>CM032448.1:133011748-133394248 GCA_019049505.1 Pachyrhynchus sulphureomaculatus | reverse complement strand
CAAACATTTCGCGAGATCTTACTTGGCATTTTCAATGCTGGAATTAAGTGTAAGTAAGTACTTTTACACTCGAAATGAAACAGACGAACAAATATATTCCCGGATTAGCAATCCTACTTACGTACATATATAGATATTAATCCGGGAATATTTCCGTTCATTTATTACTTTCCGGCTGAAATTTTGCAAACGGATTTCAATAATTATTCGTTTCCAACAGGAAACGTCCACATTTTCATAATTTTAATTAGAATCAAATTTAGCATTTTGAGCCACAATATTGTAGCAGAGTTTACATTTAGTATCAATTTTTAGGAAACTTGGTGTTTTTATTAACTGAAACTTGTGTACCTATTCTCACAGAAAAAAAACGGACTTTTCTTATATAAACCACAATTTGACAAAAAGTATATTAGTCTGGGTGTATAAGCGACATTTTAGGTTTTTTAGTAAATTTAAATATTAGTAGAAATCTTACTAAAATCATTGTTGTCGTTTTCCTGCATAAAAAAACTTTCTTTGAATTTTCCTAAAAAATCTAAAATCGTTTTTTATTTGCAATAATATTAACATCGTTTATTTTTTTGGTTGTTTTTGATATTTTATTTTTAAATAACTTTTTAGAAAAATATCTACACGTTGACTAAACCAAACTCGTATTCAGAATTACAAGTGCGATGCAGTAAAGCAGTCACCATTTAATATTTTTATTAATTTTGCAGTTGTTACAAGTAATTTGCCAGATCCAAGCAATTAACGCCCGAAAGGATATAACTCACCTTTTTAAAGGAGTTAAAATGTTATTGAAGCCTTCCAAAATTCGTGGTGTCGTGGTTAGATATTTGTTGCGTTAGCCGAAGTCGATGCAATGAGCAATAAGATTCTCCACCTCTAAAGAAGGTGAACAACCAGTTCTCTTCTTCTGGAAAGTTGGTGGTGACCGGTTTTGGAAATTGGAATGGAGAGGTTAACGGAAATATATATATATATATATATATATATATATATATATATATATATATATATATATATATATATATATATATATATATGTATGTATGTATGTGTGTATATATATATATATATATAAATATATATATATATATATATATATATATATATATATATATATATATATATATATATATATATATATATATATATATATATATATATGTATGTGTATATATATATATATATATATATATATATATATATATATATATATATATATATATATATAATATATATATATATATATATATATATATATATATATATATGTATATGTATATATTTTCGATTCTTGGGCTTTGGGTTCGTTTTATGAATATTTGGTATTTAAAATAAACTTAAATTGACGTTTCGCCCTTTGGTTTAGGGCATTTTCATTTTTTTTCTTTATTTCTACAAAATATATAAAATATAAAAATAAATTACATTTAGGTACACTAGTACAACACAAATTATTTAACACACACAACCATAAACTTTTTACATAAATTCTAGTTCTAACTTTAAAAATTAAAATCACATGGGACTTACCTTGAATCTCACTTATTTTGTTTACTACTGACAAGTCGTAATGGCATTCTTATCGATGTAGATTTTATTCTGTATTATTGATTTGTGATTTTTTTTTTTTGAATATTAAGCAGGTAGTCTTTTTGTTAATATATTAAGGACGAGTATACACTTTAAAATATTACCTTATTAAATTTGTATAAATATGGCTAATTCCTTTTATATCACTTTTATCATTGACTGTAAATTTCTCATTTTTTTTTAATTTCGATCATTTCTTTTATTGCAAGTTTTCCAATATTGCCATAGAAGTGAGATTCAACGTAGGTCCCATGTGATTTTAATTTTTAAAGTTAGAACTAAGAATTTATGTAAAAAGTTTATGATTGTGTGTGTTAAATAATTTGTGTTGTACTATTTATTTATTTTATTTATTTATTTATTTACGGTTCATTAGAACCTAATTTAACTATCGGATAGGCATATTCTTACAATGTCGATATAATAGTTGCTTAAACTTATTTATGGTTTCACAATTTTTAATATTATTTGGTAGGTCATTAAAATATTTAAGTCCTTTATAATAAAGATTTGCTCGATCAGCTTCATTTGTAATTCCCACTACTCGGAAGTCATTTCGTCCTCTGGTGTTGTAGTTGTGTATCTGATTGACGTATCTAATTTTCTCGGTCAAATATGTGGGACAATTTTCTATCTTTATATTATAGATGAATTTCATTGCGTAATAAAATAAGCTCTGCTTTACACTCAGCCAATTTAATCGATCTAACATCTCTTTTATGTGCGTATCTCTAGGCTTCCGCAATATAAATCTCATTGCCTTGTTTTGAAGTTTTTACAGTAGTTCTATTTGTGTATCCTTAGCAAGAAATAATACCGAAGGACAATAAATAAAATGTGGCTCAATTATGCTTCTATATATTAATATTTTATGGTATTCACTTATGATGTGGCAAGTTCTATACATGAGATAAAGTTTTTGGTTTATTTTATTCACTAAATATTGAAAGTGTGCATCAAAGTTAAGTTTACAATCCATCATTATACACAAGTATTTAATTTCGTTTACTTTTTCTATTTCACGATTATTTATGTATAATTTATGATTATTATTATAGTTATTGTGTGATATTATCATATATTTAGTTTTATCTGTATTTAGTTTTAACATATTTATACACATCCACTTGTAAAGAATATTCATATCAGACTGCATTTTATTAATAGCCACATCCAAACTAACATCACTAATTGCAATCAGTGCATCGTCTGCAAATAGTCTAACATCCCCGTACTGTAAACCGTCTTTAATGTCATTTATGTATATGAGAAACAGTACCGGCGCAAGGACAGAGCCTTGCGTTAGACCAATATTCACTGGTATCGCTGACGATGTCGGTGTTTCCAATTTTTGTTTGTTGCTTTCTATTCGATAGATAATCTTCAAACCATTTTAATTCCATATCACGCACTCCAATTTTGTGTAGTTTCTTAAGCAATAATTTTCTGTCTATAGTTTCAAATGCTCTTTTTAAATCTATGAAAGTTGATACAATGTATTTTTTATTCATCAAATCTTCACGCCATTCACTTATAACATAATTAATTGCAGTTTCACATGAGTGTTTGCTTCTAAAACCCGATTGCTCTGGAATAATAATATTGTTATCATTCAAATATTGCAGTAACTGATTTTTTATCACTGTTTCAAGGATTTTTTCGTTACTTGGAAGCGTATTTATTGGCCGCATCTCTTCAGGTTTTATAGTATATTTTATTTTTTCAATTGGCACAATTTTGGAAATTTTCCATTCATTAGGCACTTTTTCTTGCAACATGCTATTATTGATATTGGCGTAAAAAAAAGCCGTGTAGAATGTTTAATTACACCTTCAGATAAAATATTCTTACCGCCAATTTTATTTTTAAATTTTTTAAACTATTTCAATTATTTCGTTACTATCCACTGTTTGAAATTTGTACATAAATGTAATTTATTTTTATATTTTCTATATTTTGTAGAAATAAAGAAAAAAATGAAAATGTCCTAAACCAAAGGGCGAAACGTCTATTTAAGTTTAATTTTAAATACCAAATATTCATAAAACGAAACCAAAGCCCAAGAATTGAAAATAAATATTAATTGATGGTTCAAGAAAATTTTAAAGTATTTATATATATATATATATATATATATATATATATATATATATATATATATATATATATATATATATATGTATATGGGTCATTCTTTTTAAACCGAACCCCCCACCAAGCCACAATTTGGAGACACGTAGAGCTTCTTGCGCGGGCTCAAAATATAGCTTGAAGACCCTAGTTTTGAAAGCCGTTGGGCATTCGCAGAAGTCCCCGAAAGGAGACTGCTTCCAAAAAAAAATCATTAAAAATGAAAACAAAAAAGATAGAATGGCATTTTTTAGATCCTCACTATAGTATTATTTTTGTTTTCGAAAAACAAAAAAAAAAACGATCCCCTGTGGATTTTGTTTGGAAGTCCCGATCGCGAGTTACAACAGACTAAGGTAAGGCCTACCGTCATTTAGTGCTCTTCAGCTTTTTTGTGGTCAAACATCTGAAGAAAATCCTGAGTGGTCGAAAATTTTCCTCAGATGATGAGTTAGAAGTTGATGTCGAGGCGCAAATAAGATTTTTTTTTGATGGAATGAAACAACTCCAGAAACGCTAGACGGTCTATATGGCTGTTCAAAAACCTTCAAACATCTTTATGAAAGTTGTCAACATTATATGTGGTTCGCAACATATGTAACTCTTAATAATATTTCACCTTGTTTAAAAAAAAATAAGGTGTTTGGTCCCTCAAAATGTTATTTTGGGTTATAATCACCAATTTAATAAAGAATTATAAAATGGTGAATGCTTCACTGCATCAATTTTAACCGAACTACCGATTTTCCAAAACGTTTGGCTCAACATGATGTTGAGACCCTTCCATTTTGGAACGATCAGTAATTGATTTTATCACTTATTTTCAAGTAATATCAATTAGTTTTATGAAAAAGGCCAGTAATTGATAAAATTGACATTTTAGTAGTATTAATTATATTTGCCATACTTTTTTATTATATTTTTTAAGTTAAAAACAACCAAAAAACGACAACGAATTCAATGTACGTCTTACAGGTGCTTTTTTAATGTCAGTAGTAGTTTTACCAGTATATTTTTAAAGTGAGAATGTTTGGATCCTCTCCCAATTTTTTTTTTCCTATTGGTATGTCTCTCATTTTGATTACGAAATATATATATATATATATATATATATATATATATATATATATATATATATATATATATATGCGATAGAATATCGCATTTTCAATGCCGTTTTGAAAATAGGTCCACACTTAGCTGATAATTCTTGAGTTTTTATTGGCCTATCGTTCAGCAATTTTACTCGAGCCAGCGTAATTGTTTTTGTACCGTGTTATTCTGTAGGTCCGTCTTGACGAGCTTCAGACTTTTCATTCTGTCGGTATCAGAAAGATTGTGTCAAAAGTGCATTGTGAAATCGTGTCGGCAAAAAGAATTATTGAAGGTCGCGAAAATCAGTTTTTCTCAAATGTCTTGTAAACTATTGGTTTTACGTGAATTTTGGTTATTATGAAATTTGTTTATCATTAAAATCTGCATAAAAAAAATTCTATACAAAATTTACGTGGAACTAATAGTTCTCGAGATATGAGGCTCAAAAGGTGTTACGATGCATTCGTTTCTGCACCACGTTTGAGGTAGAATATATTTTTTTTACATGGTGTCCCCTGTAGGCCTAATCCATGATTTACAGATCATTACAATATTTTATTGATTATGGGTCGTTTTCTTCTACTTCTTCTTCGCCTCCGTCTTCTGCTTTTTCTACTTCTACTTCTTCTTCATCATTTTCGTTACTGTTATCATCTACAATCATTTCAGCAAATAACATAGTAATAAAGTCTATTTCGTCGTCGTTTATTTCAAATTCTAATGCCGCATCATCGGACGTAATGTTTAAACATGACTGGCCACGACAAAAACCACATATTATTGAACATGATAATCCTAGGTTTTTGCCTCCAGAATTTGAGCAGCAACCTTCTGTGCAATTGCAGAAAATAGAATTAAGAAGTTCCTCCTCTGGGGCAGAAACAAGTAGAGTAGAGGGTCTTGATGAAAGTGCACTTTTTTCTTGTTCATTTGGGGCTGTTTCTTTGCGATTTCTGCTTTCAAATGCGCCAATAACTTTATAATATTCGCTGTTGATGGTTTTTCCCTTCTCAACATAGTCGATGAAAATTATTCCATGCGCATCTCAAAAGACAGAGGCAAAAACCTTCCCGGCCGACTGTGTAGTGATGGATCCATGTTTCATCGGTTGTCACATATCGCATGAAAAAATCCTTTTTATTGCGTTTAAACGGGTCCAAACAGCGCTCCGAATCATCAGGTTGTTGTTTTTGGTCCGCTGTGAGCAAACACAGTACCCATTTCGAACAGAGCTTCCTCATGCGCAAATGTTCATGCAAAATATGACCAACATGTTCTTTTGATATCTTTAGGGTGTCAGATATCTCGCACAGTTTCACTTTACAGTCATCCAAAACAATTTTGTGGATTTTTTTGATGTTTTGCTGTGTAACCACATCATTTGGGCGTCCAGAGCGTCCAGCATTATTTGTGTCTGTACGACCGCATTTAAATTCAGCATACCAGTAAATGATGAGTGATTTTCCAGGGGCAGTGTCCCCGTAACACTTATCAAGCCATTGCTGTGTTTGAACGGTATTTTTCCCCATCAAAAAACAGTGTTTAATCAACACACGAAATTCGATTTTTTCCATTGTTTTGAAAATATCAAAAGTAGCGTCACTAAAACCACTGTAACTTGTGAACTAATTGTCAAAATGTCAGGAAATTTTGACACGTATCGTTTAAAAAGTTGGTACTTTCTGAAAATCGTGAATTTTTTGAAAAGGGCGTCATCTATGTGTCAGACCAAAAGCTTTTCAGCCTGCGTGTTAAGAGTATGCGTCTTTCTCCACAATTTCTCAGCCTCATATCTTGAGAACCAGTAGTCCCACGTATATTTTGTATAGGGCCTTTTTTATGCATAGTTTGATGATGAACAAATTTCATAACAACCAAAATTCACGTAAAACTAATACTTCACGAGATATTTGCGAAAAACTGATTTTCGCGACTTTTGATTGTCGATAACTTTTTTTGCCTACACAATTTCACAATGAATTTTTGACACGATATTTCTGACATCGAAACAAACAAAACCTGAACTAACCCGAAGGAAAATCGTCACTTGCATTTTTTTCAGAAGATGGAAACTATAATTAGTAGCATCATCTTCAACCGAATTTATCCCTAACCAACACTTCTTAACCGTCGAATATAACGGGGAAAACTCACCACACACACTTAAGCGTTGTTTATCGTCCGCTTTCGTTTTTTTTTCCTCAAAAATTTAATAACGCGAATTTAAACATCTTAAAATATCAATTTTTATGCCGAAATGAAATTTGTACTTCGAGTAAGAGAAAATGAATTCGATCAGCGTAAAAGTTCAGTATTGTCTCATTAAAAAGAAAATTAGGTGGATGATCCGAACATTTATATCTTATTTTAATAGTATCCCAGTATGTGAAGCAATTTTTTGAAATTTTTTATACTTTGTGTTCAAACTTTTTACCTATTAAAGGGGTACAAATTTAGTAGATACGAAACGCACTTCTAAGAGGCAATCAAACACAATGTGGCCTTTCAACAGAATTAAAAAAATAATAATATAATGCTTTGAGGTCCTTAAAAGGGCTTGAAAATTGAGAAATCATGGTTCTTCAGATTAGACCTGTGAAATTAGTCATTTCCAAAGGTTTCGCGATAGTAAACATAAAACACAGTAACGGCAGTCCGATTCCTCACCATTAATTTCAACGAGTTCGAGTGATCACATAACCTGTCTCCATATTGTTAGTATGATGCCCGCAAGTTTTTGAAATACTCAATTTCCTTCTTTCAAGAAAAATCCTATTTTGTAAAATAAAAATGAATTTTTCTGATTGAAAGGAAGAAAAAAACGAAAAAAGTTTTACGAACATTTTTTTATCAAATTCTTATTAAAACAGATATTCAAAAAACAGGGAAAAAGGCAAAAAATACAAGGAAAAAACACATTTGGCTTCACCGCCTTTACACGTTATTCATTTAAATATCTCCTTGTTAAATTTATATTTCTCAACTATTAGAGATACTGTACGGGGGGGGGGGGGGGGGGGATGTTCATTTTGAGAATATATCTCTGTACACCTTCAGCTTTGCGCGTATAATGTCAACAGTGATGCTTCATATATTTCACCGAATCCCAGTAATTTGAAGAGATTGAAGATGAGATCGTCTGAACTTAAAAATGAAGTAAACACACTTTTTGCTCCATTTTATCATTAGTTAGATAATAATTTTCATACAACTAATGGCTTTTCGTATCTATATACTTCTTCTTTTAGCAGCCTTTTGCCATCCACTCCTGAACGTAGGGCTCCTCCTATCTTTTCAGCTCCACTCTATCCTTGGCTATATGGTGCCAGTTCCTGCTGACCTGTTGTTTCACGTCATCGATCTATCTTTTTGGTGGTCTTCCCACACTTCTGTACCTTCTAGGTCTCCGCTGTATTAAGTGTTTCGTCTACTACTTATCCGCCTTCTGTCTAGCGACGTGTCCTACCCGAGTCCATTTTAGAGTTGCCACACGCTTTATGACATCCTCGACCTTGGTCCGTGGACGTATTTCCCCGTTACGCAAGTGCTCTCTAAGCGTTACTACCAGCATAATTCGTTCTGTAACTCTCTGGGTAGTTCGAAGTTTATTAGCTGTTTTCACCGTTAACCCATTTATGCCCAGAATTATTTTTTCTTTAAATCGTTATAATTCTCACTTATTTTAGTTAAATGACATATAAATAGACTAAGTAACTGTAAAATAATAAGTTTGAATCAGGAGATTTGATGTTTTGATGTGGGTCGTTTTTGACCCACTTGGGCAAATAGGGTACTATGATCAAATGTATAGTGAAAAACATAAATACTTGTAGGGTGTTGTTATTTTTATCTCCATAAAATCATAAGCCTTTAAATAATAACAAATTTGGTTATAATATTCAAATAGTTTTTTTTTTATGAAAATCTACAAAACATTTGTCATGTAAAGCAACTTCACACCGGTCACAAGAAGTTAGAGGGGTATATCTGATGAAATTTTCATTCATTTTTTCAATCAAAGGTCGTAGCTTTGCCATTTTATCATTCTGTGCTAAGTTGTTATCAGCTGCGTGCAAAAATCTAAATATTTCTTCAAACCGATTTCTTCTCATAAAGTTATAAACCAAAACATTTCAGGCGTCATCTCGTCCTTCCCAAAACATGCGACGTCTGGGAACGGGAACGTATCCACTCACATAAAGAATAGCAATAAAAACCAGCATGTCATCATTGCCAATTTCTAATCTACAATTTTTACTGTCAGCATATAAGACGGTATGTTTTACAAGAAGTTCCAATATTTCCGGATTCAGGAAGAGCTTTATAAAATCCAGAGGTTCGCATTCATCGCCTAATGTCAACACAGGTAAAAGTTCGATATTTGACTGTTTTGTTTTACCTCTATTCAAATCACCTATTACCCATTGTCGATTCTTCCGTGACTTGTTTTGCCTTCCAGCAGATTCTGTTATGTTACTGTCATCATCGTAATTGCTGGCTTCTTCTGTATTGGTTTCCGCTGGCGCTTGAAGCTGCTTTGAGTTTAATCTGTTGGGATCATTACAGTCTTCATCCCCTGAGTCTTCATTACTTTCAAACCCATTATCATCTGGGGGAGTTATATAGATTGCGTCTGGAATAGGATCATCATCGGTTAGTTTTTCTATTTCGTCTAACAACTCAGCCGTCGTCAATGGTTTCGTCCTAAAAATAAGAAAATGTATAGAACATATCTGCCCAACGGGTCAAAAACGACCCAAGCAACTTTTCATGCATTTATTTTACAAATAAAAAAACCTAACCTCCAAAGAAATATTACTTCGCATAATCTGAAATCAGTACAATAACTAATTTGAAAAACAACACAATAAGTAGTCAAATAAGCCAAAAAAAAAAAAAAACGAATTCTTAGCACGTTCTGCAATATAGTGCTAATGATGTTTATTCTTTCAACAACTGAATGCAACGATAGGTAACACTTTACATATGCACGTGTATAGGTAGTTGTATAATTAAAGTAGTGGGTCGTTTTTGACCCGTTGGGCATAAATGGGTTAATGTTGAGGGTTCTAATACATACGTCATCACAGAGAGAATGCACATGTTGAAAACTTTGGTTTTCAGGTTGATCGGGATATCAGGACTTTTTAAGACGTGACCCAGTTTTCCAGTGACTGCTTATGTCATTCTAATTCTCCCTACTCAATTCGGCTTTTTGGTTCTCTTTATTAAGTTTTATTTCATTACCTAGGTAAACATATTTTTTTACTTTTTCTATTTTACTGCCTCCAACATAGATTGGTGTTTCGTCTGGAGTCGGGATTTTAGTTTTTGTTAAATTCATAGTCAGCCTAACTTTTTCGGAAGCTACTTTGAGATCTTGGACCATCTCCTGTAATTCTTGTAAGTCGTTGCCGATCAAAACTACATCGTCAGCAAAACGGAGGTGGCTCAAGTATCTTCCGTCAACATTTACTCGTCTTTCCTCCCAATCCAATTGTTTAAAGACATCCTCTAAAGCCAGTGCAAAAAGTTTCGGCGAGATAGTGTCGCTTTGCCTTATTCCGCGTAGTTTTGCCTTTTCGTATACGCATTTAAGGTATCTTGAATCTATTCTAGCATTGTTCATAGCTGAAATATGGCCCATAGCTCTACAAAATCGAAAGCTTTGTTGTAATCAATAAAAGCTAAACGAACTGGGACATTATAATCATTGCATTTTCCGATTAGAATTTTGATGTTTTACATCTGCTCGATGGTACTGTATTCTTTTCGAAACCCCGCTTGTTTTATTAGTTGATAATCATCTAATTTGTTTGTGAGTCTTTGTTAGTAATTTATATGGGTGTAGGACGATAGTTTTCTATATTTAGTTTGTCCCCTTTTTTGTATAGAAGAAATACTTAAACATTGTTGGGGATCGTACTGCTTTGTAGACACTTGTTTAAAAAGACTTCCATGGATTTTATTGTGGCAGCTCCTCCTATTTGAATCATTTCCCCAGTGATTCCATTTCCTCCGGGGGCTCGGTCCTTCTAATTTCATCCTCTGTAGTATCTGTAATTTCTTTCGAACCAATATTTGTAAGTTTTGAACCACTGGTACATTGTCTGGCTTTGGATTTATTGAGGATATGCTACTTATATAAAAAAAAATCAATCCATGCTGTGATTTATTCAAACTCATTCGTGCTGAAGAATTACTACTTTTGCATGCCCAGATTGAGTTTTAAAAATTTGGTTAGCAAATTTTAGCAGATAATATAACTGAACTCTAGCAAACAATTTTAATATGAAGATAACCTTTATGTTGCATCATAGAAATAAAGAATTATCAATAAATTACCTTTTAGGATCTTTGGGAAATCTAAAAAATCTAAAAAAACTTAACTTACATATATTTTTACAATTAGTAACCGCACAACAGAAACTTCCCCTTGACATCTTTTTTATAATTATTTTCATTTATAACTTCAAACGAAATTATTAATAATGAAGTTCGGAGCACGTTATAAATAGATTCTCCTTGAAATCCAGATGTAAAAACAATCCGTGAGCTGGCAGCCATGTTGTTGGTATGATAGGGGACGCATGCGTGATAAAAAAAAACAGGGCCTAAAAATTTTCTTGAGCGTCACTGCTGTGTTTTATGTTTACTATGGTTTCGCTGACAGTTGTACAGGGGACATTGTCAGATATTTTTAATTATCCAGATTATAACGCTGAACGCTTAATTGAGTGTTTTTATATTAAAGAGTAAAGATATCCGAAGACGACTCGTACAAGTATGGTCTAAGCATCAGGAAGTAAGTACCGTTGTAGGTGTGTGAGCTCTAAACTTAGGAAATTTGCTATAAATGGTGGTTGATACACGCACTCTTGGAAATGTTTTTGAGTATCTACATAAGAATTTAAGCCCCGAACGTTGTACATGTATATAAAGAAATTGTAGTTTTCTGTGTATAAAGCTGAAATGAAGTTTTATTGTAAATAATTTTTTAATTTATGTTGTACTTAGGAAGTTATTTTTATTTTGTAAGTTTTTTTAATTATTAAGACTGATCTTTATGAAATTTTGGTTCCTAAGAAAGGGAAGTATTTCAAATAAAATTAATTGTTTAAAAACAGCCGTTTTGTTATTTAATTT
The DNA here is from genome assembly GCA_019049505.1 of Pachyrhynchus sulphureomaculatus. Lineage (NCBI taxonomy): Eukaryota > Metazoa > Arthropoda > Insecta > Coleoptera > Curculionidae > Pachyrhynchus > Pachyrhynchus sulphureomaculatus. Next base: position 133,382,272 of record CM032448.1, on the reverse strand, counting down.
TGTAAGATTTAATTTTATTCTGTTCGTGTTTTTAGTTTCGTTCTAAACATCGCGTCGACGAAATGTCCTTTCTTTTAGCGGCATAACTTCCGACTGTGTTCTATATTATGAGTATTATCTTAGAGCAGGGGTCGGCAACCTATGGCACGCGTGCCATCTCTGGCACGCCAAGCAATTTCGATGGCACGCGTACCTATTCAAAGTTTACACATAATTCTGTAATCTGTGACATGTTTCGAAATTAAGTAAATAATCGAAGACAGTATTACTTTAACGATACGAACAAAAACGACATATAGGTCACTAGGTATTATTACCAAAAACTACAAAATATATATTATGTAATTTATAATTTTATTGAATGTATTGGTTTGGCTTTAATTTCGGCAAGTATTGAAGACGGCAAACCTCAAAATATAAGCCTAGGCAAAAACACAAATAAACGTCCTCAATTCAGATCAAAAGAGTCGCTATAAGGCGGTTTTTGTTTGACTTGACTTCAATCGTTCCGACGCGCGCCGCAACTCTTTTTATATTGCCGAACTTTAGTTTTTGTTAGATTTAACTTCTAGGCGGCCCTTTGATTGCAATGGGCACGTTGTTGATAATAATTTTTGTTCTAAGAAATTTAATAAACGTAATTATTGGAATTTTCTGGAAACATTATTTTTCTATATATAGTAAGCGGCTACACGTTTGGATCATTTAGTATAGAAGTAACATCCGTTCCAGTCAATAGTCGTCGAAAAGTTTAAAAATTAAAATTACGTTGCGTTATGACCGCGAAGAAACAGAAGGTAGACATTCGATCATTTCAAACTTCATGGACAACAGATTACGGTTTTGTACAGCAAAACGATCGGGCCATCTGTGTCCTATGTCGGGAAAGCGTAGTTTTCCGGACATCTAGTGTTCAACGACATTTCCAGATAAAACATGAATCGTCATTTAAAGATAACGCTGATAAAAGTGAGGCAATACAAAGAGCAAGTAAACAATACGAGAAACAGTCAACATTCTTTAGCAAAGTTTTCCAAGGGAAAAATCAGGTAACTGAATGCAGTTTCAAAATTGCACAATCGTTGGCACAAAAGGGTAGGCCGTTCACTGACGGAGAATTTATGAAGCAAACGTTTTTGAGTACTGGCGAGATTTTATTCGACGACTTGCCCAGTAAAGATACAATATTGGCCAGGATTAGGGATATACCGGCATCAGCGCGGACCATCGAGAGACGAATTACCGAAATGACACAAAATGTCCAAAAGCAGCAGAGAGACGCTATCAAACGGAGGTTTGTAATTAGTGTAGCAATGGATGAAAGTGTCGATATTAATGACATTGCCCGTCTGGCAATCGTTGCGCGATACTTCGATGATGGCAGTGTGTATGAAGAGCTGATTTGTCTGCTCCCATTGCAGGGAACTACAAGAGGAGAGGATATATTTTCAGAATTTGTTAAACATTTTAAAAAGCGGAACACTGATTTAAATAAAATTTTTGCGTAACGACAGATGGCGCTCCTGCTATGATTGGGAGACAAAGGATTTGTTTCCCTTCTTATTGAACGCATGGGTCGATCAGTTTTGAATTTTCATTGCATAATTTACCAAGAGAGTTTGTGCGCTAAAATCTCCGCTGGAAGTTTAAAATCCGTGATGGATAGGGTGGTTAAAATAGTTAACTACATTGTCGGTCGTTCTTCACTGATCCATAGACAATTTAAGGCGTTTCTGCAGGAATTAGAAAGTGCATATTCAGCTATACCATTGCACAATAATGTGCGCTGGCTCAGCCGTGGTAAAGTGCTCTCTAGATTTGTGCAATGTCTGGGCGAAATTAAATCGTTCTTGTTGGAAAAAAAATCAAGTGGATGCTTATCCTGAACTAGAAGATAAGAACTGGATCTGTATGTTAATGTTTCTTACTGATATTACAAACCATCTCAGTGAACTCAACTTAAAGTTACAAGGTTCAGGCAAAACAGTTCTGGATTTATACGAGTCGTGGAAATCATTCAAATTAAAAATAGATTTATTTATCAGCGATATTACTACAAACACACATAAATATTTTCCAAATTTAAAAACTTATATATCCAGTGTCGACGATGGTGCACTAATAGACGAAATTCTTAAATATATGACTAATTTAAAAGAGGAGTTTATCGAGAGGGGTCAGGATTTTGATAAACATGGTCTTATGTTCGCTTTTTTAATCAAACCAGATTTTAATGGATTTTTCCAGCAGTTGCTTTGACATATTCTTTTCTCATGGATGGACATTAATGATTTTGATCTTCAATACATTGAATTTAAAAGCTCCGAGTTATGGAACACGAAATTTGTAGAATTAAGAAGGGTATTAGAAGGTGACTGTCGGAACCATTCAAACGAGATACTCAGTTGTTGGATAAGTTTACCAGAGAAATTTATTTGTCTTAAGAAAGTAACGTTTGCCATGCTTACAGCTTTCGGATCATCCTATATCTGTGAACAACTTTTTTCCCATATGAGAGTGATTTTAAACCCATACCGAAGCAGGCTGACAACAGACAACTCGGAAGCATGTGTGACACTGAAAATAACCAGACATGAACCGGATATAAGAAAACTCTAAAGAACTTCAAGCACAGGGTTCACACTAGGTCCTAGAACTAGTATAATAAAATTATTTGTTAACTGTTAAAATTTTTTTGTAATTAAACCTTCTAAAAGCAATATTTTAAGTTAATTTAAATTAATTTTTGTTAATTTTAGTTGTAGTAAGTACCTATGTCAGCACGCAAAATGTTGTATGGATGAAAACTGGCACCCCTTAGTTAAAAGGTTGCCGACCCCGGTCTTAGAGTGTAAACTGAGCCTAACACGATACGAAAATCTGATCATTTGTAGACAGCGTGTGTCTAAAACAACGTTCAGCGACCTAGAATTATCAAAGAATTATCTTTAACTTGAAAAATCAAGTGAGAACTACGACATTGTAAAAGCTGCTGCGAAGGACAAACTTCTGTCGGTGAAACTCGGACTTAAACAAAAAAATCAGGCCTGAAGAGAGCCGAGGATATTACTTTGGGTTATACTACTTTGAAAGCCATTAAAGATAGCAAAACCAAGCTCTCTAACAAAGACATATAACAGAATCGCCGAGATCGTTTACAGTTCATGAAGTGCCTTGTCAAGAAGTTGCTGGAAAAGTCACCTTTGCCATATTTTTTTTACCAGAAATATTCCTTGCCTAATTCGTGACGTAACCTGGAAAAAGTCGTGTCACCTGATTGACTGTAAGAGGCTAAGTGGAAGCAAAGCTGATGCTGTTGACCAAGACTTTAGGAAGGTCCTTAGGGAACGCTTAGGTTGTCTATCATATAATTTCGCCTGCAAGCCTGGTATCCGTATCCACACATCACATTCACGCTTACTTTGCAGCTACATCATGATAACATGGAGGTTTTATTACAATATTAGCTTCGTCATGAATTCGATGGAACACTTAAGTTAAGTTATAAGTTACTTCGTAAACGTCGTAGGAAAATCAGGGGAAAATGCGTTATTTAAGTATAAGAATCGTTCTGCAGGTCACATATATGTTTTTACTTTATTAATTGTTTACGTAGCAGTGCCTTTTCTTTTTAGTGTCGCCCTTTTCAAAAATACATATGATTTTTAGAAGTACCAACCTTCAAACCATACGTGTCAAAGTTTCATGACATTTCGACGATTAGTTTTACAAGTTACAGTGGTTTTAGTGACGCTACTTTTGAATTTTCAAAACGATGGAAAAAATCGAATTTCGTGTGTTGAATTAACACTGTTTTTTGATGGAAAAAAATACTGTTCGAGCAAAGCAATGGCTTGATAAGTGTTACGGGGACTCCTGGAAAATCACTCATCATTTACTGGTATGTTGAATTTAAAACGCGTTCGTACAGATACAAGTGATGCTGAACGCTGGACGCCCAAATGAGGTAGTTACACCGGAAAACATAAAAAAATTCTCCCCAAAATTGTTTTGGATGACCGTAAAGAGAAATTATATGAGATAGCTGACACCCTAAAGATATCAAAAGAACATGTTGGTCATATTTTGCATGAACATTTGGGCGTGAGAAAGCTCTGTTCGAAATGAGTACCGCGTTTGCTCACAGTGGACCAAAAAAACAACGTGTTGATAATTCTGTACACTGTTTGGACTTGTTTAAGCGCAATAAAAAGGATTTTTTCATGCGATATGTGACAATGGATGAAGCATGGATCCACCACTACACATCGGAATCAAACCGGCACACAATGGGGAAAAACGAAAAAAAAAATATCGTGTTTCAAAATTGTCTAGAGCCTTCAATTTTGGTTCGATTTGGACGATTTTTTTTTAAATTGAAGCTTATTAAATTCCGAACAAAGTTGTCGGAGCCGATTTTTCAATTAAACTTTTGTTTCAAAATGGCGGACGTTGGTTTCTGATTATATAGCGACTGAGACACAGAAAACCCTTACAGTTTCAAACCAAGTTGTGCTAAAATGCGTGTATGTATGTTTTTTTATATCGCAGATAATATATCGAATATCACAGTTACAAGATTAATAATAATGAACCCAAAATGGCAAAAAAGTAAAATATATATTAATTAGATATATACCTTGACACAAAAATTCCAAGATAAAATTTTTGGGAATATATAATCTTGTGACTATAAAGTACAAGAACAGTATAGATATAACCGATCGTAGAAATTACACGCGCACGAATTGGACAAATGCTGTTGTTGCCTCCATAGCCGTAATGCGTTAAGTTGAGCTCGCACTTGCCAACATAACACGCGCTCACATGCATAGAGAATCTCTTTTTCCGTAAGTACAGATAAATAATGCTATACACTCAACAATTTTTCCCTGATCTAGTTGGAATGCTAACTATTACTGGGCACTCCAGTCTCATTTGTGCCACGAATATCAACCGGTTTTAACTACGCTGAATATGTTGACATTACAACAGAGCAGAGTTGTCTCTGATCTGACCCTTGTTTACAACATCTCACAATAACATCATATATTGTTCTGAGCTCATGAAGCTAACAAAACTTAATATTCCACCGCGACCGCTAAGACAATGTCCTTTACTTCACGTATCTCAACATAGGACATTGTATGGCAGTAATTCTACCGGTAATCGACTATGCATTTACGCCAACCTATTTTCTAATTCTGTAAACTATTTTCAAACGTCTCCTGCGGCATTCAAAACATCTTTTCTACGTTGTTCTCTTCTAGACACTGTCTACTAACACATTGTATATTTTATAGACATATTTATTTTCTTATTTTTCTAGTCTATTCCTATAATTCAGTAGTTCTGTATATGTACTAAAGGGTTTTCTCGTTAATAAAGATTATTATTACTCTTACAAAGTACACGCAGAGAAATGCTAAAATAGGGACAGTTAAGTATTTTGCTGCATTAGCCACTGTTTAGCAATAGCAGCCACTTTTTTGCTACAACAGCAAACAATGTGGCTAGTGCAGCAAAATATTTAGCTGTCCCTATTTTAACAAAACGTTTTAGCTGTTGTAGCCATTTTCTAGCTGTGTGAGCTGTCCTTTTCTGCGTGTATCGCTGTTTTTTTGTATCTGCTAGAAAATTGTCTACGTTACTTAAAATTTACAGCAGCAATATTCTAGCAATAACTGCATGAAAATTTAAATCCCGCAACTAAACTCGAATAACTTGAATGATCTGACTGCCACAGTCTAAATGCCACAGAGAAACTTTCTTGCTCGATTCAATTTTGGCATCCGCCATATTTGATTTGTCATTTTAAGTCAATTGTTGAAACATATTTATAAGTAACAACCTTAAAGAAATTATTTATGCAAATGTTATGGATATAAAATAATAATGGTACGTTTATTCATATTTATAATACTTTTATTGTTCATGGCAGCCATTTTGGGTTCATTATTATTCATCTTGTAACTGTGATATTAGATATATTATCTGCGACATAAAAAAACATACATACACGCATTTTAGCACAACTTGGTTTGAAACTGTAAGCGTTTTCTGTGTCTCAGTCGCTATATAATCAGAAACCAACGTCCGCCATTTTGAAACAAAAGTTTAATTGAAAAATCGGCTCCGACAACTTTGTTCGGAATTTAATAAGCTTCAATTTAAAAAAAAAATCGTCCAAATCGAACCAAAATTGAATGCTCTAGACAATTTTGAAACACGATTTTTCGTTTTTCCCCACTGTGCGGCAGTCAGCTAAATGGACAGCAGCCGGTGAAAGCCACCCGAAGCGACCATAGACACAACAGTCGCCTGGGAAGGTTTTGGCCTCTATATTTTTGAATGTGCATGGAATAATTTTCATCGACTGTGCTGAGAAGGGAAAAACCATCAATAGCGAATATTATATAAAGTTATTGGTGCGTTTGAAGGCAGAAATCGCAAAGAAATGGCCCCAAATGAACAAGAAAAAAGTGCACTTTCATTAAGACAATGCACCGTATCACAAATCAATGGTTACGATGTCAAAATTGCATGAATTGAAGTTCGAATTGCTTCCTCATCCACCGTATTCTCCAGATTTGGCCCCCAGCGACTATAATCTATTCGCAGACCCCAAAAAAAATGCTCGCGGGAAAGAAATTTGGCTCCAATAAAGACGTTATCGCCGAAACTGAGGCCTATTTTGAAGACAAAAACAAATCCTTCTACAAGAAAGTATAGAAATGTTAGAAAAGCGTTAGACGTAACAAAAATTTTTATTTCAAAAGCAATTAACGTACGGAATACTAATTGCGTAAGTCCGACTTGCACTTGGTCGGTTATTTAAACAGGACAAGGGTGCAATTTTCTGGTAATAGCTGTCAAAATTCGGCACCCTTGTTTGCGGTGAATAACAATTAACGGCCTAAAATAAATAATTTATTTTAATTAATTTTTTTATTATTTCCGCGATTTTTCCCTTCATATTATCTGAAAGATATGCTTTTTCTGCCAGTGACCTGCAGTACGTCATAATGGCTACCGTTTAATTCATGTCATGACTAAAATCTGACATAAACTACTATTAAACCAGCCTGATGATTTTTGAGTTTTGAACTTACTTTATTAACTGTTGAAAAAAATTATTTTCCTTGACGCCAATCGAATATATACTTTTGAACACTAAATTTCCCTCCATTTTTCAAAAGAATCCGTTATAAAAGCGGAAACGATAAAAACAGTTGCATTAATCTATTATCTTTGTTTTACCCTTTTTATCAAAAAGAAATGAAAAGAAAACGAGCTTTTCTTATTGGTTACAACAGGTGACTGGAATTCTGGCGGGGGAAAAAATCCCGTCATTCCTTGAACGTCTCGAACAGACTTGTAGCTTCGCTCGTCCTTCGTTGCCGGCATTTTTTTTGTTGTGCGGGATAAAACTTTTGCATTTAGTGAAGGTTTTAAGTTATATTTTGTGGTAATTTTATCATAATAAGTTTACAACAGATCATCAGAACGTCCTGTAATGTTATGTCAGCAGTTCATTTTCGATTTGCCCAATTTTTTGTGAATACAGAGAAATCCAAGTGCGGACTATTTCGGCCGTTGTTAGTTTAATGTTGAAACAAAGTGAACATTTTGGAAGGTTCTTAATTAAGAAGCGCGAAAATAAAAAAGGGTAAGTCAGTAATAAATTTGTACTTTTAACAGTTTTATATGTTTTTTATGTGTTAAGGTAGCCAATATTCACTCAGAGTTAGCAAAAACTCAATTTTTTTTCTATGAACGCGGGTAAATTTTGACTTTTCGTGTATTGCACGCTCAAACTTTCCCCAGAAATTACCCCAGAATAACTGTAACATTGATTATTCGTGCTCTGCTATGCTTTTAAAACATTGGTAGGCTTTAGAATGAGTTCAAAAAAAAAATTGAAAATTTGTTAATATACTTAATGTTTACTAATAGTACTTTTCTACGAATGCTGAAAACAGCTCCATATATCATTATGGGCTATCATGCCTATATACAGTCGGAATTGAGGTGTGGTATTTATTGCATTCTGTGTGGAGTCACATAGGTAGAGCTTTTCTACTGCAAAAAATATAAGTGTAGCCTAAAGCTGACCGAGCCTTGTAAAACCAGAATGAAAATGGAAAAAAGGTCTGTTAGGTCTGAAGTCACAACAAAATATGACGGTCAGTTCATTATAGTGTTGTTTAAAACAAAATTGAGGCTTTACTGCTCCTCAAATTACCGCTGCTTTAAATGAAACCTGTATTGAACCTGCCCTAGCTACCTCCCTTAAAAGGTGATTGCTATCTGCAAGCTTACGAGGATATATAGCTGTCAGGAAACTAAAACTATTAGATACTTAGCATTTAACAACACTGAACACATAGAAACTTAACGATATATTAGTGGACTAGAATTCTTTAGATGGATGCGTTAAAGATTGGAAGTAATGAAAGAAGTGTATACTAACTAGAGGTGGCAGCATTATGGTTTGTGGATGTTTGACAGTTTAGTGAAAATAAACGGGCAATTAAATAAAGAGGGACACTTGAATGCCCTATAGCAGCATTCGGATTAAATATTAGTGGTCGCAATTTTATTTTTCATGAAGATAACATTCCTAAACATTGTTTAAAACTCTGTTAAGGGTATCTTAAAGCGAAAGAGAGCAAACTAATAGGCATGAGGTCATATTGATAAGTTTCTAGCATAGAAAGAACAAGCAAATCTCAAAAACAAAATTTGGTTGATTTAACTTAATATTCTTTCAGCTTTATCCATATAGTTATAAAGTAACTCTAAAACTTTCAAAAAAATTTATTTTTCTTGGTTTGCAAGCTGGTCTTCGACAATATTTATTTCTTCTTTGTTTAAATGAAATTTGTGTCCTTTCAAATGTTTTTTTTTTTTAGTATTGGAAATAAATAATAATCTGAGGGAGCTAAATCAGGGGAATATGGGGGTTAATCAAACAGTTTAAAGTCATGATTCATTCATTTTTTATAAAAATAACAGCGATTTGTGAGGAGACGCATTGTCGTGTAAAACATCAACCTTTTAGACCCTTTTCAGCGTTTTTTCCAGAATTGTTTGGCAAAATTTAATTAACAATAAGAAAATAATGTTCTCCAGTCACTATTTTGCTATGCAATCTGTAAAAAGTATCCCGTTCTACTTCCAAAAAATGGAAGCTGCTGCTTTCTGTAACTGAAACTTCTTGCGGCGAGGTGAGAAGCTCTTTTGTCTGTTGCCTTCTCTCTTGGTAATCACAGCGGACTCACATTTCATTCACAATTATCACTAGATCCAATAATGGATGATGATGGGGATGGAATGGCTTGTCAATTTGTTGATGATACATCGGTCATTTTGTCAAGCTCTTCTATCGCTAGCCTGTCAGTGATCTGTTCTCGTATAGTGGCAAGAATGGCTGAGTGGTGTGAAAAGAATTACCTTTGTCTTAATGGGAATAAAACGGGCCTTATATTATTTAATAAAAATAAAATACCCACACAATCATTATATGTACGACATGAACTAAAGTCAATACCCAATATAGAGACGATAAAATTTTTGAGGGTTAATATGGACTCAAGTATTTGTTGGGAAATGCATGCAGTGAAACTTCGGTCTAAGCTCAATAGTGCGTGTGCTCTTATTAGAAGACTTAGATATATTGTATCATCAAATAGCATACAACTTTTCTATTTTGCTTATGTTCAGTCCCAATTAAACTATGGGATTTCTTTCTGGGGATCTTCAAGATTTGCTAGGGATATCTCTAGGGCACAAAAGAGAATTGTGAGATGCATGCGTCATTTACATCTTCTAACGTCGTGTCGACCATACTTTATTGAAATGGGGTTACTTATGGTCCCGGGTCTCTACTTCAGGGCTTTGGTCACCTTTATTAAGAAGAATCCATCATTTTTCTTGACAAATAGGAATGAATATGCTCCAGATATGGCAATCACGACTAGAGGTAGAAACGAATTATGAGCGCCCTACCATGCTACTTCTTTCTTTGAAAAAGGGCCATATTTTAAATGCATAAAGGCATATCGGATTCTCCCATTGGAGATCAGGAACATCGAGGGGATTGAGAGATTCAAAAGGGAAGCAAAAAGGTTTGCTCTCTCAGAATGTTTTTATTCTTTTGATTTTGATCAATAATTTTAGTTATCAGTAGTTGTAAGATTTTGTCCTCTGTACGGTGTCTTATATTTTGTTGGCTATATGCATATATTCTACTTTTTGTGACGTTGCTTTTTTACATTATGTAATCTTGATAGCAATAAAGGAATGAATAAGTAAAATATGAATAAATAAATAAAATTTGTTCTCCTTTGATATACTGACTGACCGGAACTGTTTACTTTTTACAAAACATGGCTCTTTTTGTTGAGAAAAACAGTTTTTGTTTGTGTTTCGTGCTATGTCCGTTTGGTGGAAACCCGGCTTTATGGGCTATCATGCATATATACAGTTGGAATTGAGGTGTGGTATTTATTGCATTCTGAGTGGAGTCACATAGGTAGAGCTTTTCTACTGCAAAAAATATATCTATAGCCTAAAGCCCACCGAGCCTTCTAAAACTAGAATGAAAATGGAGGAAGGTCTGTTAGGCCTAAAGTCACAACAAAATGTGAAGGTCAGTTCATTATAGTGTTATTTAAACAAAATTGAGGCTTTACTGCTCCTTAAATTACCGCTGCTTTAAATGAAACCTGTATTGAACCTGCCCCAGCTACCTCCCTTAAAAGGCGATTGCTGTCTACAAGCCTACGAGGATATGTAGCTGTCAGGAAACTAAAACTAACTATTAGATACTTAACACTTAGCAACACTGAGCACATAGAAGCTTAACAATAGATCAGTGGGAGAAAATTCTTTAGATAGATGAGTTGAAGTTTGGAACTAAAGGAAGAAGTGTATACTAACTAGAGGTGGCAGCATTATGGTTTGTGGATGTTTGACAGTTTAGTGAAAATAAACGGGCAATTAAATAAAAAAGGACACTTGAATGCCCTATAGCAGCATTTGGGTTAAATATTAGTGGTCGCAATTTTATTTTTCACGAAGATAACATTCCTAAACATTCTTTAAAACTCTGTTAAGGGTATCTTAAAGCGAAAGAGACCAAACTAACAGGTACGAGGTTGTACTGATAAGTTTCTAGTATAGAAAGAACAAGCAAATCTCAAATACAAAATTTGGTTGATTCAGCATAATCTTTCAATTTTATGCACTTAGTTATATATGCATATAGTTATAAAGTAACTCAAAAACTTTCAAAAAAATATGTTTTTCTTGATTTGCAAGCTGGTCTTCGACAATATTTATTATGTCTTCATTTGAATGAAATTTGTGTCCTTTCAAATGTTTTTTTTTTAGTTTTGGAAGTAAGTAATATTTTGAGGGAGCTAAATCAAGGGGATATGAGGGATAATCAGACAGTTTAAAGTCGTAATTCACTCATTTTTTATAAAACTAACAGTGATTTGTGAGGAGACACATTGTCTTGTGGAAACAGCAACCTTTTAGACACTTTTCGGCGTTTTTCCGGAATTTATTGGCGAAGTTTAGTTAATAATAAAAAATAATGTTCTCTCCAGTCACTATTTTGCTATGCAATCTGTAAAAAGTATCCCGTTCTTGTTCCAAAAAATGGAAGCTGCTGCTTTCTATAACTGAAACTTCTTGGGGCGAGGTGAGAAGCTCTTTCGTCTGTTGCCTTCTCTCTTGGTAATCATAATGGACTCACATTCCATTCATAATTATCACTAGATCCAATAAGTTAGATAAATCTTTAAAGCAACTACAAATTAACTTAAATGTTGTGACAGTCAGGTTGGCATTCGGACATTTACAATGGTCAAGTAATAATGTGTTGCCTATAAACTGTAGTCAGTAAAAGAACTTCCTTTTTTTTTGAGGTTATTGTTGGCATCCCTGCAAACAATGCTTTGTGGAAAAAGATTAATTTCTAACCTTATTTATGGTTAAATAGTACATTGTTGAGCATAAGTGCTGCATAAGCTTTGCGCTTTGAGGCTGTGTTTCTATGTAATCATCCAAAAGATCCGAAAATAACGCCTAGAGCGGTTGCCAAGTGTATGGGCAAATCAAGGGTATTCATAGCAAGTGGGTGAAATGATACTCTCAGTTAAAACATGTCGATGAGAACGTGGTTCGAGAGAAAAAGTGTTAGACAATGACAAAAAAGCTTATTAAGATGTTTTCCCGAAATCTTCAATTAACTTTGCGATAAGGGGTGCAAAAACTACAGTAGATAGGTTCAGATTTACCGTTTATAGTGGTGGAGTATAATTAAACTGACCATTTATTTTTGAACTCAAAACGGGACATAAGTTTTTATACCCAAGTTAGCAGGTTAACAATGAAAATAAACACAACTTCTTAATTTTCTTTATTTAGAAAAAGTGTAACTTAATGCAATTAGTATTGACTGTTATTATATTCATATTAATTATAATTATTTTTATTATAACAAGTTGTGAAAAATAAAAAATCAATCACCAGTTAACCAGCTTTATTGAAGCAAAGTTCCTCTGACAGAAATTATTAAATTATATGCACCATATTTTTTTTAATTGTATTTATATTTATCAGAGGAACAAATTTGCTTTAATAAAGTTGGTGATGATTTTAAATAAGAATAAAATTCTTGGCACGTTTTTTTTATATTGACCTTAGTTATCAACATCGCTTTCAGAACTGGTACCTGTAAGTGATTTTTTTCAGACGTCCACAATTTATTCATAAGAGAAAAGACTCTTTCTACTGGAGCATTTGTACCAGGTAGACATAAAATATATTCAATTAAAATACAAAAATTTTCATGTTGTAGATTGTTGGTGCGAAAGTGTTTGAATACTTCCACCCAACGAGTTTCTGTGTAGACTTTTAGATTATCCCATTCGGTAATTTTTTGGGAAGTGACGTAGCTTGAAATTAATGTAAATTCGTCAATTACTTCTGTATCTTTGTTACAGGGAAAATATCCCTTTTCAATCAATACATCCAGCGCTTTTTTGGAATATCTTCCCATGCAGGTACTTTTCTTAAATCTGCCCAATGAAATATCTCCATTTCTTTAGTAAGAAAGCAAGTCCACTGTTCCAGATATTCACGGCTTGTTTTATAAAATTCTGTGGCCGTATTTTTCACAAACTCTTCATCAATATTAGTGCCATTATCTTTTAATTTCACAATTAAACTACGAACAGTAAATGGAAGAAACTGGTTGATCTGTTTCTGAGCCAAATTGTCTTTGAGATGATTGATTTCTTTTGCAGCCTCAATTGCCGACACAGTCTGACCTTCAACCTTCAATACAGCTTGGTGAAAACTTGCTGACTGAGCGTGTAAAAAATGAAGCCATAATTCTGATATGGGATCATCAAAAAAGTTTTTTAACAATTTGGGACATTTTTCAATGGTCAAAAAATAGTCTTTTAATGGCTGGTACATTTTTAAAACTCTCTCCAAGGCAGGCATAAGCGCAAGGCACCTGGTTTTACTGTAGCCGAGCATTTGGTGATGTTCTATTTCAGCTTCAGCGCAAAACTCCTTTAGAGCTTCAACTTGAACCGTGTAAATATAAAAAAATGAATATATTTTTACGATAATGCTTTCGTAATCTAAAGGTAGACCATCTGCAGCAGATTTTATTGCATTGTGAATTATATGGGCTCCACATCCAATACCTATCAACGGTTTTTTCAGAGATGATTGTAATTTTGCTAATACATTATTAGTTCCTCGCCTAGCTACACCCCTAAAATTGACATTAGCATTGTCGCCACAAAATGCCACGACTTTATTTGACAAATTATTATCTGTCAATACTTGGTGTAAATAGTCGACTATGATATCAGAAGTTTCACCTGGTTGCTCTTGGAGGTCTAAAATTTTTACTTGCACACCTTCATAAGGTTGAAAAAAGCGCACTACACAAGGATATATTTTCTTGTTACCGTGGTTCGAAGCGGCGTTTAAAATTGTAATACAATTGGACTTATTGAGATCATCTTTTAAATTATCGATCGCTGTATGCGCCAAAACATTTACTGTAATAGCTTCTGTTTTTGTACGCGCACATGTGAATTTTGGATCAAAACATGATTGGATTAATTTCGACGCACAATCATTGGAGCGAAAACTGTGGTTTTCTTGTATAGTGTGATAAGCCCAGACGCCTTCTGCAGCAGCAATATCCAAATCCTTTGAAGTTGGCGCGTTTGAATTCTTGAAAAAGTTCAACACTGAAGAACTGGAAGCAGCGGCACGGTCGGCTTTTTTATGTTTTTCAGACTTCAAATGCTGTTCAATATCACCAGCACCTCTATGGGAAACACTAAACTCTGTACGACACTTTTCGCATCTGACGTCCGAGGAAGTATTAATTTGCTTAATAAATGGGTATTTTGCTGGTAAGTTGACATTAAATGAACACTTGCGTTTCGGCATAACTATAGGTAAAATTCCAAAACAACAGAAAACTTCAAATTAGTTACCAGTTTACCACTAAACTACTTCACGAACATTAGGCAAAAACAAAACAATAGCGACAAGTCTGTGTGCATGCGCGTGATTAGCCTAATAACCAAATAAATGCTCCCTCTTCTCCCCGCGTTACTAGGTAACCGACAGCGCGCGCCGGCGGGGGAATCGCCAATCGTCGACGTCGCGACGGTCTGTGATTCCCCGCCCGCGCGTGTCTCACGAGCATCGTAATTTAAAATTTTCGCGCGGTTTCGGAAAACGGGACTATTTACCGTCCCGGCGCTTTGTTTGGGGACAACGGGACAGGTGACCGAGAAAAGGGACAGTCCCGTTCAAAACGGGACGTATGGTCACTTTAAGTATAATCAAGGAACCTTTTCTGAGTGAAAAATAGAGAAACGACTCGCGTGTCTTCTTCGGACTTATAGCTAGGCATTATTGCCTGTTTTCTTTGTTGCTTGCTTTATAGATCGTCACTCCATCTTTTTCTTGGACATCCATTGATCTTCTTCCATTCGGTGACTTGTCTCTTGCTATCTGTACTGTCTTGTTTTTGCCATTCTTCCTATGTGTTGATCCCATTCCATTTTTCTTCTTATCCACTGGTTGATATTTTCTATATTACATGTGCGTCTTATGTCTTCATTCCTTTCTCTATTCCTCAGTGTCTTGTTTGTACATCTCCTAAGTATTCTCATTTCAGTTGATTCCAGCATCCTCTGTGTTATACTTATATCGGGTCTTGTTTCAGATGCCTAAGTCATTACTGGTCATATTACGCTCTTGTATATTCTTGTTTTGGTCTCAACGGAGAGGAATTTATTTCTAAATATGGTATCATTGAGGCATCCTGCTATCCTATTAGCCTGGTTGACTTGATGTTTTACTTTCCTGATTAGAAATTGTAGAGACTTTACTAACATATCTGCAATCAAGCTTCTCTATTATTCCTTCGTTAGGTCTAAGTTTGACTATGCTTCTATTGTTTGATATCCAATATACAATTGCCATAACAACTCAATCGAATCGATACAGAGGCGCTTCATTAAATATCTTATTTTCAAGAGAGATGGTGTCTATCCGGACCGCGGTGTTGATCACGGACTAATCATGTCAAGGTTTAATGAGTTGCCTCTTGCAAAGAGAAGGGACATTCACTCCATCAAATTCTTATATAAGCTGTTAAATCACCATATTGATTGCCCTTTCCTATTAAGCAATGTATCTTTCCATGTACCACGCCTTGGGGCAAGGCGCTCACCTATTTTTAGCTTCGGCCGGGCTAGGTCAAATATATTATTCCACAGCCCTATTTATATAATGTGCAAGAACGGGAATGTCATTGGAAACTCCGGTGATTTCCATTGCAGTAGGCTGTCGGTACTTATTGGTTCTCTGCTCAGTGTTTAGAGGATGCTCAAATTTGTAGTTTTTTATTATTACTATTTTTATTTTTTTTTTAATTTGGAGATTGTTCAAACTGTATAAATATTCTTACTTGTATACTCTGGTTATTATTTTAATTGCATCATGTTCTTCTTTTATATGTAGCTCATTAGTATAAACGTTATTCCTGTAATTGGGCCCTGGCGTATTGGAATTGAATGTATAAATAAATAAGTAAATAAAACTATGTAATTTTTTCTGATGAAGCTTAGTTTTGGATTTAAGTTATCACCCCACAAGCCTGGTCAATTTCCACTATTGGTTCAGCGCACTGTGAAACACCCTGTGAAGATCTACGTTGAGGGATGTTTTTCAGAAAAATGTTTTGCGAGGCTCTGTATGTGTTTTGTTTCTCGCTCACCTTGTATTCCTTTGAATTCAGGTTAAATATATAATAGTTTTTAAATAAAACTACCAAAGCTTTAAATTAGATCTTAGAAATTTATTTAAATTATTTATAAATAAGTACACATTTTAATTACTTAACCTATTAATACCTCTATACATTTAAAATACTACTTTACAGAAATAATTGTAAGTTGCCAAGAATTGTATCTTGGAATGGAGTGACTAGACTTTTTTTAGAAATACATCTGTTGTGTCTTTTGCGGACGTTATTTCGATTCCTGTAACAAAAAGAAAAATAGTTTTAGTTATCATCAAGTGAAGAGATAGAAAATTACATTTTTAATATATTTTTCTAAGCAGTGTGGAATTTTGAATGATTTTACAGTATTTAGATGGATGATTACATAACATAAATTATAATTTGGATATATTTCTTTCGATATAAGTGAAGTAAAAGACTTGGTTGTGAGTTAAGACCAAGTTTAGGGCTGTATCTCCATACAACTCTATGTTAATCTCTTAGAGTTTGTCTGTAAAAGCCTACAGACAAAGTACCATATTTTATTAAAAATTTGAGTGCATTATTAAGAGATATGCACTTAAAAAATTTTGCTTCGGTCAAATTACAACAAAATAACTACTAAATAGCTAAGTAGCTAAGTTTTCCTAAAATTGTCAGAAGAGGAAGGAGGAGAATGACAAATCTTGTATTAAACGACACTATAAAACTGAATAACGTGGAGATCGAGCAAGTACATCGTTATAAATACTTAGGACATGAAGACAGGATAGGACGAGACAACCAAACACATGAAATTCAGCGGCGAATAGGTCTCTCCTGGGCGGCATATGGCAAACTGGGCTATATATTTAAATCTAATGTTCCGATGTGTTTAAAAAGAAAAGTTTTTGACAGATGCGTCCTACCCGTTTTTAGGTACGGAGCCGATACTCTCATATTGATGAAGAAAAATATCAACAAAATATGTGTCATGCAAAGAAAAATGGAAAGGTCAATGTTAGGCAACGCCTAGAGATCACATTGTCAGGAAAAGAACGAGAGTACAAGAGGCCGTCAAATTCATTCTAGATCTGAAATGGAACTGGGCGGGGCATGTTATTACGTTCAAGGATGGACAATGGACAAAAATAAATTATAGAGTAGTGACCAAGATCCGAAGCCTATCGAAGTAGAGGTAGACCACCAAGTCAGTGGATTGATGATTTGAAGAAAGTGGCTACAAATTGGGTACAAGTGGCCCAGAGTAGAAAAGGTGACAAGACTTGAGTGAGGCTTTCATCCAGCAGTGGACAATATAAGTTGATGATGATAATTTTGCCTATTTATTTTTTTTGTTGTGATTTTGATGAAGGCAAGATGTAAAATTATTTAGGCTCTTGATTAGCTAAAATACATACAGGATTTCCATAAAAAATGTCATTGTGTTGCTAGGTTGCATTGTATCAGAAAATAGAGGGTTGTCAAAACCTTTTACAGCCAAAATTGTGACAGTTGTTTTTTTTATTTGGAAAGACCTTTAATAAACCAAATATCTACCATTTTGTTCGATGACTTTCTGCCATTTTTCTAGAAACACCACGATCCCATCACTATAGAACATCTACAGTTTCTGGACAAAAATTATAACAAGTGGTCTTCACAGACCTCTTTTCAACCTAACTTAACACTATTCAGGGAGTTCTGCAGAGACTGAAACAAATGGTAGTCTGGCGATGTAAGGTCTGGACTATACAGTGGATGCATTAAAATTTCCCAGCCAAGCTCTCCCAGTGTTTGCCTGGTCCTCAAAGATGTGTGTGTTTGGTTTGGCGTTATGGAAGACGGCACCCTTTTGTTGACTAGTTCCGAATGATTAGTCACTTGTTTCAATCTGGTCAATTGCTCACAGCAGATTACAGAATCCTTCTAATACCACAAAACATAGTATCATAACGAAAAACAGCCGTATATTACCAATTTTGGTGAATGCGCCAGTAAAATAACACTTCCTTGAGTTGTAAATTTCAAGTTTATACACCAGCATGGTGACACAATCAAACGCCTCAGTTAAGTCGCAAACATTTTCCTAAGATGATGAGTTGGAAGTTGCTGTTGAGTCATTTTCTACGTCGCCAACAAAATAACTTTGTTACATTGAAGGAAACCACTTGAGAAACACCAAACTAAAGGTATTAGTAGGAGACTGGGTAGTCAAAAAATTTCAATTTTGAGCTGTTTTAATATAAAAAAAAAGACTTACCTGCATAGGATATAAGAAACGTTTCCACCGAATCTTCACCGACTGAATTTCTGATGATGCAAGTGTACACGCCCATATCGTCCCATGAAATCGACCGGATGCTGAGTTCGCCGTCGGGAAGTACGCTGAATTTCTCGTCGTTTATGATTTCTTTGGAATTGGGGTCGATCCACACTAGGTCGGGTTTGGGGTTGCCTACGGACTTGCAGGGGAGAATGACGTCTGAGCCTAGAAGAGAGAGAGAAACCACCCCTTGTTAATATAGTTTACCAATTAAACTACCTCGGTACGTAAATTTTTATATTTAAGCTAACTCGGGAACGAATAATCTATCGTTCATGCAGCTTTCTTTCACTTTTAAGCACATTTCGCCAGGTTTTTCACTATATTTAATTAAGATTCGTTCCGGAAACTGCTGTAAAATAATATCGATGGATTTTTTTAAAAATTATTAATACACTTTACAAAAATTATATTATTAATAATTACAAATATTTTCCAATATTACGTAAGTCGATTTCGATTATTTCGCTAAAATAGGACGCTGCGATTGGTTGATTTTATATAATCTTCGGCTAGACGAAAAAGGATGTTAGGAGAATTTGTCGATGTCGATCGGCCGCGGTTTCACCTCTAATCTACAGGTACATACGTCGTGCAGTTATCGATTTTTTTGACTAAATCGAATAACAGCATCTGTCAGTACAATGAACAGTTTGAGCCGATATCCATATGTTATCGCAGCTTATTATCTACGTAAATAAATAGATGTTTTTTTTTTGTTACTTAGCATTATGACGTAATTGTAGATAAACCCTAAGAAAAATCATCCTTGATGAGTGCTGAGTAGCTATTATGATTACAAATTTTAAATCACTCTTGTTAAAGTTATCTTGGTATCAGCTTCAAACATATTAAAATTTTCAACTACTTTTCATGTGCTCGCAATTTAGCTTTAAAATGATATTCTCCAATGAGGATGTTTTTGCAATGTCAAGATACAAAAAAGCGGAATCGCGATTGTTTGTTGATAAATTTTGGCGCGAAACTCCACGATCTGGCTTGGGCACCCGACGGAACGGTTGAGCGTAATGAGAGAGGTTTCCCTAGCCGAGGGGGCTTCTTTACGGACACGTGTAGACCATGTTGGTACTGGGTTCATTATACTCAATAGACTCTAGTAGTTTTTCTGTCGGGTCTTTGAGTTGGTGCCCTCATAGCTCGAAAAAAGAAGGAACTGTTAGGGGTACATATGTACTGGCTCATGGAGATATTAGAATAGAGGAGGTAAAGTATAGAGCCTGCTGTATGCGAAAACGTGTCATCGTTAAAAAGAAAAAGAAATAATATTCTGTCTCACTTATCAGAGCGAGCGAAGAATACGAACAACATTCTTGCACGGCTACGCACTTAATGTTATAGGCGTGCGCCGAGTAAGAAAGACAAAATGACATATTATTTCTTTCTCTTTCTATGGGCGCCACGCTTCTAAAATTCTAAAAAATTTGGAAGACTAGAGGAGAGGTTAACCCACAATTCACAGGCCGGAACGCGCAGAGAAACCATGTAGGTCCATGCATCTCGACAGCGAGCTACGTCATAAATTTAAGACTTAACAACTAACTTACCGATGACATCCATATATGCAGGAGCCCAGAAAGTAACCCTGGGATGGTGATGAGCGCCCAAAATCTTACTGGCAACGAGCTGGGTGAAGTTCATCTCTCGCCCCCCGTCCGTTCGGTACGATCAGGGATGTCATTTTCCTGTCGGTTTGTGAGCCGGCTTCCGCCACACAGAAATAGTTGCCTTCGTGACGGGGTAGAACGTAGTTCATGACGAGACGAGAGGCGACCTTGGCTAGTCCTGCCGATCGGTCGATGAGATTCGAGTCCTCGAAGCTTTCGTTCTGAAAAGGGAGAGAGAAAAAAGAAAGATTAGATACGCACGTTGATAAAGCGTCATCTTGAAAGGTAACCAAAAAGGCAAGAAAAATGGGTAGCGTCCAATCTATGCCTCTGTAAATATAAGTGCAACGCTTTTCTAACATTTCTATACCTTTTTTGTAGAAGGATTTGTCTTTGCCTTCAAAATACGCCTCAGTTTCGGCGATAACTTCTACATTGGAGCCAAATCTGGAGAATACGGTGGATGAGGAAGCAATTCGAACTTCATTTCATGCAATTTTGCCATCGTAACCATTGACTTGTGACACACAGTGCATTGCCTTGTTAAAAGATCACTTTTTTCTTGTTCATTTGCCGTTTTTTTTACCATTTCTGCCTTCAAACGCACCAATAACTTTATATAGTAGTCGCTATTGATGATTTTCCCTTCTAGGCATAGTCGATGAAAATTATTCCATGCACATCCTAAAATATAAAGGCCAAAACCTTCCCAGCCGTCTGTTGTGTCTTTGGTCGCTTCGGGCTGCTTTCACTGGCTGCTGTCTACCCAACCGACTTCCGATTTGATTTCCAGTGCGTAGTGGTGGATCCATGTTTCATCCATCGTTACATATCGCATGAAAAAATCCTTTTTATTGCTTTTAAACAGGTCCAAACAGCGCTCAGAATCAACACCTTGTTGTTTTGGTCCGCTGTAAGTAAACGCGGTACCCATTTAGAACAGAACTTTCTCATGGCCAAATGCTCATGCAAAATATGACCAATACGTTCTTTTAATATCTTTAGGATGTCAGCTATCTGACGCAATTTCACTTTACGGTCACCCAAAACAATTTTGTGAATTTTTTGATATTTTCCGGTATAACCACCCCATTTGAGCGTCTAGAATGGTCAGCATCATTTGTGTCTGTACGACCGCCTTTAAATTCAGCATACCTGTAAATGATAAATGATTTTCCAGGGGCAGAGTCTCCATAACACTTTTCAAGCCATTGCTTTGCTTGGACGGTATTTTTTCCCATCAAAAAACGGTGCTTAATCAACACACGAAATTCGATTTTTTCTTCCACTGTTTTGAAAATATCGAAAGTGGCGTCACTAACACCACTGTAACTTGTAAACTAATCGTCGGAATGTCATGAAATTTTGACACGTACCGTTTGAAGGATGGTACTTCCTAAAAATCATGGATTTTTTGAAACGGGCGAAATTATGTATCAGACCAAAAACTTTTAAGCCTACTTGTTATTTTTCCTTACAAATTCAAATTTTCTTCCACAGTTTAAATAGTTACAAGTTTTACCATTTCGTAAACTTCAAAAATAATAGTTAATTTTGCAAAACTTATTTTGTTTAGAAAGTGTTCTTATTCTCGGTTTTCTAGAGCTTAGTGCGTGTTGAAAATATCAAAAGTAGCGTCACTAATACCACTGTAACTTGTAAACTAATCGTCGAAATGTCATGAAATTTTGACACGTATCGTTTGAAAGTTGCTACTTTCTAAAAATCGTGGATTTTATTTGAAAAGGGCAACATCTATGTGCCAGATCAAAAATTTTTCAGCTTATGGGTTAGAGTATGCGCCTTTCTCCAAAATTTCTCAGCCTCATATCTCGAGAACCAGTAGTCCCACTTATATTTTATATAGGACCTTTTTTATGCATATTTTGGTGATGAATATATTTCATAACGACCAAAATTCACCTAAAACCAATAGTTCACGAGATATTTGCGAAAAACTGATTTTCGCGACCTTTGATCGTCGATAATTTTTTTACCTACACAATTTCACAATGGACTTTTGACACAATATTTCTGACATCGAAAATCCCGAAGGAAAATCGTCACTTGCATTTTTTTCAGAAGATGGATACTATAATTACTGGATGAAGCATCATCTCCAACCGAATTTATTCCTAACCAACACTTCTTAACCGTCAAATATGACGGGGAAGATTCAGCACACACAGCACTTAATTATGCGTTGTTTATCGTCCGCTTTCGTTTTTTTTCGTCAAAAATTTAATAACGCGAATTTAAACATTTTGAAATATCAATTTTAATGTCGAAATGAAATTTAAACTTCGAGTAAGAGAAAATGAACTAGATCAGCGTAAAAGATCAGTACTGTCTCATTAAAAAGAAAATTAGGTGGAGGATTCAAACATTTCTATCTTATTTTAATAGTATCCCAGTATGTGAAGCAATTTTTTGAAATTTTTTATACTTTGTGTTCAAACTTTTTACCTATTAAAGGGGTACAAATTTAGTACATACGAAATGCACTTCTAAGAGGCAATCAAACACGATGTGGACTTTCAACAGAACTAAAAAAATAATAATATAATTCTTCGAGGTCTTTAAAAGGGCTTTAAAATTGAGAAATCATGGTTCTTCAGATTAGACCTGTGAAATTAGTCACTTCCAAAGGTTTCGCGATAGTAAACATAAAACACAGTAACGGCAGTTCGATTCGACACCATTGATCTCAACGGTTTCGAGTTTGTAATGATCACATAACCTGTTTCCAGACCAAAAACTTGTCAGCCTACGTGTTATTTTTTCTTACAAATTCAAATTTTCTGCCACAGTTTAAATAGTTTTACCCTTTCGTAAACTTCAAACTTATCTTGTTTAGAAAGTGTTCTTATTCTCGGTTTTCTAGAGCTTAGTGCGTGTTTGTGTCCTGAGGAGTAAATTTTCAAACATATGATTTTACAGCAACCTCGAGAGTTAGCTAAAGTAAAGTAATATATGAATTCACCAAATAATGTTGTACGTACTTATAATTTATTTACAGGCACTGTAATTTGATTTAAGTGTACTTACGAGATCTTTTTTTACTTTTTTTTAAAATTTAATCCACATTTCTTTATTATCGCATACTTGTCTGTTATCTGGATTATTTTATTAAGTAGTACTTATGATGGTCTACATTTTTAAAAATCTATTGTGTGATAATTTTGCTGATTTTATCGATTTTTCGAACGACATACTTTAATTTTAGCCTGATATTGATATTTTAACACTCAATAATTTCGACAATCAATCAGAACTTACGAGTTTAAGTGGCGTTTCTTGAAAAGTGATTTTTTTTTGAGGGAAAACAAACAAGAAAAAAACTTATGTAAGGAAATTTTTGCAATTTTTCGCACTTGAAGAATCTCCAAAAGTAGTGGAGTCTGATTATTACAATATTACCTGTAGAAATTGTATAAAAAAATCTTATTATTATGCTCCTTTTACATTGTCATATCAGTTCTCAATTCCGTCTCAGTTTCAGTTTTCGTTTCATTTCAGTTCGGAAAAAGGTTTGTTTTTACACTGTCCGTTCAGTTCTCAGTCCGAGTTACACTTTCACAGTGTTATGTGTGTTTCGCGTTCAAACGCGTGTTGTCATACTGTCCCAAAGTGTACATGTGTACAATAGCTCGTGTATGAAGACTGTCTCACTGCAGTAACCTTAGCTGTGGCGTTGAAGAAACGGTGGAAGAAAAGAACCACCCCATACCGTCAGATGTCGGTCTCCGTTTCAGTTCTGTTTTCAGTTTTTCCTTTTTATGGTCCTTGTACACGGTCATATCAGTCCTCAGTTCAGTTTCAGTCGAACTGTCCGTTTTTCCTATGTGTAAAAAGGAAAAACTGAAAACAGAACTGAAACGGAGACTGACAGCTGACGGTATGGGGTGGTTCTTTTCTTCCACCGTTTCTTTAACGCCACAGCTAAGGTTACTGCAGTGAGACAGTCTTCATACACGAGCTATTTTACACATGTACACTTTGGGACAGTATGACAACACGTGTTTGAACGCGAAACACACATAACACTTTGAAAGATAACTCGGACTGAGAACTGAACGGACGGTGTAAAAACAAACCTACTTCCGAACTGAAATGAAATGAAAACTGAAACCGAGACGGAACTGAGAACTGATATGACCGGGTAAAAGGACTATTATACATAGGAAAAACCGACCTTTCGACTGAAACTGAACTGGGGACTGATATGACCGTATAAAACGACTAAGTTATCTACCAAACACAATGTAGAAACTTTTAAAAAAAATTGTAAAACTACAGTTAAAATATCGCTTTATCTTCGTCATTTTTTAATACACTCCTTTGTGACAAAGACAAAAAAAGATGATGTCATCGATGAATATAAACACACCTCCTTTCCCATAAAAATTCGGTACTAATTATTAGTGTTCCGTACGGAACACTTATAAGATGACTTCGGTGTCTGTCTGTCCATCTGTCACACCCGATTTTCTACGAAACTATTTAGATATAGAAAGTTGGAATTTGTCACTACTATAGGAATTGATGGCCTCATCAGAGCCGTGTAGTTTTGGAAGTTAAATTTTGACTTAAGGGGTTAGTTTTGGGGGGGTGAAATCGGAAGTGAAAAAAAAATTTCTAGGTCGTCGAGTGGAGTGTCAAATAAAAGCTTGTGAAAACGCGAGTTCAAAAATGTATATAAGTAACACTTAGGCACACTATTCTTCGTTTTATTTTTACAGAATTGCGAAAAATCGCTGCCCCTCTCCCTTTTCTCGAAAAGTAGTGATCAAAAAATTGTGAAAAAATTCTGGAATATTCTCCAAAGGGTGTAAATTGAACGAAAATTATCAGGAGTGCATTACCTTTAGTAATTTATCGAGTATATAAAAAAAAAACAAAAATTTTAAGGTAGTCAGTTTTCAGTAAAGATCGGAAAGAATTTTGTTGTGTGTTTTGTGAAGTCATAACAAAGGTTTTTATTTTAAAAGCAATCAACGTACGGACCACTAATTGCGCAAGCTCGACTTGCACTTGGCCGGCTATTATTTTATTTTAAACTGTCAACCTATTGAAAAGAAAACTTACCTCCGTAATTCTCATATGTCCTTTGTACCATTGGATAGTTGGTGGGGGGGAGCCCATGGCTTCACAATGGAGTTCGACATGGGTACCAACGTTTTTTCTTATTACCGCTACGGGTGGTTGGCTGATTTTTACGTAGTCCCTTGAACTTTGGTACCCGAAATTGCCCAAATTTCCTGTGGAGATAGAGTACCATAGAATTATTAATGAGACGTTTACTAAGAGCAAGCCCAGAAAGTAAGGGAGTCGTAAATAGAGCGTAGAGAAACTGTCGTAATTTACAAAAGTCATTTTTAGTAGTGTGTGTGTCACATTACGTCACTTTTGTATGGATACTTTAGAGAAACTGATTAGGAGATTTAGTAACAATTAAAAAAAAAGGCATTTGCTATCGCTAAACAATTTTTTTAATATCTACTTATCGCGATAACTTTTATTCGAGTTTCTACAATATCCTTATTATTCCGTCATAATTGATAAGGAGTACTTGTTAAAAATTTGAAATCAGCTTATTTTACAATATTCACACGAACCCTTGACAAACTCAATATCATTTAGATAGGTGGTCCAATAAAAAATCAAATTTTCTGGACTAGTAAGTCCTGTAAAATTGATTTTTCCGTTGTGCCACCCATGTCAACCTTAGCATAAACCAATTTCCATTGTTAAAAAGAAATGCGGTAGTTGCTGTAGATAGTAGAAAGGTAAATAATTTTTTTTTGGAAGGTTTATCGGCAACTGAAATCCATGCAAAGTTAGTGAAAATGATAAAGGAGTCTGCTCCGTCATTTTCACCTGTTCATAGATGGACTCTAGAGTTTAAACGTGATCATAGAAGCGTCAATGATGATTCACGTTCAGGACGTTCAAAAACGTGCAACAACTGAGTAAGCTATTATGTATGTACAAGATATGGTAATGAAAGATCGTGGATTATGATATGTCGTATGATAAGATCTTAACTAATGTTTTGGGTATGAGAAAGCTATTCACAAGATAGGTGCCGCCTTTGCTAACATCGGAACAAAAACACACTCGAGAGAAACTTAGTAAACAACATTCGGCTCGTTTCACAAAAAATAAAACTGATTTTGTGCGTCGATTTGTAACTATGGATGAGACTTGGGTTTACCAGTATGATATTGAACTGCGACAACAAACCACACAGTGGACTGAGCCCAGTTGTTCAGCTCCAAAGCAGTCAAAGTCGTTCAAAAAATTGTCATCAGTTTTCTGGGACGCAAAAGGAATTTTGTTAATTAATTACCTTCATACCGGTAAAACACTCACAAGAGGGTATCATTGCAACCTTTTGGACCAGCTGGATGAGAAAATTCGTGAGAAAAGGCCCGGTTTTCAGAAGAAAAAAATCATCTTTCATCATGACAATGCACCTGCTCACAAAGGTGCTTTGGCAACGGTAAAATTGGTCTGATTAAGGTAAGAGTTGTTGGAACATCCACCCTATTCGCCAGAGCTGGCTCCGTCTAATTTCCGTCTGTTCCTAAACCTCAAAAAATAACTACGTGAGAAGCGTTTTTAGAGGTCTTCCGGATAAATTAGGGTTTGAAGTGATTGATTATATCCCATATTCCGTTGATTTAGATAAATTATGAGTATATTTAATTTTAATAATAAATTCTAGTACATAATCTTGCGTTACCCCAACTGTTCAATAGGAAAAAAACAACTTAAAATTGCTAAATTTACCTGATGGGAGGGCGCTGACTTCATTATCGATGTCGTCAGTCAGTCGTCTACTATATGCTATTTGGAGGCAGAGCGTTGTAAATAATACTGATAGGACAACCTGTAACAGAAAAAGACAATAATTAATTTCTATAGGAGTACACGGGATGAACTTTGACAGAAGTCGTTTGTTCATTTAAGGGAACATTACACTTTCTCGGCTCGGAAAAATCGACTTTTTAGAAAGTATCCTATCGGAAAGTATTATATTTCCATAATATTCTCTGAAAATTTTAGAGGGTAATAGCGCCAAGTGTAAGGCAAGCCAAATCGACCGCGTGGCGTGCCAACTTACCTTTCGGCTGTTTGCAAAGGTTTTGCTTTACCTGCGTCGAACATCCGCTACTACTTTTATGATTCTAAGAAAGATAGAAGCAGGTAAAAGGAGAGTTTACTATAAAGGGTATAATATCTTTTCAGTTTGAGGCAAAACTGTAGCTCCAAAGCAAACGGTACGCTGGCCTGCTCAGTTCGAAAATATCACTCGCAGGCCTAAGATCACTCAGTAAACGTCTCAGCTAATATTATGCAAAATGGATAAAAAATACGAAAAATTTAGTTCGAAGCGAGTGTGCATTTCATTTTTGTAATGAGATTACTCGGCCGTGGAATCGTTGAAATGAATAATTTTTGCAGCCTGATTGATTTAGGAACGGGCTTGTATGAAAAAACTTATTATAAAATCATCGGAAATATTGAAATTAAAATCATCGAAAATAAAAAAATTAAAATTAAAAATGCCGCCAGAGAGGTCAGAATCGCATGGAGAGGCGAAAGAATACTTGAGAACGAGGCGTATGAGGAGTCGGAAGGAATTTTGTATGCAGCAAGCATGTGAAAATTCGTTTGTCAAACACGTTTTTCTCAGGATAACGTTTTTGTAATCGGCCTGTGCGATAACTTAGAAACCATTTAACCGATCGGTCTGAAATTTTAATATGTTTTTCTACACAACAATAGCCCCAGTATAAACTATAATAGAAACGATTGGTTAATTTTTTCCTCAATTTTGAATGTTTTTTTTTACGTTATTATTTATTACCAATATTGAAGGCTGTAAAAAACACCTAAAAAAAAATCATTTAAAAAATTATGGAAGAAGTTTTTTTTCTTGTATTTGAAGACTTAAAATAAATGTCAGAAAAAATGTTACGGACTCAAAAAATATTTTGTGTAATGTTCTCTTAAGAATGCGCGCAGCGTTATCCGACAGTATGATATAGGAACTAAGTTTTTGGCCTGTAATAATATACTTTAATCTTATTTGGTTTAAAAATTTTCCTCACTGTTGAGAGAAGTATATCGTATAGGTATGAGGTAGATAACTTTAAAAAAAGCACCCGCTAGTGGTTCTTAATGACACTAATAATACAGTGCAGCAAGGCAGTCATTTATCATATGTAAGAAAAGCGAGAGCCACATACTTAGAAAAGTCCAGGGTTTTACCGGTCTTAAAAGCAGCAGAATTTTAAAAGAACGATCTTTTAAGAGTTGGTTTATCGACGTACTGTGACTATCAGCAGTGTTAAAACAAACATAGCTGATGAGTGTAGTACGTGTCGGGTTGGTCCTAAATTCACATTCGTAAATTAGACTTTACTAATCAAGATTTTTATTTGTTTCGGTTTTTTGATTGAAAACAATTTAGATATTGAATAAATGTATTGAGGATATGATGTTGCCTCATTTCATCTTACTAAACACGGTTTATTCAAGTTGTAGAACTGTTGCATCAGATGATTGGCACGACATTCCGTTTATCTTGTTTAATAGGCCTATTGGTTGAATCAGACCGGACAAAATGTCAGTTGTCGTTTATCAAGTTATTTTTTAAAAGACGTATTATAAATACTGATAAAAAGACAGCATTACCATTGTATGTTAAGGAATGACCTGACAATGTTACATGTTTTCAAAATCACTGACTTCTGAATGTTTTTGTGTATGTTTGTGTTAAGTCCTAATTGCTGCTTCTGTAATAGTTGGGTCTTTGATGATATGCTTTTGGTAGTTTCTAGTTTAATATGACTTTATCCTGAATGGCAAGTAAGAAGCCTTCTGTTTCAGGGAATAGCTGCCCATCCTGTAACCAGGTGTATGATTGTTTTTTATTTGCGTGGTCTTGTTCTATATGGTATCTGTGTTTTCCGTGGAGTGTTTTCTCTGACCACACGTTTTCAACTTTTCCTGCTGTAACTGGGTGTGACTGTGTGTGTCTGCTGAGTGGTCTGCCCGCAATAAGTCAAGAGGTGTGTAGTTTTTGTCCGCTTTCACTGTCGCTGTGTGGAGGCTGGTTTGCTTGCTGTGAAAGAATTTCCTAAGTGCTTGTATTTGTTTTGTGTGTAATGATCTGATGTCTATAATTCCTCTTCCTCCTGCCTTCCTCTCGATGGTAAGTCTTTCTTTGCATGCGTTGGGGTGTAATTTCCTGTATTTGGTGAATTAAGATCGTATAAGGATATGAATGTTTTCTATGTCTGTTTGTGACCATTTGATGATACCAAATGAATATGTGAGTATAGGTATAGCGAACGTGTTGATGGCTTTAGTGAGATTCTTAGAGTTGAGTTTTGTTTGTAAAAGTTTCGTCAGTCTGTTTTTGAATTCGGTTCCGAGCTCTGTTTTGATGTGAGTGTGGTTGAGTTTGGTGCTTTGTTGGAAGCCTAGATATTTGTATGTTTCTTTGTCGAACATGTTATCGAGTGTTTCATTGTTGATGATTTCTGTCTCATGGTGGCTCTTCCATTGGCCTTTGTTGATGTGGAGCACTTTGCATTTACTTATACCAAATTCCATATTGACATCTAAGGTGAATATTTCTGTGATTTTGAGGAGTTCTTTCAGCTGTGTTTTTGTGGCAGCGTAGAGTTTTATGTCATCCACATATAGGAGGTGGTTTATTTTATGTTGATTCACTTTTTAGTGTCTGATATTGAAGTCATGCTCTGTTCTGTTTAGTATATTTGAGAGTGGTTTGAGACAGAGGCAAAACCATAGAGCGTTGAGCGAGTCTCCCTGAAATATACCCCGTCTGATGTACAGCTCTTCTGTTTGGATGCGTTCGGTTTGTGTTTCTATGCGTATTTTGGTTTTCCATGTTTTCATAATTTGCGTGAGAAATTGCCTGAGGTGTTGATTGATTTTACAGATTTCTAGGGCTTTGATTAACCAGATGTGGGGTATGGAGTCGAAGGTTTTTTTATAGTCTATGTAACCGATGTGTGTTTCTTTTCTGGTTTGTCTCATAATCACGCTATCTATGATCAGCTGCTCTTTGCATCCTCGACTATTTTTCCTGCATCCCTTCTGCTCTTCTGTGAGAATATTGTTGTCTATTAGGTGTTGTTCTATTTTCTTGTAAATTGTGGCTGTGATCTTGTATAGGGTTGGAAGACAGGTGATAGGTCGGTAGTTTGACGGGTTTGTGGTGTCTGAGCTTTGGGTTTAACGTATGTTATTTCTTGTGTAAAAAAACTGGGGAATGTGTGTGGTTGTAGAATGGCTTTATTGATTTGGTTTGTGAGTGCCTCGTGTGTGGTGGTAAACTGTTTGTACCAGAAGTTTTGTATATTGGCTATTCCAGGGCATTTCCAGTTGTGTGTGTGTTTGATTGTTTCTGTAATTTCTTGTGTAGGTAATGTGGAATTTTCTTGTTCTGTCACATGTTCATGTTTGTCTTCTTCGGCTTTGATCCAGGAGGTGTTATTATTGTGTAGTTTGGGTTCTGACCAGATACTTTTCCAATAATCTGTGAGTTCTTGTTTGTTTGGTGGTTCAGTCACTGCTGTCTGTTTGATTTCCGGTAGAACTGTTTTTCGCTTTTTTGGGAGAGGTTGTTGGTGTCTTTCCTCTCGTTTGATTCTTTGTATCTACGGAGTCTTGCAGCATATACGGATAGTTTTTGTTTCAAGGTATCAAGGATTTCTGGTAGTGTTCTGTTGGGAGACTTGGATTTGATCTTGTCTACACACTGTGTGACACGTTTGGACGCGTTCACGTTTATAAATTGGGTAAGGTGTCCTAGATCTCTCCTGATGTTGTTGATTTTGTTTTCTATTCTTATTTGCCATTTGCCAATTATTATTATTATTATTATTATGAAATATGGAGAAATATTAGTCTTATTATTATTAAGTAGGAGAAATATTAGTATTCAAAACATATGCTGATTCTGTGATTGGAAGGCCAGTAGCACGAATCCATTCATAGAATCATGTTATCTCCATGGAGAGAGACGTTTGTTCAGAACGACTAGGACTACAACATATCCAGAAATTAGCCAAATCCACAGAAAGACATATTCCCGTAAGATTCGTGCGGGAATTCTAGTTACAACTTTATCGTACTAATGATTTATTATTGTTGTAAATTATCCACACAATTACGACGTTATTATCCTGTTTATTTTCTTTACTATCAAAACAAAGTAGTACTACTAAGCGGCATGATATCAAAATATTGTTACACTAATATTTTTATTATTACTAATAATGAAAAGTATGTTAAAATCCCGAACAATTGGAGATTTCCTGTCTTGAGTGAAAAATAAGGCGTAGTAGAGCACAAAGACTTACTACAGAATCCTGAGCGATAAGGAAATTATTAGTATTTAAGATAAGCGACCGACGCGACGTGCCGATCTAGCAAAGTCAATGAAATTTTATTTCATGAATGAAGATCACGCTACGCGTAAAAGTTGTTTACTTTTCCCCGTCGTCATGGGTTATCCTATTGGGCCTACGATTTTTTAACACAGCCGTAAACCGACAATTTCGAGTCTATTCTAAAATTAATTCGGGTTTGAGAATGGTTCTGTTTGCCGCACCGAATAAGCGAAAGTCGCTTGAAGGTTGAGGGAAGTAAGGAAAGCAGTGGAATTTCAAGAAACGTTTCGCCTTTTGCGTAGGTTTAATCTTTTTACATCAGTGGCTAGTTCGCGTTTCCCCCCCATCGCCTTATTTTTAGCGTTCTGGCTTCTATATCATACCAGTTTAACTAGACGCGATAATCTTATGTTTTTGATATGAATTGGAAATAGTTTCAGGTATCGCAATATTTGTTGCCTGATTTTACGTCTTTTGTAATTATTTTCCTCAAGAAAGAGCGACCAGATATAACGATAAACGAAGAAACATATATAATAGAAGAATACCTAATAGAAACTCTGGAAAAATTAAAAAAACTGTAAATCTCCCGGCGAGGACTAAATAGCTAATAAAGTACTAAAATATGGAGGACATTCTCTGGTTAAGCAACTCCAGACACTTATACAGTGGATTATAAGTTCGAATAGAATCCCAGATGAATGGAGGACAGAGATAGTTATACTAATGCACAAGAAGGGAGAAAATGAAGATCCAAATAACTATAGAGGCATAAATCTACTAAACTGTACATTGAAATGAACAACAAAGATTATTATAACGAGAATAAACGCGAGAATACGCTGGCAGCCATGTTGTTGGTATGGCAGGGAACGCATACGTGATAAAAAACAGAACCTAAAAATTTTCTTAAGCGTCGCTACTATGTTTTATGTTTATTGTGTCTCTCTTACTTTTACTTTGCGATCAATCAAAACAATATTTTTTTTGTTATTCATCGATGCTTGTACGATCGCCTTTAAGTTCACTAAACCATGAACATATAGTTGCTTTCGACGGAGCAGATGAGCCATAACATTTCTTAAGCCATTCTTGGTTTCTGGCTGTATGTTTCCCATGAAAAGGCAATGTTTATTCAACACACGAAATTCTATTGTTCCATCGTTTTGCAAAAATCAAAAGTTGCATTACTCAAAACAGCGTAACTCGCACACCAATAGACTAAATGTCATGAAAATTTTACACGAATCTTCTGAGAGTTGACACTAATTGAAAATCATATGTTTTTCTTTTTGTTTGTGCTGCCATCTCTCGGAAAGTCTCAGGACTTTTCACCCCATGTTGTATATTGAACCCGGCACGAATATTTTATTAATACTAATTAAAAATGAAGCTCCCGGATCTTAAAAACTGATTTAATTTTAAGAAATCCTAGAAAAATGCTCACCGTTTCGTTATTAGCATATTATAGTCGTTAATAATTTTTGACATTACTCTTTTTTAAAAGCACATTAACGTAATATGGCCGATTTCATCATCGCCAATTTAAGCTACTTCTCCGGAGTGTTTTGCATAAATTTCGCATCAAATACATCAAAAATTGTCTGGCATTTTAATCGACCAGAAATAAGAACAAAATGTGAATATGATTTGTCATTGTCCGTCCATGACCTATGTTATGCGAATTTATTAGAGGAATAGAAATGGCGCCTTTAGAAAATGCTAACAGAATAAATATGAATGATATTCCCTCTACACTGTATTTGCATTAAACCTAGAGGTATTAAAAAATAATATAGTATTCTACATTACATGTTTAACGGTAGAAAACTGGTACTGTTGAAACACAAAATTAAAACATCTTCTTCTGAAGCGATATCGTTCAAAAAACTAGACATTTTCTTGTACTCCGCTAGAAGTATGAAGGTCAGTCAAAACAGATTAATTCATACCAGTTTATATACATATATATATATATATATATATATATATATATATATATATATATATATATATATATATATATATATATATATATATATATATATATATATATATATATATCAAGGATTTTCTACAGCTAACGCTGTCTTCCTTCTCTCAGACTTTAATTCCATGCGTTTCTATCTTCCCAGTCTCCATCTGTTAGACCCCTGTCCTCCATAGCCTCGTCCACATCGTCTCTCCACGATCGTCTGGGTCTTCCTCTTTTTCTTCTCCCTATAGGGCTCCACTCCGTTATTTTCTTTATTCACCTATTATCTTCGCTTCGTCTTATGTGTCCATACCATTTTAATCGTTTTTCTTCAATGGTGTTTATTGCGTTTTCCTTGATGTTCATTCTGCTTCTTATTTCTTCATTTGTTATTCTTTCCATACGTGTCACTCTACAACATCTTCTCCAATACTCCATCTCTGCGGCGTTAATTTTAGATTTATTTCTTTTGTTGATCGTCTATGTTTCTGACCCGCATGTCATTATGCTTTGTATTATTGATTTGTATATGCGTGTTTTGTTTCTCTTTGTAATGTGCTTGTCCCACAGGATCGAATTTAATTTTGTCTTATGCATGTCCGCGTTTGTCCTAATCTAGCTTTAATCTCTTCTTCTAATGTTGCGTTTTTTGAAATGATGGTTCCTAAATATTTAAATCTATCGGTTCCTTTGATTATTGTTTCGTTATCGACTTTTAGGTTCTCCACGTTTCCCTCCTTTGTTGTTAGATATTCCGTTTTATCAAAGTTTATTGCTAATCCTGCTTTAGTGTATTCTTCTTTCAGTTTTCTTACCATGTAACTGAGGTCTTCCTCATCTTGCGCTATAATTACTTGGTCGTCTGCGAAACTTAGAGTATACGAGGCTGGTTTGAAAAGTCCGTGCAAAGTCCGAGAGAGGCACCACCGGCACGTATCGAGGTCATGTTTAATTAGTAGCATCTCTTGAATGAACGCACACCAAGTTTCAGCCATATTGGTCTATTTCTTTGTGTTTGTCATTCGTGTGAATCAAGGAAGTCGAGTGATTTTCAAGAAATGGACGAAAAAAATTTCGTGTGGTGATTAAACATTACTTTATGAAAGGCAAAACGCCTCAGGAGACTAAAGAGAAGCTTGATAAACATTATGGTGACTCTGCACCTTCGATTAGAACAGTTTATAAGTGGTTTCAAAATTTTCGGACTGGCCATATGGGCACAAGTGACGCTGAACGTTCTGGACGGTCTGTGGAGGTTACGACTCCAGAAATCATTGATCAAATCCATGATATGGTGATGGATGACAGAAGAGTTAAGGTGCGTGAGATTGCTAGTGCTGTGGGCATCTCGACTGAACGGGTACATAATATTTTGCATAAACATTTGGACATGAGAAAGCTATCCGCAAGATGGGTGCGCGATTGTTCACGCTTGACCAAAAACGGAATCGTGTGAAGTGTTGCAAGGATGGTTTGCAGTTGTTCCAGAAGAATCCGGAGGACTTTAAGCGTCGTTTCGTCACTGTGGATGAAACATGGATACATTACTGTACTCCTGAGACCAAACAACAATCTAAACAATGGGTTACCAAGGGGGAATCTGCACCAAAAAAGGCGAAGACTGTTCCTTCGGCCGGAAAGGTTATGGCGACTGTCTTTTGAGATTCGCAAGGGATAATCCTCATCGACTATCTGGAAAAGGGTAAAACTATTACAGGTGAATATTATTCATCGTTATTGGACCGTTTGAAAACCGAGCTGCAAGAAAAAACGCCCGCGATTGGCCCACAAGGAAGTCCTTTTCCATCACGACAACGCACCAGCACACACCTCAGCAGTTGTGGTCGCAAAATTAATGGAAATAGGATTCCAACTCGTTTCACATCTCCCCTATTCTCCACACTTGGCTCCCGCGGACTACTATTTGTTCCCCAATTTGAAGAAATGGCTGGCGGGACAAAGATTTTATTCAAACGAGGAGGTGATTGCAGACACTAATGGATATTTTGCAGACTTGGACAAACCTATTATTCGGAAGGGATCAACAAACTAGAACATCGTTGGACGAAGTGTATAAGCCTAAAAGGAGACTACATATGTCGAAAAATAAAAAAGGTTTACCCCAAACACATAAGTAGTTTTTATTTTTGCACGGACTTTTCAAATCAGCCTCGTATAAGTAATCTTCTCGTATTGGGACTCCCATTCCACTACATTTTTGCTTCCATTTTTTTAATGTTTGTTCGAGGTATATTTTGAATAGTGTTGGGAATTAGAGCATCCTTGTAATAAGCCTTTTGATGTTTGAAGTCTCTTCCCTATTTTATGTCTTATTTTTATGTTCACTGTGTTGTTTTCGTAGAGAGCTTTTACTGCGTATATTAGTTCTTTGTCAATGCCTATTTCTTTCATTGCATTCCATAATCTTTGTCTTGGTACTGAGTCATAGGCCTTTCTTATGTCTATGAAGCTAGATGAACTTCTCTATTCTTTGTTTTTTTTTTTCCATTGTTTGTTTCATAGTGTATATGTGGTCTACACATGATTTTCCGGCCGTAAAGCCTGCTTTGGTCTTCTCCAATTTTTCCTTTTATATTTTTCCTCCATGATATTTTTAATAATTTTTCCATACAAACGTCCCATACTCGATATTATGCTTAGGCCTCTATAGTTTGTGCATTTTCCTGCAGTCTCCCTTTTTAAATATAGATACTATATAAGCTTTTGACCATTCCTCTGGTATTTTTTTTCTCCATTTATCGCTCTGTTGAACATGTTTCTCAGCATTCAGTGTAATTTATTCGACCCGTACTATTTAATCATTTCATTTACCACACCCCCAGGCCCAGTTTAATGACACTAATATCCAACAATACCCGAATATTAACGTGATTTCTCTATTGCTAACACCTAAATTCTAAACGACATAACTAAAATCAATTTTAATAAATGAGGTCTCACAAAATTTGTCTCCATTGCGTAAGTGATATTCGCATTCGCATTAATTTAACAAAATAAATGAATGAATAAAATTACATACAGCTGATTGCAAATGGTAATTTTTTTTTGAGGAATTTGTTCGTCATGTTTTTATACGTTTCTCGACTTGTATGACACGAATTTCCGCTTTAATGTTGTCTTTTAGCTGTTTAATTGTTATCGGACCGTTATCGTAGCCCCAAAGAAATAACTCTAACGGACTTAAATCACATGATCTAGACGGGCAATTGATGTCTGCATTAAGCGACATCATTCCTTTACGAAATACGGCGAATATTTCACCATTTGTGTGGCATGTAGCGCCGTCCTGTTGAAAATAAATGTCCAAGCATCCAACGCATCTGCTTCGGGCCAAAAAACGTCGCTTAATACGTCCCGAGACCTATCGAGAGATGGCAGCACAAATAAAAAAAACTATATGATTTTCAGTTAGTATCAACTCTTAGAAGATTCGTGTAAAGTTTTTATGACATTTTGTCTATTAGTTTGCGTGTTACGGGTTATTGAGTGCCGCTACTTTTGATTTTGACAAAACGACGGAACAAAAAAAATTTCATGTGTTGAGTAAACATTGCTTTTTTTCGGTGGGAAAAATACAGCCAGAACTTAAGAATGGCTTAAGAAGTGTTATGGCCCATCTGCCCCGTCGAAAGCAACTATATGTCGATGGTTTAATGTACTTAAATGCAGTCGTACGTTCGGACGTGAAAATGAGGCAGTTACTCCAAAATACACACAAACAAAAATAGTTAATAGTCAAAACATAAAATAGAATCCACATAAAAACATGATTTGTATCCCATTACCAAGTCATGTTTTCAAATTCATGTGAGCAACAAAAAAAGCCAGGTTTTCAATAAATCGCTATTTTATTTAGCAATCTTTAGGCTGCAAGGAGTATTAAAACATAACATAACAGTAGCTTCATCAGGAGCGATGACCAATCCTGATGAAGCTACTACAGAATAAATAGTTGTGACTTCTGTTTTAGTTGTAATAACTTCTTTATCTTTGTCAATATCACTCAACAGCTTTCTCTAAAAGTATGTTTTTTCAAAACTCTTAAGGTTAATAGTCAAAACATAACATAGAATCCACATAAAAACATGATTTGTGTCCCATTACCAAGTCATGTTTTCAAATTCATGTGAGCAAGAAAATGCCAGGTTTTCAATAAATCGCTATTTTATTTATCAATATTTAGGCTGCAAGGAGTATTAAAACATAACATAACAGTAGGTTCATCAGGAGCGATGACCAATCCTGATGAAGCTACTACAGAATAAATAGTTGTGACTTCTATTTTAGTTGTAATAACTTCTTTATCTTTGTCAATATCACTCAACAGCTTTCTCTAAGAGTATGTTTTTTTCAAAACTCTTAAGGTTAATAGTCAAAACATAACATAGAATCCACATAAAAACATGATTTGTGTCCCATTACCAAGTCATGTTTTCAAATTCATGTGAGCAAGAAAATGCCAGGTTTTCAATAAATCGCTATTTTATTTATCAATATTTACGCTGCAAGGAGTATTAAAACATAACATAACAGTAGGTTCATCAGGAGCGATGACCAATCCTGATGAAGCTACTACAGAATAAATAGTTGTGACTTCTATTTTAGTTGTAATAACTTCTTTATCTTTGTCAATATCACTCAACAGCTTTCTCTAAGAGTATGTTTTTTTCAAAACTCTTAAGGTTAATAGTCAAAACATAACATAGAATCCACATAAAAAACATGATTTGTGTCCCATTACCAAGTCATGTTTTCAAATTCATGTGAGCAAGAAAATGCCAGGTTTTCAATAAATCGCTATTTTATTTACCAATATTTAGGCTGCAAAGAGTATTAAAACATAACATAACAGTAGCTTCATCAGGAGCGATGACCAATCCTGATGAAGCTACTACAGAATAAATAGTTGTGACTTCTGTTTTAGTTGTAATAACTTCTTTAACTTTGTCAATATCACTCAACAGCTTTCTCTAAGAGTATGTTTTTTCAAAACTCTTGAGGTTAATAATCAAAACATAACATAGAATCCATATAAAAACATGATTTGTATCCCATTACCAAGTCATGTTTTCAAATTCATGTGAGCAAGAAAATGCCAGGTTTTCAATAAAATCGCTATTTTATTTACCAATATTTAGGCTGCAAAGGGTATTAAAACATAACATAACAGTAGCTTCATCAGGAGCGATGACCAATCGTGATGAAGCTACTACAGAATAAATAGTTGTGACTTCTGTTTTAGTTGTAATAACTTCTTTATCTTTGTCAATATCACTCAACAGCTTTCTCTAAGAGTATGTTTTTTCAAAACTCTTAAGGTTAATAGTCAAAACATAACATAGAATCCACATAAAAACATGATTTGTGTCCTATTACCAAGTCATGTTTTCAAATTCATGTGAGCAAGAAAATGCCAGGTTTTCAATAAATCGCTATTTTATTTAACAAATATTTAGGCTGCAAAGAGTATTAAAACATAACATAACAGTAGCTTTATCAGGAGCGATGACCAATCCTGATGAAGCTACTACAGAATAAATAGTTGTGACTTCTGTTTTAGTTGTAATAACTTCTTTATCTTTGTCAATATCACTCAACAGCTTTCTCTAAGAGTATGTTTTTTCAAAACCCTTAAGGTTAATAGTCAAAACATAACATAGAATCCACATAAAAACATGATTTGTATCCCATTATCAAGTCATGTTTTTAAATTCATGTGAGCAAGAAAATGCCAGGTTTTCAATGAGCCAATATTTAGGCTTCAAGAAGTATTAAAACATAACATTATAATAATCTAATTAAAAAATAGAAGTAATGACTGCATTCCTGTTTTTGTTTTTTACAAAATTGATTAGTCTTTTAATTATTCCTGTCTTAAAAAAAGTAAAATCAACAAATTTTTAAACTGTTTTTCTCAGAATGAATAATTAACATGTAACATGCTGATTTTTAGGAAGTACCAACCTTCAAACGATACATGTCAAAATTTCATGACATTTCTACGATTAGTTTACAAGTTACAGTGGTTTTAGTGACGCTACTTTTGATATATTCAAAACAATGGAAAAAATTGAATTTCGTGTGTTGTTTAAACACTGTTCTTTGATGGGAAAAATTAACGTTCAAGCAACTCGGTAAGTGTTACGGGGACTTTACCCCTGAAAAATTGCTCATCATTTACTGGTATGCTGAATTTAAACGCGTTCGTACAGATACAATTAATGCTGAACGCTCTGGACTGCCAGATGAGGTGGTTATACCGGAAAACAGCAAAAAAAATCCACAAAATTGTTTTATATGTCCATAAGGTGAAATTGCGTTAGATAGCTGACACCCTAAAGATATCAAAAAACGCGTTGGTCATATTTTGCATGAACATTTGAGCATAAGAAAGCTCTGTTCGAAATGGGTACCGCGTTTGGTCACAGTGGACCAAAAACAACAACCTGTTGATGATTCTGAGCGCTGTTTGGACCTGTTTAAGCGCAATAAAAAGGATTTACACACCAGAATCAAATCGGCAGTCAGCTGAGTGGACAGCAGCCGGTGAAAGCCGCCCGAAGCGACCAAAGACACAACAGTCGGCTGGGAAGGTTTTGACCTCTGTATTTTGGAATGCGCATGGAATAATTTTCGTCGACTATGCTGAGAAGGAAAAAATCATCAATAGCGAGTATTATATAAGCAGGGCTATCAAGGTCATGCACAGTTCGAGCCAATTTCGGAGGTAACGCCTCCCGCTGCCCTCACCACTGCTACTGCCGCCGTTCGCGCAGTCTCAGGAGCGGTTATGAGAGACATAGGAGGAGCGCATTGTGTTTGGTAAGCGGCCGAGTCGCGATCGGCTGCTCGGCCGCTTAACGTCTAGCAGTGGTGGGGGCAGCGGGACGCGTTACCTCCGAAATTGGCTCGAACTGTGCATGACCTTGACAGCCCTTTTCTGCAGATGTGTTATATCATAACTGAATTAGTGCAATAAAATTTGAGAAAAAACAATATTCTGTCGGCGGAATAGAAGGAAAGGAAATTTTGGAAATTCGCTGTAATAAGTATATCGCTCCGGAAGAAAACTATGTTGAAGAATAAAATCATTTTTTTTTCTTTAAGAAGTCTTTTCGCCCCCTGTAGGAAAGTGAATTATCGCAAATCCGAAGGCAGGAGACCGGGTTGCATCTACTGTGTTGATTACATTGGGCGTGTAAAATACCAGAAAGTAAGAGGGTGAGAAAAGAATGCCTAAACATTACGGCTAAGTTGTTAGAACAAGTCAAATAAAGAATTTACATAAAACAATAAATGCAATCTCCCAGACGCTAAAACAAAAAAAGAAAGCAACCGTCTGCATACTAATCGCATACAAATATACATAATACATCTCATCTAATGCAATACTAATTTAAAAAACCAATACTGTTCGGACGGAAGCTAATTAGAGTCGGGTCGTTATGGTGGCATTGGTCTCGAACCACGACCGGCCGGCGGTGCATGCATGACACGTCGTCATTATTCGGTCGTCAAGTGCCTGTTACCATAGGCAACAGGCTGCTGCTGCTGCTACTGATGCATCTCTCATGGCGGTACCTGCGGGTACCCGGGTGCAGTTCTGAGCTATAGACATCGTGACTCTCCTTTCTAGGTTAATCCGAATTTACGAGGAGCCTATGAATTAAGCTGTAATGGGACGGTCGGTTGAAAATGATTGAATAAAATTTGTGTGGAATGCAATGACCGATGATGGCACATGTGCGATTTTGTTTGCTAATTTTCGATTAGAATGCCGATTAGGTAAACTGTAAGAGAAATAAATTCGATTTATTAAAAAGGATGGTATGCTGTCTAATATACGAGGCATATTCAAAAATGATGATGATGAATTTAGGGGGATAGGGCGCGTCGAATTCTCTGGTCATTTGGCGCTCGAAAAAAAGGTTTGGTAAGTTAACTATATTCTGATATTCAACTCTTTAAGATAATCTAATATTTTCTTCTTATTTGACTGAAAGGTGTTGATTACTTGGGTTAGAGAGGGGGGAATATTATGAGATGATCTAATGTTAGTTCTCTAACAAAAATATGTTTAATAGATAGTGAAGAGTTACATGCAGAGCAAGAAGGAATAGGCTCATTTTTTAGTAGGTTTGAGTGAGTGGAATACGTGTGTCCTGCAGCTAATCTTCTCAAAATGACGTTGTCAGATCTGGATAAGTTTTGATTATGAAGAGGAGGATACACCATGGGCTTGATTTCCCAGAGTTTGTTGTGATTGTCTTCAGTTGGAATAGTTCTTTGCTAATAGTAACTAATAGATTTTGAAAGTCTTTGGGGTGGTTTTCATCCTATGTAAGAGTGCCATTTAATATTGCTCTTTTGGCTTCTTTGTCAGCCAGATCATTGCCTGTTATGCCTCTGTGGCCGGGAATCCACAAGTAATCCATAGATAAGCTATATTCGAAAAGTACCGGCCGTTTAATCATAAAAAAATAAATATTAACATAATCGCCGTTCACTTCTAAGCACTTTTCGTAAAGCTGCATCAGCTTCTTTAATCCCTCTGCATGGAACTTCTCCGCCTGGGTATTGAACTAGTTGACGACGGCGGTCTTGAGTTCGTCGTTGTCCACCAAGCCGCTGTTTCAACTGTCGATCAGATCGCAGTTTTTGGTCCACTTGTTGAATGCTTTCATGGGTCTGGATGCTGG
Organism: Pachyrhynchus sulphureomaculatus; assembly: GCA_019049505.1. Lineage (NCBI taxonomy): Eukaryota > Metazoa > Arthropoda > Insecta > Coleoptera > Curculionidae > Pachyrhynchus > Pachyrhynchus sulphureomaculatus. The sequence goes on along the minus strand of CM032448.1, from coordinate 133,339,864 downwards.
GCCTGCCACTCCGCTCTTCATCGTTCACATTTGTGCGGCCATTTTTAAAGTCTCGACACCATTATCTAACCTTTCCTTCACTCATTACTGTAGGTCCATAAACTGGGCATAACTCCCGGTAAATTTGAGCAGCTGCTGATCCTTTTGCACACAAAATCGAATCACGGCACGCACTTCGCAACTGGCGGGAGCAACGATTTTCGCGGACATTGTCGTCTGCATTCACCGACAGGCAAGCGACTACTGAATCAAAACAGTAACTTCAGTGGCTTCGGAAACAATCAGTAGATGGCGCTGCATTTGTACAACTTTGTTCAGACTTGTTAATATTTAAATACAAGCCAACGGCCTTTAGTTTTCGAATACGTCTCGTATGAAGGCTGGTTAATAAAATATAAATTCCAGACTATTTAATACAGAAAATCGAAATTTGGCACAAATATAGGAATTGATTACCCAATCAGAGCCGTGTAGTTTTGAAAGTTAAAATTTGACTTAAGACGTTAGTTTTGGGGGTGAAATCGGAATTGAAGAAAAAATTTTTCCTAAGTCATCGAGTGGGGTGTCAAACGAAAGCTTGTGAAAACACGAGTTCAAAAATATATATGATGTAATACTTGCGCACATTTTTCTTTGTATTATTTTAAAAAAATCGCCAAAAATTTTTGTCCCCAACCCTATCTCGAAAAGTACTTATCAACAAATTTTGATAAAATTCTAGAATATTCTTCATAAAGTGTAGATTGATCGAAAATTTTCACGTGTGTATTACGTTTTATAGTTTATCTGGTACAAAATAAAACTATGAAAACTGTGCTTCTTAACAATATGCTGGAAATTTTGTTAATGTACTTTTCAGTATTCACACGGCTAGGTACCGAGAAAAAATAAGTTCATTTTATTTGTTTAAAATTAAACAAATATTTAGGTAGTAAACATTTGTTTTATACTTTTATTACTAGAGTCTAGATTGAGCTATTATTAGCTAGCTAAGATGCTATAACTATTATACATTATTGATTAAGAAAAAACGTGAAAATACATAGTGAATCTTAAGATATATACATGTCAGGGACCCAATTAACTTAACCTAGGTAGGGAGTTTATTTTATTGTGAAAGCAATCACCATATGACACACTAATTGCGCAAGTCCGACTTGCACTTGGTCGGTTTTTTTTTATAAGTTGGCAGCAAGTTGAGGCGATTATTTTAAACTAGAAACCACCGTATATTATCTAGGAAACAGCTGGAAGAAGACTGATTGCTACGTGCTACCACCTTCAATTTGTGTTTGGCACAACTCCAATCATTTAAGATTTTTCACGAGAGTTAGAATTTTAACTACAACTACTAATTGCTTTTGGCAAAGGACTCAACTTTAAGTTTTTATAAATCGCATCGTAAATTTGTAACACGATGATGCACAAGGTTATGTTTGTTTTTTTTTTTCCGGGAAACAATTTATTTTGAGGTATTTAAAATAGCTCACATCCTGTACAACTTTAATTACCTTTGGCAACGGACATTCGGATTTTGGGAATCGCTGTTCTTTCGTAACAGGTATTCAAGGTTAAATTATTTATAATTTTAAAACTGCATGCAAGAGATATACATATATATATATATATATATATATATATATATATATATATATATATATATATATATATATATATATATATATATATATATATATGGTGGAACAAGTTCAAAATTACAAGTATTTGGGTCATGAATTACAAATTGGCACACTAACCAAACCCGTGAGATACACCGTCGTGTGGGTTTGGGATGGACGGCTTTTGGAAAGCTAAGAGATACGCTGCAGGGTTATTCGCTAGTGTGATTGAAAAGGAAACACTCACATTAACAAAACAGTCACCAAACACACTGAGAGTATCACAAGTTGTGATTCACAACGGGCAATGGAGAGAGTTATGCTCGGTATCACAAGAAAGCATAGAATAACAAGCATAATTATCAGACAGCGAATAAAAGTAAAAGATATTATCCAAAAAACTACGCGATCTAAATAAAGATGGGCAGGCCAGTACAGAAGATTAATAGAATGGAGTCCCAGAGAAGATAGAAGGAACAGAGGTAGCCCAACAACTAGCTGGAGCGATGATATCAAGATAGTGGCAGGAAATTGGGTTACCATCGTAACTGTAAATTGCAGAATACAATACGAAAAACTTGAATCGAACGAAACATCAACAGATTTGTCAGTTTTTTCGCAACAGAACTTTTGTATGCCGTTTCTTCTTTCTCGGACTCATGGTTCGTTAATTTTTAGAACCTTTGCGATCACCAGAACGGTGTTTCAACATTTTCAGAATCGGCAAGGAAATAATACAACTGTATTCTTCGAACGATGACAGTCAACTGAAACCAAAATTAATAAGCTCCTTTTAAAAATTTACTGAGTGAAAACTGGCCGGTTTTAACAAGTTACGACTACCTGCGCTCGGGCTTTCAGGCGGCCATCTTGTGCACGACCACATTTATCGCTACAATTTCGTTATTAAAAGGAATTTTTAACCAATTTTTTTTTTAAATGTTCATGAAAGTATGAGAGAATAACAACAATTAATAATAAAAAAGGTATTTTGTTCTGGAGGTACATATATATATATATATATATATATATATATATATATATATATATATATATATATATATATATATATATATATATTCCTACACTTTACCAAGTCACAGTAAGAGCTTACCTTGGCCAGCTAATCGGAGATATCAGTATTGAGGTGAGGGCAATGACGAAACAGAACTCCGACTTGCAAGCTAAGGTATGCTGGTGCTGTGACTTTGTTGGTGAAGTAACGGAGCGAATACTTTGAGATTGGCGGTTCCAACCCAATAATTTTCTTTGGAAGGGCTGAACCAGCTCGAGAAGTGTATAAGTAATGTAGGAAAATATATCTTTTTTAGCTTTTTATTCATAGCCAGGTAGATAACTTTTAAAAAAACCCTGGTACATTCAAGTCTACTATCTAATCACACAATTTCACGAATTTTTGGTAAAGATTTCAATCTGAAGACTTCCTAGAAAAAGAAAATGACGCAATCCGGTACGAAATTTCGAATTATTAGAAATTATCAGTTTTTAATTAATTAATCGTAATTAATTACATACTAAATCACTTCTAAAAATTCACATATCAGCTCATTTTTTCGAATAATTTAACAATAATCGTAATAATTAATAACGAAAATCTAAAGAAACCGCCTCACTAACCAAACTAATTTCTTGCAATTTTTTAATTACATCAATTAATTAACATAATTAATTGATGTGGTCAACGTCCAACAGCACGCATCATGCTGTGCGTTTGTGTAGTAATTTATAATCGAATAAAAGACTTTTCAGGGCGTAATTTTTTAAAAAATCTGATCCTAATTCAAATGAAGCCCTGCATTTCGAAGTCAACAACATGGAAGATATTTGAAAATTTTTGTATTCCTCAGGTCGGCACTTGTTATTCATGTTGTTTCAAAAATTGATGGAGTATATTCAATATATCCTCTCTTGTAAACCCCATTGATTCAAACTGTATATTTGTACATCTTATCCAATTATTTTTACATGCATCTATAAATAAACATCTCCAAAAACACTTATAATTTTATTTATTTGCATTAATGAATAAAATTCTTAAGTCCATCTCTGCAACCTATTATAAACAAAAGGTCAGAATTTTTATATTGCCCACTTAAAATGGCAAAAATCAGGATCTTATATTTTGGGACAGGCTATACGTAGTGTAAACGGAGCCTTGAATATTCAGGTGATTCAAAAACTGATCTGATTTCAAATGAACCTCGTACAGAGGGCAAGAACAACAAGAGGTCAATAAGAAGCCCCCTTATAATAGTGTTTTTTCCAGTTAATCAGCACATTTTTGAATTGTCTTTTTCCTTTGCGGTCTTGCAGGTATTTAGTACCATTTTTTTTTTGTGTCAAGTCACCGCAAAAATGTTCACACATCAATAAAAACTGACCCGCAAAAACCACAACCGCCAAATGAGTAAGTAAATCCGTTTTTAATCGTTGGGTATCGTTACTTCGGCCTTTAAATTACGTCCGTAGCCGCGACCGAAATTATTTTTCACTGTCATCTCCGAGAAGCGTAATAAATTAGGCACCTCTCAAAGTTACGATCACCAGGTCACCTTCACGCATTAAAATTGGCTCGAAACACCGGCGACGGCGATTTATTGGTACCACTCTGTCTGGCACTGCCAAAGGTAACGATTTTCTATTGTTTAGAGGTGTCTAATGTGATGGAAAGAGTGTTTGGTTATTAAGTTATGTTAGTGTCAAAATAAGTAGACTGTATACATGTTAAAAAACAATGCCACAAAGTAACTTGAGTATAAACTCTGTTTTGCAAAAATTTATTGATTTTTTTTTTATGGGTCCAGCATACGTACTGCAGGGAAGTCAATAAAGCGCTACAGAAGCGACATGTATGCTAAAAAAGCGATTCACGTTGTTCTTGAATCGCTGTAAATTGTACTCGGTGGGAAACACAGTCCTGGGCAAATTATTCCAAAGGTATGATGTTTCTTCATATAAAAGACTGCTTGAAAAGCATTGTACGAGGAGTAACAAGCTGAACCTCATACGGCTCTGGGAGCAATTAAGCGGGCTACATCATTTGAACACTTTCCATGAAAATACTTGTAGAATAGGCTCAAGTCGCCAACTGTTCTTCGATGTTCCAGCGAATCAAGGCCGCCGGTCAGTCCCGGGTCTATAATCAGATGAACAGCTCTTCTCTGAATAGAATCCAATAAATGCAGTGTATGTTTGGGAGCGGAGCCCCAAACATGGGAGCAGTATTCCATAGTTGGTCGAATTTGAGCTTTGTAAAGAATTAACAGTTGTTGTGGAGTGTAAATCTTTCTGGTTCGAAATAATATTCCCAACGTTTGAGAAGCTCTCCTTGCTATGCTTGCAACATATTCATGCCAGGACATATTTACTCCCAAATTAACGCCCAACAAATTGAGTGACGATTTTAGAGGAATGGAGTGCCCCGACGTTCAGCAACGTCAACTTTTTTAGAAAAAACTGCCGACAGGGTTTTTGTAGCGTTAAATTTCATTTGGTTACTGTCACCCCAAGATAGAATTTCTTCCAGGTCTTTGTTAAGTTGAATGACTTCCTGCTGTCTGCAGATATTCATCTGAGAAGCCGATGTCCCAGCATTCAAAGTGAATGAAGAGATAAGCGTACTGTCATCTGCAAAGCTGTAGATTGGATTCGCGGTCTTTTCCAGCAGATCGTTAATGTAAATGAGAAAGAGAGTAGGAGACAGTATGGAGCCTTGGGGCACACCGGCGTTGATAGTGAAGGTGTTAGAAAAAAATCCGTCGACCGCCACTCGTAAAGAACGCTCTCTGAGGAAACCTGAGAGCCACAAACAGAACTTTTCAGACATACCACAAGAGCGTAGGTTAGCCAACAGTCCATCGTGCCAAACACGGTCGAATGCCTTGGATATGTCAAGAGCTTCCGCTCGAGATTCTTCAAAGTGTTCAATTGCGTTGTTCCAAACATGTGTTACATAAATCAGAAGAACTCTGTTTTGCAGAAATTCATTGATTGTGTGTTGGACTCAAAATGAATCTTATTATTCCTTATATAAAATTTTATATTTTGTGCAGTCGAATGCTTCGGTGAAGTCGATAAATAAATAATTTTCTCAATACCCAGTGGTGAGACAATATAGTATATCATAGCACATAATGCTGGAGCGCAAAGTGGTGGATTTTAAAGTCCAATATGTCATATTCCCTGTATTGGAAGAAATCAACTAACGAGAGAGAGGGCATTTCAATGTTCCCTGGAACCTCGAAAGATGTTTAAAGTTTTAAGACGCCCTTGTTAATCTGACTTTTGTTTTCTTTTCGTTGAAACTCGTCGGATGATTCATAATGAGTGTCGACCAAGTCAAAATTGTTTTAGTAAAGGAAACAGGGCTGGGATTCTGTAACGAAGATTAAGAAAAAAGGGAAGTACAACAGTTCCTGTTCTCTTTGAAATTTGATATTCTGTAAAGCCTTGGTTTTCGTGTCGTTTTATTTCGGCTAGGCTCGAATCTTTTTTTAAGCGGTCGTTTTCTTAAATAAACTAAAAGTTATTCATGAAGTAATGTGTTAAGTATACGGTAACGACTGCCCACCTTATTTTCAAGTAAAAATCAGGCTTCTTGTGGATTTTCTGCCGTCAGATTGACGAATGAAGATCCGAGTGCTTGTTAAAGAACATGAAGTATCCAAAATTAGTTTTCAAGATTGTGCACTAAGATTTAGGAATGAAATTACTGCATCCTCAAACTACTTATCATCATCATTAGCTTATTCCATCCATAGTCGGATGTAAGCCTTCCCAAGCTGTCTCCAATGAGCTTTGTTGTTTCCCTTCTGCATCCAATTGTGTCCTGCTAATCTCCGTTGTCCGTCCTTATTGTCTGGTATACCTCTGCATCTTTTATGTTCTCTAGGCCTCCGTTCAACTATACGGCGTGTCCATCTGTTATCATTCACCCTTGCGACGTGCCCCGTCTAATTCTACCTTAATATGTTATACATATTCATCGTATTACATCTGTAACTTTTGATTCTCTTATCTCGACATTAGGGATACGATCTTGGAGTCTAGCATTCTCGTCTCTTTGGGTTACCTGGAGTATATTATACTTTTATTTAAAGCCGACGTTTCAATGCCTTATGTTAATACCGGCAGTATATATTGATTGAATACTCTTGTTTTTATTGTATTTGGGATGTCTAATTTTAATGTAGATTGTAACCTTCCGAACAGACTAAGCTAACGAAACTTTTCTATCCAAGTCAGCCTTTAAATTTTTTTTCCAAAGCAAAAACTGGCGATAAAAGAAAGTTTTCATGCAGGAATTGATGTAAACGGGCTTGTAAGGGCTGTCGACTTCCAAAGTCGTCTTCTGGACAGTTAATATCAAGTTACAATGGTATTTCGTTCCTTTATAAAATTAGCTTACATCGATTGCATATTGATATCGTTACGTTCGGCGCCAATTAATTATGAAATTTTTAATATTTACACAGCTATCCTTAATCTGTCCTCCTCATTTATCTCGAAACCGATTGACTATAGTGTATTTGTTTGAAGTTGATAGCAGAATTCTCTCATTTTAGATGCAAATACATGTTGGGGTGTGCCCAAAAAAAAAAGAGTTTTCTTATGCATTTTACTGGATTTTGCTGCCCGTTTTGAATTAATTTTAAGGATTCACCCTATTTTAGGCAGAGAACTTCTGCTATACAATAGGGTCATAAAATGTAAATGAGGGTTCATCGGTAGCATAGCCATTCGAGCGTAACGTGCTTTTCGTGTTTAATAAATAAAGTTATCTCAAAAATAAAAATAAAGTTTAGAAATATAAGATTTATCACCAAAAATCTGTAGATCTATGTATATATACAACACAATTCACGATATATAAGTACTTTAATTACAATCAAAATCAATCATCTTCAAAATCTGAACACTCGACTTCTCTTAAATTGAAAATTAAGGGTTCTATTTCCACAGTTTCTTCGATGTATTCGTCAAGTTTCCATATTTTATTTTTTTCTTCTATAACATGTCGAATGACTTTTTCCAATTATCCTCTTTGATCCTGTCTATTCCGGCGACTAATAATTGCCTTACGCCTTGAAGTTTGAACGTGGTGTTTTTCCTTGCAACGAAACCTTTCTTTGTGCTCTCTCTTAGCTTTATGAGATTCAATTCGCAGTGATATGGAGGTATTCTAAACACTGTGATATTCCGTTCCTTTGCCATCTCATCGACTGCGTATTTCTTGAACTGTGCCTTGTTTTGTTTCACAATTTTGAGAACTCCCGCTTTTAATATACCATCATTATATTTGAGATTTTTGTCTCTTATCCATTGAAGAATATCCGCTTTCTTCCATGAATTTGTCGGAAGTCGTTCTAATAATCGAGAGCGGTATAGGGCATTGTCTAATACTAGGACTGATTCTGCTGGTATAAATAGAAGTACTCCTCAAAAACATCGGCCGTCACTCCTCATGGTATTCTTTAGTTGACTTTGATTCGAATTCCAACAAGCCACCGTCGAGAAATCCGTTTTCACCACCAATATGTGCTACAATTAGCCTGCGACCTTTTCCTGAAGGGGGTTGTAAGCCACTTGACTGGGTGTTCACTGTGTGTACTTCATTAACCCAAGTCTCATCTAAATAAAAAATATTTCTTTTTTCGGCTCGAAATTTTCAGATTGCTCATAGATATTCTCTTCTCCAACAAATTATTTCTGTTTTATCGATAAGAACAGATTTTCTATTGTGTTTTTTCCCAACGAAAATTCAGGTTATGAAAGATTTTCCATAATTTCCATTTTTCCGGTAAGTCCTGGCCTTTTCTGATTTCTTGCAAAACTTCATATAGTGTAGGTATTTCTTTCTTAATAAAAAAATGGTATACTTTTTTTTCTTATTGCCTTTTTTAAAATCTTCATCGACCTCTAAGGACTCCTTTCCTTTGTGATTCTGAGGTTCGTTGCAAGGACCGCGTTTTCTATCTATAAATAGTCGCTGATACAACTCCCGTCATGTTGGCAGAGGTTTTTACAATTTCACGGACTTGGTTTGTTGGCTATTGATGCACTAGGGCAGGGGTGCTCAAACGGTCGATCGCGATCGACAAGTCGATCGCGAGTGCTTTTTGAGTCGATCTCGAGAAAAAATATTCCGATATAGAACTATTCACAGATTTTGTTTTAGGTAACTAAAACAAAATTTAATGAATAAATTACTAAAATTTATTCGATCCACAATTAGGCCAGAATAACCTCCTCATCACTTTCTTTTATCGTAATAACCCCCTGCTAGCGGCAAAAGGCGGCTTTATCAAAGGAACGCGCGGTACTTGTCAAAGAAAAGCCGCGTTTTTGATTCCCGCCGATTTTTTCTAGAAACTTCGGGCGGCGTGTTTGACGGAAACATTCGAGACTTCGTTCGCGCCGATATAAATGTTGCGCCTGCAGGAATAGGAGTCAGTCTGAGTTGTAACTTGAAGGCGATACATCGATACAAAGTTTATTAATAAATAGTCCAAAATGAGTGCGGCGAAGAAAAGTAAAACTTATCATTTTAATAACGATTGGGAGGAAGAATTTTTCTTTTGTATGGTAAAGGATAAGTGCATTTGTCTCATTTGCCGTACGTCAGTTGCAATACCTAAGCGTGGGAACTTAGAGAGGCATCATAAAACGGTTCATAAAAACTATGAAAAGGATTTTCCGTCACAGAGTGAATTAAGAAAACGAAAAGTACGTGATTTGATAAATTGTTTGAAAAAAGAACAAACCATGTTCACAAGACCAGCCAAACGATCAAAAACTGCAACGATCGCGTCATTTAAAATATCTCATATATTGGCGAAACACAAGAAACCATTTGATGATGGATTGGTAGTGAAGGAAGCATTTATTGAAGCGGGTGAGACTTTATTTGGAGATTTTAAAAATAAAACAGAGATTATGTCTGCTATTAGAGAACTTCAGTTATCTCGTCCGACTGTCACAAGGTGTGTTGAAGTCATGAGTCAAGACATGGCAGATAAACTAAAACATATCATGGAATGTACATACTTTTCTTTACAGTTCGACGAATCCACCGATATGACAGACACTGCCCAGCTGTGTATTTTTATTCGAATGGTATTCAATGACATGTCGGCTAAGGAAGAGTTTTTGACAATGGTTCCTCTGAAAGGAAAGACCCGTGGCGAAGATATATATGACGTTTTCTTCAATTTTGTAACAAACTACAAGCTACCAATATATAAACTAGTGTGCATTACAACCGATGGAGCACCAGCAATGACTGGAAACAAAAACGGTTTTGTGGCATTGTGTCGAGCTAATGATGATTTCCCTTCATTTTTCTCCTTCCATTGCATTATACATATCCGAATCTAAGGCAAATCGCCCTTCAACTGACGGCAATGTTTGGGTCAACTTACTTGTGCGAGTCTGCATTTTCTGAAATGAAGATAATTAAGTCAAAATATCGCAATCGACTAACTGACGAACATATGTCATCATGCTTGCGATTAGCACTCGGTAATTACGTACCATCTTATGAAAAGTATGCTGAGGACATGCAGTGCCACGCTTCAACATCCAAAGTCACTCTTTAGTTAAGTTTGGACACTAGAACTCGTTTGTTTTGTAAGAACCAATAAACTCGCAATTTTGAATAATTATGAGTTTTTTCATTGCCATTTTAGAGCAGACCTACACTTACCTTGACTAAGAAAATGCATATTGTGCGGAAAACTAATATCTATGCCACGATACACCCTACCTAGACGACAATCCTGCATCACACTTACTTGCAGCCTCTCAGAGTCGATCGATCGTAGTCTAACAATATTGAGGTAGATCGCCAGCAGTTCAAGTTTGAGCACCCCTGCACTAGGGCATCGTGGACGTTAAGTATCATTGTTTCTTTTCGCAGGGAAAATGCAGATTTACAGACTCCGCGAAGTTTGACCGGGGCAGAACTGAAAGTTGAAGTCGTCGTTCTGATTTGAGCTAAGCATATTATAGATTTTTGCTTTATTTTTATACTTGCATAGAATAATTTTATTGTACCTATTATCATTAGGCTTTATAACACTGTAGATTTCTAGTTCTTAAGAATTGTTAACTTCACTCGTTTAGGCCTTTATGATACAAATAAGGCTTTTGGTTTCATTATTTACTCATTAAAATAAACTTTGAAATGCTTTGATTTATATAGCTTATTGTAAAGTTTAGAAAGCATGTAATAATATATATTTTTAGAAAAAGGTTGCACTGTTATATTTTATATAGAAAATAAAGGTGATTAAAACTAAAAATGCAAATAATTAGTAGAGAAATTTGAGACGCTTATGGTTTATAACATTTTAATGTTTATAAACCATGTTGTGTGCTATCAACTCCACACAAATGGACTTTAGATGGATAGCCATCACGCCACTGGCAATTAAAAATAAACGTTTATAAATCATACTTATCTCAATTGACTTTTTGCTTAAGATATCTCGAACCAATCAAAAAACGAAAAGAAAAAGACTTATGACGTACGTGGCGATAGTTAGGTGTCGAATTGACAATAATAAATGGGTTTTTATCTGAATTATTAATATTATTAATGCGAGTTTCTCAACAGTTATCACCAACGCGATTAAGTCTTCTGAATATTTTAATTTTTTCTTTGATTTTTAAATTTCGAAAGCGATTTTAACGTAACCCTAGGTCAGCGTTAAGAAGAAACCTCGGTGGAAGGACGGGGAGTTACTGAGAAAGAAAGGGGATCCGATTGGGGAATAACATTTATTAAATCTCTGATGGAGTGTGTCGAAACTGATAAGGCGTGTAATTATAGAAAATTTACCATCCGAATAGTGGCGAAATAATAAATACGGTTTTTTTTTTGTGCGTTCGTTCGAAAATTATTTTTATAATCAGCTTTACGTGAAAAAAAAATAATAGTTTCTGTACGATTTTAGCAAAACGACAAGATTTTCTATCTAGAAATAACTTTAGATCATACAGAAATAAAGGATGTCCCAAAATTCACGCAATATTTGAATTTGGCGCCATTTGTATGGTAAAGTGACAGCTGACAGTTCGGGGTTATTAAAAATGGAGCGCTACACGAAAGAACAACGTGTTTTCATTGTTGAGCAATATTTTAAAAATAATGAGAGTTTGGCAGCTACAGTACGGAATTTTCGTACAAAATATGGTCGGAATAGTGATTTAACCTCGTTATCTGTGAAGAGATTAATTGAAAAATTCAGGGAGACTGGATCAATTAGTGATCTTAAACGCCCTGGCCGTCCTTCAACAAGTCGTTCGACACAAAACATTGAAGCAGTTCGTAAGAGTGTTGCTGAGACTCCAGGAACATCAATTCGGCACCGTGGTCAAGAATTGGACATTTCGAGAAGCTCTCTACAGCGTATTCTCACAAAAGATTTGCATCTTCATGCTTACAAAGTTCAATTGACTCAAGAACTGACGCCTACTGATCACGCACAACGAAGAGAGTTCGTTGAATGGATTATGGAACAAGTGATTTTTCGAAGAAAATCATCTTCAGCGATGAGACTCAATTCCATCTTGATGGTTTCGTTAATCGACAAAATTGTCGCATTTGGGGTTCAGACAATCCACACGAAATTCAGCCACATTTATGCAAAACGGTCATGGGAAATTTCGACAAAGGAGTGCGTATGTGCCATCAAAGCCGTGGAGACCATTTACCCAATATGTTATTCCATACATAACCCTATACTGTATACTAATACAATTTTTAATTAAAAAAACCTGTGTTTTCTGTCAAAATTACTTCTTGCGTGAATTTTGGGACACCCTTTAATTATAAGAACTTTTAAAAATAGAAAACCTCAGGACATTACAAATGAGATGCAAAAATATGGAGGAGAAAGCCTACATCAACAACTAGCACAGCTCTTTGGAAACAAAGTAAAAAATGGACAAATACCTCCTGGTCGATTGGAAAACTAGCATAATAATCCCAATATTCAAAAAAGGGCAAAAGACGTCACCTGAAAACTACCGCTGAATAATAATACTACCTTAAAAGTGTTAACAAAAATCATACTGGACGAAATAAGCAAGGATATTCAAATAAGAGAGGAATAACAGGGATTCAACAGTCGTTCGACCATAGAGGTTATATTTATAGTGAGGCAGATAATAGAAAAAATAATTGAACAAGCTTGCATATATCTGTTTCGTCGACATGACTCAAGCCTTCGATAGAGTGCAGTTAATAGATATTATAAAAATATTATAAGAAAAGTAGACAAAACAGAAGCTAATAAAAATCATACACGACGTTAACACAGAATGCAAAACAAATATAAAAGTGGGACATCTACTGAGAGAGGAAGTAAAAATAGAAGCCCGAATAAGACAAGGCGATTCACTCAGTCCCTTTATTATTGCCAATTTGAATGGAAATAACACTGGTCAACAAAGTTTTGTAGCAAGGAAACTGCTTGTTAATTTTGACATCTATATCTACCCTGAGACCCGAATGTGGCAGTCAAAATTCGATTCGAGAAGGCCCGAGTCTCATTTATGAAGAACATAAAAATCTTAATTAGTCACGACCTATCATTGAAATTAAGGATGAAGATGGCAGGCTGTTATATCTTTCCGGTTTTCTTGTACGGCATGGAAGCGTGAACGCTAACTGAAGCAAAGCTTAAACGCCTGGAAGCATTCGAGATGTGGGTGTATCGAAGATTGCTGAAAATTAATCGGATGGACAGAATTAGTAACGACAGTGTTCTCACTCGCATCGACAAGGACTTCGAGGTGGTCACGACCATCTAGCGACGCAAATTAGAATATCTTGGCCACATTATGAACATCCAGAAAAATATGAAATATTGCATCTGCTTATGGAGGGAAAGATTCCAGGCAGGCGTGATCCAGGGAGAAGGAGAACATCATGGTTGAAAAATTTGAGGCAGTGATACGGAAAGTCTACGGTTCAACATGATAACCAACGATCGTTGAACGGTCATGGTACGCGAAGAAGAAGATATCTCATTATAAAATCGTCTCCTTTCGGAATTCCCATGATTTGGACGGAACCCAGAGAGCATCCATCGGATTGTTATTTTTGCCTAACCGATACAACGGGAATCACTATTAAGACTAAAAATAAAGTACGTATTCGGATATTCCTTCTGCAAAAAAACCTATTCCTCATAGCGAAGAATTGCCAGTACCAGAACCACGTCAAAGCTCCGACCTAAGTGTTGAATCCATCTAAGTAGACAATATTGCGATTGGTTCTGACTTGCAAGCAACTTTCTCATAAAACGAATCACATTTCCTAACACAATCGTAATGATTCAGTATGCGATTTAAATTCGCCAAAACATCAGGCAGAACTTCTAGGATCGCGATTGAAGGGTTGGAATTTGTTGCAAGTAAAAACCAAGAATATGTTACTTTCGGCATCGTGAAGAAGAGCTATAAAATTTCTTACTGGAGAATGGTCTAGTATTTTGTAACGATATTAATGCCATAATGAATATATTGGGTCTGGAATGCAATTCGGAAAACCAGCGTTTATTTATTGACTCGTTGGTTTGAAGGCCGTAGTTTTACATAACGGAAATAAACTTCCCTCCATACTAATATCGCATGCTGCCAACATGAAAGAGATATAAAAACATGAGATTTCTTTTGAAAAAGATCAATACGATGAATATAAATGGAAGATTTGTGGAGATTTCAAAGACGTTGCTCGTCTCTTAGTGTTCATAGCTTGGATATACAAAATACTGTTGTAAATGAGCCACTAGAGACAACAAAAATCATTATGTGAAGAAAGATTGGCTCCAAAGATAATCCCTTATTCCAGGGGACAAGAAAGTCAAAAATACTCCCTTAGTGAACCTAATGATGTATTCTTCCCACCTTTACCCAAATTTGGACTTATGAAAAATTTTGTAACGGCAATGGACCGTGATAGTGCTGAATTTTTATATCTAAAAGGCAAAATTTTCGAAAATTAGTGACGGTGAGATCAAAATGCGCATATTTGTAGGTCCTCAAAGAAAGGCAATTAATGAGAGACAAAATATTTAACGAAATACGAAACTATCTTGAATAAGCTTTCCTTTAAAAAATGTGACCTTAAATTTTTTGGGAACTAACCGATCAGAAAACTACAAAAGCTTAATCGAAGAGCTCTTAATTGCTTATAAGGCTTTGAGATGTAGTATGTCCTTAAAAATACATTTCTTACATTATCACTTGCCCGGAACATGAAATTATATATGTGGGTAATTTTTACAACACGGGCTGAAATAATTCATGGCAATTTACACAGATTGGCTATGATTTAAATACTACAATGTTGCAGAGCACGACATCAATTGGCTTAAGGATATAATAAATTATTATAAACGGGATCTTGATAAGTTTCAGGGCCGGCCCAAGCTTTTTTGCAGCCGTAGGGAAACTCAAAAAATGCCGCCGCACCCAAGCTTAAAGAAAACTATGTTAATCAGGAAAATGACATATCTCACAATTTACGTATAGAAATACCCAGAACTTCTGGGTATTTCTATAGACAGGAATAGACAGGCTTCTGGCCGAAGCCTGTCTACCAGGTGTACAAGTATAAAATGCGGATTTCAGACAACAGATGGTGCACCAATGCAGTTTGTGCTATAAAGATTTGACACTGCGCCATTTTGTTGTGTCATCAACAAGTGTCAGACGCGCACGAGTGATAAATTGGAAAAGTGTGTGCATTGTGTTGTTGTGTTCAATATGTCGAAATTTATACCGAACAAAGAGCATTCGCGGACAGCATTAATTTTTTTTTTTCATTTGAAGAAAACTGCTGTTGAATCATACCGATTACTTCGAGAAGTTTATGGTGAACATGCTCCATCGCAAGATACGTGCGAACCATGATTTCGGCGGTTCAAAAGTGGTGACTTCGATGTTGCAGACAAGGAAAGTGGAAAACCGTCAAAAAAATACGAAGATGTGGAATTGCAAGCATTGTTGGACGAAGATGATTCGCAAACACAAAAACAACTCGCTGAGCAATTGGGCGTTAGTCAACAAGCTGTTTCCAATTGGCTATAAGAGTTGGGAAAGATTTGGAAGACCGGTAGATGGGTACCACATGAATTAAACGACAGGCAAATGGAAAAGCACAAAAACACGTGTGACATTTTGCCCGCTCGGTACAAAAGGAAGTCGTTTTTTGCATCGTATAGTTACAGGGGATGAAAAGTGGATATATTTTGAGAATCCCAAGTGCAAAAAATCATGGGTAGACAGACCCAGGCGCACCATCCACATCGACCGCAAGACCGAATCGCTTTGGCAGAAAGATGATGCTCTGTGTTTGGTGGGACCAGAGGGGCGTGATCTATTATGAGCTGTTAAAACCTGGGAATACGGTTAATACTAAACGTTACAAACAACAATTGACCGATTTGAACCGTTCGCTGCTTGAAAAAAGGCCAGAATACCGAAAGAGGCAACACAAAGTCGTTTTTCTTCATAACACATACGGTAAAACCAGTTCGCGACACGGAAGCACTCAGCTGGGAAGTTCTACCCCATGCGGCTTACTCACCAGACTTGGCTCCTTCCTGTTACCACCTGTTTGCATCGATTGGTCACGCACTTGCTAAGCACTGCTTTGGTTCGTATGAAGATGTGAAAAAATGGCTCGATGAATGGTTCGCAGCAAAAGGAGAAGATTTTTACTGGCGTGGTATTCACAAATTGCTCGAAAGATGGGAAAAATTTATAACAAGCGATAGAGCATACTTTGAATAAAGCACTTATTATCATTCTTCCGAATTTAACATGTTTTTTAGAAAAAAAATCCGCATTTCATACTTGTCCACCTGGTATTTCTGTTGTATTTGATTTTACTACTTATTTATTTTCTAGATTCAAGTAATCGAAATATATTTTTGTGGGTTGTGTTTACTTTTTTTGCGTTCTAGTAGTTCAGGCGTAAGCAGTTGCCTACCTTGCCTACCGCCTAGAGTCGGCCCTGTAAGTTTTATATGAATATGAATGAGTAGAGGAAAGTCGACGGTCCGGACGGGTTTATAATTTTCAATATTTCAGAAAAAACGGCACTAGTAGTGGACACACAAGTAGTTTGGAATCAAATGCAAAAACTATGTAAATTTGTTTAGTGTTCCGTACGGAACAGTTATGGGTTCACTTCGGTGTCTGTCCCAGCCGATTTTCTCCAAAACTGTTTGACATATACAGTTGAAATTCGTCATACATACAGGAATTGATGAACCACTTAGAGCCGTGTAGTTTTGTAAGTTAAATTTTGACCTAACGGGTTAGTTTTGGGGAGTGAAATCGGAAGTAAAAAAAAAGATTAGCTGGTGATCGAGTGGGGTGTCAAATTAAAGCTTGTGAAAACAGGAGTTCAAAAATATACCTAGTACTCTCATAAATACTGTTACAATAAAAACATTGCCTAAACATTTATGTTAATGTCTGTTAAAATTAAAACAAATTATTATGAGATCAGTTACCGTGGAGCCTCTTCATTTCAAGAACAGCTTTATTGCTGCCATTTTATAATATTTTTGAATAAAAAAAATTTTCCATACTTAAAATATGCCTGATAACATCCTTGAGTATTTTTATTCAATTTCTTTCGCTCGCCAATGTGGTATTACCCCTTAAACTGTGTATATTAAAAGCATTTGAGTAAATCTTGAATTGCGTTCACTATATTTCAAAAAAAAAACCGGTCAAGTGCCAGTTGAACTTGTGCAATTAGTGTTCCGTACGTTGATTCTACGTGAGTTTTTTTTCCGATCTTTACTGAAAACTGATGACGTTGAAATTTTTATTTTTTATATCATAAATTATTAAATATAATATATATAAATATAATTTTCGGTTAATCTACACCCTGTGGGAAATATTCCAGAATTTTTTCAAGATTTTTTAATCAGTAATTTTCGAGATAAGAGTGGGACAGCGATTTTTCGCGAATTCTTAAAAATAATACAAAGAAAAGTATTACATTACACTGTGCAACATTTTCGAGGTCGTCGAATGTAAACTAAATTCTGACTTCAGTTTCTGGAAGTGCCCACCCAAACTAGCAAAACCCTATTTGGGTTTTGATAGTTTAGTTCGAATTTTTTTTTTTTTTGCCATCATCAATTTTTTTTGCTCGAGCTTTGGTTTTGCACGGCTGTATCACGTAAACTATGGAGAATTTCTCAATGCAATCTTCAGACGATATGTTCTTCACACTAAAATACATAATTTTTGTGAACATGTCGAGGCCAGATTTTCACTCTTTCGGGATGTTTTTAGTGCAGAAAGCCCGAAAAAATGCCATTTTTTTCACATTTTCGACCATAACTCACAAACCGTGCATATTTTAGCATAACTGTCTTCGACAAAAATGTTCTCTGCATCAACACGAGTAACTTTGCTGAACATTGCAATAACCTACAATCGATCCTTATAGTTCTTTTGGCCGTTGTTAGGAATTTCAGACCAAAATTTCAGCTTTTTTCAAATTTTACGTTCAAGAAACTGGTTTGAATGCTTGCTAACCATTAGCATCTATTTTTGGAAAAGAAATTGAAAAAAAAAAAATTATTTGTAAACTGCTATGCTACACACACACACACACGCTGGAATAAATACACACATTTGAACGGGGAATCGCTTGTGTGTAGTATGGAATTGACGCGCACTGTGCTAGTATTGGTACAGTTTTTTTTTTATGAGTCTAGCACACGTGCTACAGGGACGTCCCTAAAGCGCTACAGGAGCGGCACGTGTGCAGAGAAAGCGATTCACGTTGTTCTTAAATCGCTGTAAATTGTACTCGGTGAGAAACACAGTCCTAGGCAAATTATTCCAAAGGGATGATGTTCTCCATATAAATGACTGCTTGAAAAGCGTTGTACGAGGAGTAACAAGTTAAACCTCATACAGATGTGAAGTATTAGCGTGACGTGTACTTCTAACATGCACCTCTCTCGGAGGAATTAAGCGGGCCACATCCTTCGAACACTTTCCATGAAAATACTTGTAGAATAGGCTCAAGTCGCCAACCGTTCTTCGATGTTCCAGCGAATCAAGGCCACCTGTTAGTTCCGGGTCTCCAATCAGACGAACAGCTCTTCTCTGAATAGAATCCAACAAACGCAGTGTATGTTTGGGAGCGGAGTCCCAAACATGGGAGCAGTATTCCATAGTTGGTCGAATTTGAGCTTTGTAAAGAATTAACAGTTGTTGTGGAGTGTAAAGCTTTCTGGTTCGAAATAATATTCCCAACTTCTGAGAAGCTCTCCTTGCTATGCCTGCAACATGTTCATGCCAGGACATATTTGCTCTCAAATTTACGCCCAACAATTTGAGTGACGATGTTACAGTCCCTGGCCAAATTATTAGACGCTCTGTATTTTTTTTAGTAATTTTATGTTTCTTAAGAGTTTTTATGCAATAATGGTATATTTAAACTACAATATTATTGATTTTTATTTAAAAGAATTGTTGTAGACTACATATTTGTATTTATTTTTAACATATGGTAACACTGTGTTGACAAAGTGATACATGAACGTAAATAAGTACAAACCTGTATCAGTCGCGATCGGAATCGAGTCAGGTACGGACGTGTTTCTGTGGCTTTATGGACTGTGATTGTTTGTTTAACAGTTTTATACTACTTAGTTATTAGTTTATTTTGTATGCAGTGTTTTAAAAAAGTAATTGGACTATTTTCATTATGGGTAGAAAAGGCGATCTTTCACCACGTAAAAAAGCTGAAGTGAAGGCCCTTGTGATTGCGAAAACATTTACAAACCGAGAAATATCACGAAGATTGGAGGTTTCTGAAACTAGTGTACGACGCATAAAAAAGAAAATTGAGTCAGGGAAGGAATTAAGCCCGAAAAGAAAGAAAAGATGCGGTAAAAAACCAATTTTCACTCCACGGTCAGAGAGATGTTTCAAGAAAATTTGTGTAGAAAACAGATTTGCTACCACAAAGGTAATAAAATCACAACTCCAGGATGCTAGCGTAAATGCTTCTGAGCGCACTGTTCGAAGAAAATTGAAAGAATTAGATTTTAAGGCCTGTCGCCCCGCCAGGAAGCCCAAGTTAACAGCTGCAATAAGAGCAAAGCGCCTGAAGTGGGCCAAACAATAGCAAGACAAAGATGTGGACTTCTGGAGATCGGTAAGATACAGCAATTTAATCAATAATTGATACATTATTATCATTTTCAGTTAAATAAAGCAAATAAACATGGAAGTTTATATATTTTTCCTATTTTTGACAGGTCTGCTTCAGTGACGAAAGCACATTCGAAATTTTGCAGAATAAAGCTCAGTATGTGCGTCGTCGTCATGGAGAAAAGTTTCATCCTGATTGTGTCGTCCCGACGGTTAAACATCCCACCAAAGTGATGATTTGGCCAGTCATCAGCGGCAAGGGCACTGGACGTCTGTACGTCGTCAAAGGAATAATGAGGCAAGATCAGTACAAAGAAGTATTACAAAATCGGTTGATTCCGCAGCTCAGAGAATGGTTTCCAAATGGGGAACCATTCACTTTCATGCAAGATGGAGCTCCCTGCCACACTGCTCGGTCTGTTAAAGCTTTTTTGGCAAAAAAATATCCCTCTGTTGGATTGGCCCTGATATGAACCCCATTGAAAATGTGTGGGAGCTGATGAAAAGAGAAGTGGCTAAAGATGTGATTACCAACAAAACTCAGCTCCTAGAAAAGATTATTCATATGTGGAATCATCATCCTCAAATGCAGGAGACAGTACAATCTTGCATTGATAGCATGCCGCGCAGAATTAAAGCTTTGATAGCGGCTAAAGGTGGCTCAACTAAATATTGACTTTTACTAACATTAATTTCACTTTTCTTTAAAACTTAATAAACTTATGCTTTTCTAAATTAATGCTGTTTTATTTATGTCAAATAAATAGGTAATTGATTGGATAATATAAAAATAAAAAACAAATCAATTTAAAATAATAAAACGGTACAATATCACTCGGTAATTAATATTTTACATGAAATCTTGCAGTGCGTCTAATAATTTGGCCAGGGACTGTAGGGGAATGAAGTGCCCCGACATAACTATGTCGGGTTCAGCAACGTTAACTTTTTTAGAAAAAACTGCCGCCTGGGTTTTTGTAGCGTTAAATTCCACTTGGTTACTGTCACCCCAAGATAGAATTTCTTCCAGGTCTTTGTTAAGTTGAATGACTTCCTGCTGTCTGCGGATATTCGTCTGAGTAGTCGATGTCCGAGCGTTCAAAGTGAATGAAGAGATAAGTGTACTGTCATCTGCAAAGCTGTAGATTGGATTCCCGGTCTTTTCCAGCAGATCGTTAATATAAATGAGAAAGAGAGTAGGGGACAGTATGGAGCCTAACACGTGCGCATGTTAAGTATATGGCACTGTACCAATACTAGCACAGTGCACGCCAATTCCATACTAGTGTTGGTATGGATTGTTGCACAGTAGGAACTTAGTACTTAAACGTTGTCAATTTTTCGTGTGCGTATACGTGTGTTTAAAATTGATTATTGAATTAAAATAAAGAGAGCACAAAATATGTAATGCTCGTCGTCGCCGAATAAGCGCTTTCGTGATGGCGATATGCCTTACCAACACGAGACGACCACGAGTCCGTCACGCGGCAGCCAAATAGGTGAATCGCACACTCGAATAGAAAGAAGAAGATGAAGGACACACCGAAAAAGATATGCCCTTAAATATTTTATCCAGCGCGAGCTCAGATGGTGATGATACAGATTCAGAAGATGAATTAGAACGACCATCGAAGAGGTCAAAACCATCGACTTCCTCGGGCGGCTATTGAAATCGATTGAAAACACGTTTTTTTACCTTTTTTTAAATTTTGAATTTTCAATAGCTCTATAAAATGGATAAAAATTTGCGAAATAAACAACACAAAAAAGATATATTTGCTGATGAAAGCTGAAATTTTGATGTGAAATGTACTATTTGGTGGCGAAATTCCTTTCAACGGCCAAAAGAACTATAAGGATCGATTGTAGGTTATTGCAATGTTCAACAAAGTTACTCGTGTTGATGCAGAGAACATTTTTGTCGAAGGCAGTTATGCTAAAATATGCACGGTTTTGTGAGTTACGGTCGAAAATGTGAAAAAATGGCATTTTTTCGGGCTTTCTGCACTAAAAACACCCCGAAAGAGTGAAAATCTGGCCTCGACATGTTCACAAAAATTGTGTATTTTGGTGTGAAGAACATTTCGTCTGAAGATTGCATTGAGAAATTCTCAATAATTTACGAGATATAGCCGTGCAAAAGCAAAGCTCGAGCAAAAAAATTGATGATGGCAAAAAAAAATTCGAACCAAACTATCAAAACCCAAATAGGGTTTTGCTAGATTGGGTGGGCACTTCCAGAAACTGAAGTTAGAATTTAGTTTACATTCGATGACCTCGCAAATGTTGCACAGTGTAATGTAATACATTTCTTTGTATTATTTTTAAGAATTCGCGAAATATCGCTGTCCCACTCTTATCTCGAAAATTATTGATCAAAAAATTTTGAAAAAATTCTGGAATATTTCCCACAGGGTGTAGATTAACTGAAAATTATTTGAAATTTTGGTGTGAAATGTACTATTTGGTGGCGAAATTCCTTACAACGGCTATAGAAGAACTATAAGGATCGATTGTTGGTTATTGCAATGTTCAGCAAAGTTACTCGTGTTGATGCAGAGAACATTTTTGTCGAAAGCAGTTATGTTAAAATATGCACCGTTTGTAAGTTATGGTTGAAAATGTGAAAAAATGGCATTTTTTCGGGCTTTCTGCACTAAAAACACCCCGAAAGAGTGAAAATCTGGCCTTGATATGTTCACAAAAATTGTGTAGTTTGGTGTGAAGAACATTTCGTTTGAAGATTGCATTGAGAAATTCCCAATAATTTACGAGATATAGCCGTGCAAAAGCAAAGCTCGAACAAAAAAATTGATGATGGCAAAAAAAAATTCGAACTAAACTATCAAAACCCAAATAGGGTTTTACTAGATTGGGTGGGCACTTCCAGAAACTGAAGTTAGAATTTAGTTTACATTCGATGACCTCGAAAATGTTGCACAGTGTAATGTAATACTTTTTGTATCATTTTTAAGAATTCGCGAAAAATCACTGTCCTACTCTTATCTCGAAAATTACTGACCAAAAAATTTTGAAAAATTCTGGAATATTTCCCACAGGGTGTAGATTAACCGAAAATTATTTGAAATTTTGGTGTGAAATGTACTATTTGGTGGCGAAATTCCTTACAACGGCCAAAAGAACTATAAGGATCGATTGTAGGTTATTGCAATGCTCAGCAAAGTTACTCGTGTTGATGCAGAGAACATTTTTGTCGAAGACAGTTATGCTAAAATATGCACCGTTTGTAAGTTATGGTTGAAAATGTGAAAAAATGGCATTTTTTCGGGCTTTCTGCACTAAAAACACCCCGAAAGAGTGAAAATCT
Organism: Pachyrhynchus sulphureomaculatus; assembly: GCA_019049505.1. NCBI lineage: Eukaryota > Metazoa > Arthropoda > Insecta > Coleoptera > Curculionidae > Pachyrhynchus > Pachyrhynchus sulphureomaculatus. The sequence goes on along the minus strand of CM032448.1, from coordinate 133,316,686 downwards.
GGCCTCGATATGTTCACAAAAATTGTGTAATTTGGTGTGAAGAACATTTCGTCTGAAGATTGCATTGAGAAATTCCCAATAATTTACGAGATATAGCCGTGCAAAAGCAAAGCTCGAGCAAAAAAATTGATGATGGCAAAAAAAAAATTCGAACTAAACTATCAAAACCCAAATAGGGTTTTGCTAGTTTGGGTGGGCACTTCCAGAAACTGAAGTTAGAATTTAGTTTACATTCGATGACCTCGCAAATGTTGCACAGTGTAATGTAATACTTTTCTTTGTATTATTTTTAAGAATTCGCGAAAAATCGCTGTCCCACTCTTATCTCGAAAATTACTGATCAAAAAAATTTTTGAAAAAATTCTGGAATATTTCCCACAGGGTGTAGATTAACTGAAAATTATTTAAAACTTTGGTGTGAAATGTACTATTTGGTGGCGAAATTCCTTACAACGGCTATAGAAGAACTATAAGGATCGATTGTAGGTTATTGCATTGTTCAGCAAAGTTACTCATGTTGATGCAGAGAACATTTTTGTCGAAGACAGTTATGCTAAAATATGCACGGTTTGTGAGTTATGGTCGAAAATGTGAAAAAATGGCATTTTTTCGGGCTTTCTGCACTAAAAACACCCCGAAAGGGTGAAAATCTGGCCTCGACATGTTCACAAAAATTGTGTATTTTGGTGTGAAGAACATTTCGTCTGAAAATTGCATTGAGAAATTCCCAATAATTTACGAGATATAACCATGCAAACCAAAGCTCCAGCAAAAAAATTGATGATGGCAAAAAAAAAATTCGAACTAAACTATCAAAACCCAAATACGGTTTTGCTAGTTTGGGCGGGCACTTCCAGAAACTGAAGTCAGAATTTAGTTTACATTTTTATGTGTTGCACTGTGTTATATATATTTTTGAACTCGTGTTTTTACAAGTTTTTATTTGACACCCCACCCGATCACCTGTTAAAAAAAACTTATGTCACTTCCGATTTCAACCCCAAAACTAACCCCTTAAGTCAAAATTTAACTTTGAAAACTACACGGCTCTGATAAGGCCACCAATTCCTATATTAGTGCCAAATTTGAACTTTCTATGTTCTAATTTCGGAGAAAATCGGGTGTGACAGACGCACGGACGCACAGACACCGAAGTGATCTTATAAGTGTTCCGTACGGAACACATCATTCTTTTTTATTAGCTCTAGAGTGGCATTATCCCTTAATTTTCTGACAATTTAACCAAACCAAAAAATACGAGTGAACTAAATAAATAATCAAAAAAAAAGAAACTAAATAAATGTCACTTACCATTTTCTGTATGCAGATTCTGGCCATAAATATAACTTAAAATTAAAAAAAAAACACCGTATAAAAAAATAAATACTAAATTAAGGGTTAGTTATCTCGTGTCACGTGACAGTCCAGTCCAGAAAATTACTCGATTGAAAATGATGCACCGAAGTGAAACTGATATGCGGAATAGACCGGTCAAAATTAAAAAACATTAGTCGAAAAGTTATTTAAAAAAAATAAGAGCGAATACTATACTGTATATCTTCGAAAGGCAGAAGCACGCGCCTATAAGACCTCTATGCGAAGGGCCTTCCAGGTCTTCGAGAATAGTAACCAGACTATCGGGTGATGGTCAACAGAGAAATGATTCTACCGAGCGCACGCTACGCTCTTTAAGGAGAATGTGTGAATTAAAATCGCTGTGGGTTGCGTCATCTAATTCGGCGTACCTCGGACCAATGGGAGTCGAGCTACCGAGAGGCTTTCCTAGTAACACCTTCCTATCGACGACGACGCTTGGGAAATCGGAACGCTTGATCGTTATCAGGCGACCTGGTGTGATTTTCGTGACGACGCGATGACGGACGCCAAGTATTGTGTATTTAGTACCTGATGTTACGAATGTTCCTGTGTGTGGCGAAACGGTATTGAAGATACCTGCTCACGGTGTATTTTGTTTTAATTTACGGCGGACAAAAAAACAAGAATTTTCGTAACAAATTAAAATGTTTTTTTTTAGTGCGAGGACTACTTTTTAAGTTTTTACAGAAATGATGATTGAAATCGTTTTATTGTTTCTCAAAATATTTACCTGTAATGGTTCTTTTACACGGTCATATCAGTCCCCAGTTCAGTTTCAGTCGAACTGTCCGTTTTTTCCTATTTGTAAAAAGAAAAAACTATATATATATATATATATATATATATATATATATATATATATATATATATATATATATATATATATCAATCAGTCGGTTTTATAACGTCTTCCGTCTTCCGATGCCTAATTTCCACTCCTCCCGGTTTCTCCATCCCTCCTCCTCCATCCCTCCTCCTCCATCCCTCCTCCTCCATATCTCTCTCTAGTACTTCCTTGTTGATTCCTGCTCTCCAGCTTTGGCTTGGTCTGCCTCGCTTTCTTCTTCCATGAGGGTTCCAATTTAAGATCTTTTTAGGTAGTCGGTCTTGTGACAGTCTCTGTAGATGTTCGTACCATACCAACTGATTCTCATTTCGTCCACTATATCGTGCTTTATTTCTAAAGCTCGTCTTATCATGTCATTTGGTATGCGGTCTTTTCTGGATTTTCTGACTGCTCGTCTCCAGAAATCCATTTCTGTAGCTTTTAGTATTTTTTCTGTTCTTTCCTTTAATGGCCACACCTGGGAGCTGTAAGTTATTATACTTTTCACTATTGAGTTGTAAATTCTCTTCTTATTTTCAATGGTTATGTTTTTGTCCCATAGTGTACTATTAAGCATTACAATCGCTTTTCTTCCTTGGATATTTCTCTCGAATATTGCTTCTTCCAGTGTTCCGTCCCTAGATATTCTCGTTCCCAAATACTTATAACTGGCACAGTGTTTGATGGTGTGTCCTGTGGCCAGTTTCAAGTCCTGCTGTTGTCCTCCGACGCACACGTACTCGGTCTTTTTAATATTGACTTCTAGGCCCCATTTTTGATATTCCTCCATAAGTTTTCGTGTCATGTATTCCATATCATCGATGTCCTAAGCGACTACTACCTGGTCCTCCGCGAATGACAGCGTGTACAACGTAGTATCGTCATCCAGTGGTAATCCCATACTGCTGCATTTCCTTTTCCAGTTCTTCAGTGCACTCTCCAAATAGATTTTAAATAGCGTTGGGGATATACAGCAGCCCTGTTTGAGACCCTTTGTGACCTGGAACCCTGTTGTTATACCATTTTTGGTTTTCACTCTACTTCTTGCGTCTTGGTATAAGAATTTTACGGCTTTAATTATTTCGGTGCTTACATTACTCTGTTGTAGTGTTTCCCACAATCTCATTAGGGGCACGCTGTCGTAGGCCTTTTTTAAATCAACAAACAAGACATGGACTTCCTGATTAAATGCGGTTTTCTTTTCTAGGATTTGTGTCAGTGAGAAGAGATGGTCTATTGTGGATCTTCCTGCTCTAAAGCCTGCCTGTTCTTCAGTTTCTACGTCCGCCTATTCCGTTTCTATTCTATTTTTAATTATTTTTCCGTATATTCTGCTAATAGATCCTGTAACCGTTATACCCCTATAGTTATAGCAATTATTTTTGTCTCCTTTCTTATGAATTGTTGATATGTATGATATTTTCCATTTCTCAGGTACGTCTGATGTGTTAATGCATCTTTGGAATAAGTTTCTCAAAGCGCGAAATAGCTTTTCAGTTCCGTATTTTACTCTCTCCTGGGATGTTTACTGGTCCTGGAGCTCTACCATTTTTTAGCGTTTTACATACTTCTTTAACTTCTGATGTTGTTATCCTTCTTGGGGATCCCCATATAACTATATTTGGGTTTCCATGTTAGGTACTTTTAAGTTTCAGTCGAACTGTCCGTATTTCCTATGTGTATAAAGGAAAATCTGAAAACAGAACTGAATCGGAGACAGAGACCTGACGGTATGGGGTTCTTTTCTTCCACCGTTTCTTCAACGCCACAGCTAAGGCTACTGCAGTGAGACAGTCTTCATACATGAGCTATTTTACACATGTACACTTTGGGACAGTATGACAACACGCGTTTGAACGCGAAACACTGAAGAGACACTAAACGGACGGTGTAAAAACAAACCTCCTTCCGAACTGAAATGAAACGAAAACTGAAACTGAGACGGAACTGAGAACTGATATGATAGTGTAAAGGACCATAAAATGTAATATTCACTTTTGTATGCGTTTAAACCAATTCTCGAAATATTTTTTTTCACTCTAAAGTTGGTACCTCAAAAAAAACATGGTTTTGGACGAATTCAACAGGTATTTACCTATCATTTAAAATATTGGATTACAATGCTTGGCTTAAGTTAATCCTTAGTATGAGATAGTCTAATTGAGTTTGCAATCGGCTACGAGAGATGGGAAAGATTCAGAAGCGCAAAAACACATTTGACATTTTGCTCGCTCGGTACAAAAGGAAGTCGTTTTTGCATCGACAAGGAACGTGGAAAACCGCCATAGTTACAGGGGATAAAAAGTGGATTTATTTTGAGAATCCTAAGCTCAAGAAATCAGAAGGGTAGACCCAGGCGCACCATCCACATCGACCGCAAAAAAATCCAAATCGCTTTGCAAGCAAAAAGACGATGCTCTGTGTTTGGTGGGACCAGAAGGGCGTGGTCTATTATGAGGTGGAAGCACTCAGCTGGGAAGTTCTAAAAAAAAGCCCCGAAAGCGGCTTACTCGGCAAAACCAGTTCGCGACCAGAAGCACTTGCTAGGAAGTTCTCCCCATGCGGCTTACTCACCGATTATCACTTGTTTGCATCGATGGATCACGCACTTGCTGAGCAGCGCTTTGGTTCGTACGAAGATGTGAAAAAATGGCTCGATGAATGGTCCGCAGCAAAAGGGGAAGATTTTTACTGGCATGGTATTCACAAATTGCCCGAAAGAATGAAAGATGGGAAAAATGTATAACAAGCGATGGAGCATACTTTAAATAAAGCACTTTTTATCGTTCTTCCAAATTTAACATGTTTTTTTAGAAAAAAAATCCGCATTTCATACTTGTACACCTGGTAATACAGAGTAAATTACAATAACATGGGGTGGAAAGTCCCTGGACTTTCCGAAAGATGGCAGCACAAACAAAAGACCCGTATGATTTTTAGTTAGTGTCAACTCTCAGAAGATTCGTGACAACAGAACGCGTAAGGTATTATTTGCATGTGAAAAAACTATGTATCCGGTGGGTACCGCGCACTCTCACGATTCTTCAAAAACAGCGACATATTGAAGATTCAGAACGATGTTACATTAGTTTATTGAAACGTTTGAATGGGGTAATCAGGAAAAAATGGTCTTATTTAGCCAAGAAAAAGGTATTCACTTCACTAAGATAATGCACCAATTCTCAACTCCATAAAATTGATGGTGAAATTGGACCATTTGGGCTATCAATTGCTTCCTCATCCATTGTATTCACCAGATCTGGCCCCCCAGTGAGTATAGCTCTTTCCAAATTTGAAATGGTATCTCCAGGGAAAGAGATGTGGCTTAAATTAACACGTCGAATGGGAAACTGAGGCTTATTTTAGAGAGATCAACAAACCGTACTATGTGAAAAGTATCCAAATGCTAGAAGATCGCTGAAGTGTGTCGCTTTTGAACTAACACGTAGGCTGAAAAGTTTTTGGTCTGACACATAGAAAAAAAAATCCATATGATTTTCAGGAAATACCAACCTTCAAACGTTTCGTGTTAAAATTTCATGGCATTTCGACGATTAGTTTACAAGTTACAGTGGTTTTAGTGACGCTACTTTTGATATTCGCAAACAATGGAAAAAATCGAATTTCGTGTGTTGATTAAACGCTGTATTTTGATGGGGAAAAATAGTTCAAAAAAATGGCCGCAAGTGGGGGATTCTTGGAAAATCACCCATTATTTACTGTATGTTTTAAATCGTACAGATACAAATGATGCAACGTTCTAGAAAAAGGTGGTTACATCGGAAAACATCAAAAGAATCCACAAAATTGTTTTGGATGACCGTAAAGTGAGATTGCGTGAGATAGGTAACACCTGAAGATATCAAAAGAACCTGTGATGGTTATATTTTGCATGAACATTTAGGCATGAGAAAGCTCTTTCGAAATGGGTACCACATTTGCTTACAGCGAACCAAAAACAACAACGCGTTGATGATTCTGAGCGCCATTTGGACCTGTTTAAGCGCAATAAAAAGGATTTTTTCATGCGATATATGACAATGGAGGAAAATGGATCCAGCACTACACACCGGAATCAAATCGGACAGCTGAATGGACAGCAACCGGTGAAAGCCGCCCGAAGCGACCAGAGACACAACGGTCGGCTGGGAAAGGTTTTTGCCTCTGTATTTTGGGAGGCGCGTGGAAAAATTTCATCGACTATCCCGAGAGGGGAAAAAAAACCATCAATATAAAGTTATTAGTACGTTTGAAGGCAGAAATCGCGAAAAACGGCCCCAAATGAACAAGAAATAAGTGCTCTTTCATCAAGACATTGCGCCGTCTCACAAGTTAATGGTTACGATGGCAAAATTACATGAATTGAAGTTCGAATTGCTCCTTCGTCCACCGTATTCTCCAGATTTGACTCCCAGCGACTATTATCTATTCGCAGGCCTCAAAAAAATGCTCACGGGAAAGAGAATTGGCTCCATTAAGAAGTTATCGTCAAAACTGAGTCCTATTTTGAAGGCAAAAATAAAATCCTTCTACAAGAAAGGAATACGAAAAGTTAGAAAAGCGTTGGACTGCTTGTATCGCTCTTGAAGGAGACTATGTTGATGACTAAAGTCGAATTTTGCAAAAAAAAATGTGTTTTAAGTAGCTAGACCAAAAACTTTCAGCCTACATATTATTATAGTCTTTCGGCTATACATCTGCTAAACTTCTGAACGAAATTCCTGACGATTTGCTTGCTCTGTCTGAACTATCTTTCAGAAGGCAGCTAAAGGAGATTTTATTTCAGAGTTATTGACTGTTATTATTATGTCTCTTTTATAGGGTAAGGTGGGGGATCATGGTTTGTATATGGGTATCAATATGATGTAGAATTACAGTGTTTTCCTTTTTTAGTTTAGAGTAAGTAGAGTTTAAGTACTAATGGATACTTCTTAAATTGTATTTGAGTTTGTATTTTTAATTTATTTTTTGTATTTCTTTTGTATATTTTTGAGAACTCGGTTAACAACAGCACTGCTGCATTTCGCCGATAAAGACGTTTATTATTATTATTATTATAAGAAAGGTATCTAAATGCTAGAAGATCGCCGAAATAAAAATATCGCTCGCGAAGGAAAACTATATTGAAGAATAAAATCAATTTTTGGCAAAATCATTGTTTTTTTCTTCAAGTCTCGAGACTTCACCGCATGTAGTATTATACAGCGTAATTATTGATTTAATTCGAATTCAATTTAGGTAAAAGATGTGTAGTATTTCGTAAATATCGTTGTTTACGTGACACATGGCATTTACGCAATAACAAATCGAATAATTTGCATAAATTGCTTTCAGCTTGCAATTGATCAATTTAAATAAGTTCGACGAAAGCAATACCTCGAAGGCCTTAACGAGTGGCCTACGTGAGTTATGTCTTGTAAAACTTAACTCATTTGTTAACAATTTTATTATTTGCGAGAGGGAAAGTAGCGTAAATGGTTAAGTGCGTTCGGAAACTAAAATGGGCCGGTCCTAAACCCAATGGTGGGTATGCCACGTGGCTTTATCCTTTACCTTCTTCAGTTTTGAATTGGCAATGAACTAAAACAGATATTTTAATTGGAAAAAAATTACCTGTTTACACGGGGTGCACAGTTTTTTGTAATACAAAGTTAATATTATTTTGTTCCAATACAGGAGCTCCAGATTTGCTGATTGTTTATATTTTTAACTCTCAATTAGAAGTAGTTCCGTTTTGAAATCATGGTAAAAAATCGTATCTTCTTATGTTATATATAATATAAATCCGCTTCATAGCGTTCTGCGACGCCCTACGGTTCCCAGTTGCCATTCTCGTCTATCGTTCCAGTCTCCTGGCTGCAGGTTTCTTTCAGACATGGCCCTCTCTATTACACTTAGGTCGGCCTCATTTTCGTCGGTCCCCAGGTGTCCAATGCATTACTTGCTTCGGTATTCTCTCGTCGGCCATACGTTGTACGTGGCCATACCAACGTAGTTGTTTTTCTTGAATTTCCTGAATGATGGTCTTATTTGCTTTCATCTTGTCTCTTATTCTCTCGTTTCTAATTTTGTCTAAGCGAGAGATTCGGGCCGATTTTCGCCAGAAGTCCATTTCTGTTGACAAGAGTTTCTTTTTTTGCCTTTCACTCAGTTGCCACACCTCTGAACCGTATAGCATTATGCTTTTAAGGATAGTGTTATACGAGGCTGGTTTGAAAAGTCCGTGCAAAGTCCAAGAGATGGCACCACCGGCGCGTATCGAGGTCATGTTTAGTTAGTAGCATCTCTTGAATGAACGTACACCAAGTTTCAGCCATATTGGTCTATTTCTTTGTGTTTGGCATTCGTGTGAATTAAGGAAGTCGAGTGATTTTCAAGAAATGAACGAAAAAGAATTTCGTGTGGTGATTAAACATTACTTTATGAAAGGCAAAACGCCTCAGGAGACTAAAGAGAAGCTTGATAAACATTATGGTGACTCTGCACCTTCGATTAGAACAGTTTATAAGTGGTTTCAAAATTTTCGGACTGGCCATATGGGCACAAGTGACGCTGAACGTTCTGGACGGCCTGTGGAGGTTACGACTCCAGAAATCATTGATCAAATCCATGATATGGTGATGGATGACAGAAGAGTTAAGGTGCGTGAGATTGCTAGTGCTGTGGGCATCTCGACTGAACGGGTACATAATATTTTGCATAAACATTTGGACATGAGAAAGCTATCCGCAAGATGGGTGCCACGATTGCTCACGCTTGACCAAAAACGGAATCGTGTGAAGTGTTGCAAGGATGGTTTGCAGCTGTTCCAGAAGAATCCGGAGGACTTTAAGCATCGTTTCGTCACTGTGGATGAAACATGGATACATTACTATACTCCTGAGACCAAACAACAATCTAAACAATGGGTTACCAAGGGGGAATCTGCACCAAAAAAGGCGAAGACCGTTTCCTTCGGCCGCCGATTGGCGCATAAGAAAGTCCTTTTCCATCACGACAACGCACCAGCACACACCTCAGCAGTTGTGGTCGCAAAATTAATGGAAATATGATTCCAACTCGTTTCACATCCCCCCTATTCCCCAGACTTGGCTCCCTCGGACTATTATTTGTTTCCCAATTTGAAGAAATGGCTGGCGGGACAAAGATTTTATTCAAACGAGGAGGTGATTGCAGACACTAATGGATATTTTGCAGACTTGGACAAATCCTATTATTCGGAAGGGATCAACAAACTAGAACATCGTTGGACGAAGTGTATAAGCCTAAAAGGAGACTATGTCGAAAAATAAAAAAGGTTTACCCCAAACACATAAGTAGTTTTTTTTTTTGCACGGACTTTTCAAACTAGCCTCGTAGTACTCTTCATGGGAGGAAAATTATCGGTCCCAGATTTTTGAACAAAATGAAGTCCGAGGACGCTCAATCATACTGTAAGTTATTCATCACCTGTAACAGTTGAGCAACAGGAATGTTTTAGTTCTCCAAAAATCTAGTCCTTGCCGTCTTTGAATATACAAAGCTATGATAAATCATTGCATGCACTCCTTGAAAATTGTAGTTTTACTCCAGCGTCTTGAGCATGCAAAATTTCGACAAGCCTAATGATTTTCCCAGTACTTGCCTCAACAAGGTCTTCCTGATCTGGGATCATTTTGAATTAAGCCTTAGCCTCATGGAAACTGAGACATTATTTCATGAATAATTGTTGGTCCATTTTTTTTTAGTATAAAACGTTAATCTGCCGATGCGTCAAATTACTTTGTTTGTTTGTGACAAAAAAAAAAATCGTAAATACTACAAAACGCAACTAACTTGTCAAAATACAGCACCGATAATTTGACAACCGAGAAATTTTTTTGTGTGACGTAAGACACCGTCATATATCTTTCTAACAAAAATAATGTTTCAAGTAGAGTGTTCTATGCGGGCCTTTTAAAATTAATTGATATCAGTTGAATATAAAAAAAAGAAATCACATTTCAAAAGGGTATTCCCCACAAATTTACCCCATTGTTTATAATGTGAAGAGAAATTATATCGGTCGGTAATTTCTAGGTACTTCATAAACTTTTAATCTCATATTTTGACAATTTTTAAGAAAAAACTTTCCCATCATTTTATTTTCGTACAATATACAAATATTTAGATTTCTAAATAACTATCTGTGCGTGATTTTTCCCACTGAATAATCTCAACCAAAATTTATGACAAATTATTCAGATATTTTGTCCTAAGAGCTAGAAGAATTTATCCTATAATATATATAAAACGTAACGTCTCTCTGTCTGTCTGTCTATCCATTACTGTGCTTAGCACTCGAGAACCACTTATCCGATTTACGTGTTTTTTTTTTTATAAAATGCAAAGGGAATAAACAGAGACAAAATGCTAATACGTAGGAAAAAAGATGGAAGTTTAGCAGTAAGCTTCGCAGAAAGATGAATAGATGGGGGGAATACTTTAAAGAAACACTAAACGGAGATGAAAATGAGTTGAATGAGAAATAGGAAGCAAAATTAACTGAAGGGCAGGAGGGGACAAATAAACCCTGCAAAGAAGAAATAAGAGAAATACTCAGTACCCAAAAAATAAGGCCCCGGGTGGAAATTGTAGCACTGATAAAAGCTGGAGAAGAAGATCTGGAAATGAAATATACCGGTTGGTGTAAGAAATATGGGAAACAGAAAAGATGCCAGTGAGCTGGAGAGAGTCACTCATTTGTCCAATATACAAAAAAAAAGAAAAACTATATATGCTAATTTAGACTCACGTGCGTTATTAGAGTTTCAGCGGTACGTTTTCACCCTCTATAAGGGTGGATTTTGGTTTAATTAATAGAAATAGCTTGCTGTGGTTTGAATGCATATTCTTTTCTCTAGACTATAAAAATATCTACCATTCAGAGTCATTACTATTATTACTATAGTTTTAGCCTATTTCAAGGGATGTTTTTGACCATAAAAAAAAATGACACGATAAATCTTTTTTTTAACTACGAATTTTTAGCGTCGAAAAATATACTAGATTCATGTATTTTGTTTCGTGGTAATGAATTTTTTTATGGGGCTGTGTAATTAATAATTTCTAGTTTCTAATTTATCTAATAAAAAAATAGGCACATTGACGTAAATAGAAGAAAAAATCATAAATACGGCAAAACGCAACAAACCTGTACAAAATTTAGTCAAAGTACTGAGAACAGCACCGATAACACAGGCCAACGATGAAAAAACTTTTTTAATAATTTTACCTGATTCCTATGTTTTTTGGTGTGCTGGTCCGAAAATAATAATAAAAAGGTCGTATCACCGACCAATTTTTCACATTTTAATATACAAAATGTGAAAAGTTTATTTTTTATCACTCGAATGTTATTAGGTTGGCAAAAAAATCAGAATTTTATAAGGTTGGCAGTAAAATCAAATGTTATTAGGTTGGCAGCTCACAGCTGTTTGTTTTCTTCCAGTTAATATAACCTCGCATTGCAGTGTTTAACCCATGTGCTTTAATTCACACTCGAAAGTATGGCTAATCGTGGTTGTAAAAACTCTCCTAAAACTTTTTATTATATATGTGGTAAGTTTGTAGTTAAAAAACATCAAAAAAACATTACTGACTTTGTAAAAAAGCTATACTTTGCATATTTTGGTGTAGAAATCGTTGTGCTCCTCACAAAGTACGAGGCTGGTTTGAAAAGTCCGTGCAAAGTCCGAGAGATGGCACCACCGGCGCGTATCGAGGTCATATTTAGTTAGTAGCATCTCTTGAATGAACGCACACCAAGTTTCAGCCATATTGGTCTATTTCTTTGTGTTTGGCATTCGTGTGAATCAAGGAAGTCGAGTGATTTTTCAAGAAATGGACGAAAAAGAATTTCGTGTGGTGATTAAACATTACTTTATGAAAGGCAAAACGCCTCAGGAGACTAAAGAGAGGCTTGATAAACATTATGGTGACTCTGCACCTTCGATTAGAACAGTTTATAAGTGGTTTCAAAATTTTCGGACTGGCCATTTGGGCACAGGTGTCGCTGAACGTTCTGGACGGCCTGTGGAGGTTACGACTCCAGAAATCATTGATCAAATCCACGATATGGTGATGGATGACAGAAGAGTTAAGGTGCGTGAGATTACTAGTGCTGTGGGCATCTCGACTGAACGGGTACATAATATTTTGCATAAACATTTGGACATGAGAAAGCTATCCGCAAGATGGGTGCCGCGATTGCTCACGCTTGACCAAAAACGGAATCGTGTGAAGTGTTGCAAGGATGGTTTGCAGCTGTTCCAGAAGAATCCGGAGGACTTTAAGCGTCGTTTCGTCACTGTGGATGAAACATGGATACATTACTATACTCCTGAGACCAAACAACAATCTAAACAATGGGTTACCAAGGGGAATCTGCACCAAAAAAGGCGAAGACCGTTCCTTCGGCCGGAAAGGTTATGGCGATTGTCTTTTGGGATTCGCAAGGGATAATCCTCATCGACTATCTGGAAAAGGGTAAAACTATTACAGGTGAATATTATTCATCGTTATTGGACCGTGCCGAGCTGCTGCAAGAAAAACGCCCGCGATTGGCCCACAAGAAAGTCCTTTTCCATCACGACAACGCACCAGCACACACGTCAGCAGTTGTGGTCGCAAAATTAATGGAAATAGGATTCCAACTTGTTTCACATCCCCCCCTATTCCCCAGACTTGGCTCCCTCGGACTACTATTGGTTCCCCAATTTGAAGAAATGGCTGGCGGGACAAAGATTTTATTCAAACGAGGAGGTGATTGCAGACACTAATGGATATTTTGCAGACTTGGACAAATCCTATTATTCGGAAGGGATCAACAAACTAGAACATCGTTGGACGAAGTGTATAAGCCTAAAAGGAGACTATGTCGAAAAATAAAAAAGGTTTACCCCAAACACATAAGTAGTTTTTATTTTTGCACGGACTTTTCAAACCAGCCTCGTATGTTATGTTTGTGTCGAGGATCTTAGGAAATGGTATAGGAAAGAAAAGAAAGCTTCTAGATTTGCAGTACCAATGGTATGAAGAGAGCTAGAAAATCATTTAAATGATTGTTATTTTTGCAGCGTTGATGTTTCTGGATATAACTCTAAAAATAAGAAAGTAATTGTCTATCCTAACTTTACTTCAGAGAAAGATTTGGGATTGACTAAAGAGAAAGCAGAATTGCTTGGTTCTAGGCTGAAAGAAAAACATTTATTGGAATCTGAAACATCTATTTACCATTATAGAACAAGAGATCAACAGTTTGTATCAAATTTTCCCTATTTTGAAATTTAATCGATGTCAAATTGTGAGAGAACTGTGGGTGATACAAAAAAACTGATACCAGATACGGTTTCAACACCCAAAAATACATATGTAACACTTAGATGTATTGGTTTAAAAAGTTTTTACAAATATTTTTTTTGTTGGCCAGTGTAATTTAAAAAAACACCGTCATATATCTTTCTAGGAAAAATAATGCTTCAAGTAGAGTGTTCTATACGGGCTTTTTAAAATTAATTGATATCACTTAAATATTAAAAAAAGAAATCACATTTAAAAAGGGTATTCCCCATAAATTTGCCCTATTGTTTATAATGTGAAGAAAAATTATATATCGGTCGGTAATTTCTAGGTACTTTATAAACCTCTAATCTCGTATTTTGACAATTTTCAAGAAAAAACTTTCCCATTCTTTTATTTTCGTGCAATATACAAATATTTAAATTTCTAGATAACCGTCTGTGCGTGATTTTTCCTGTTGAGAATAATCTCAAGCAAAATTTATCACAAATTAACTTCCAGATGTTAAAATATGTTTAAAAATGACATCATTTTATATTAATTAATATTTTCTAGTTTGTAATTTATCTAATAAAAAAAATAGGCGCATTGACGTAAATGGAAGAAAAAATGTTAGGCAAGTTTGACTGTTAGAGGTGAAAAGTCAACTAAGGCATATTTCACGTCAGTGGAACTATTTCTGACTTCCTATATAACCTTATAGACATTTATTTATTGTTACGAACTCACTGCTCATATTCGTCTGGAGCCAATATATTTTTTTTTTTTCGCATTTTTTGGATATTCATGTAACGATGTACACTGTCGATACACTACTATTGTCAAAAAATTAAAGCAGGCAAATAACATTTAGACAAAAAAAATAAAGAAAATGATCATAGAAGACGTCAGAGAGTACAGAAACTGGAAAATAGAAGAAACTTTGAAGGAGGGGAAGAGTCTGAAACACCTAAACAAACAAATGAATGAAGGGAGACCTAAAATAATAAAACTTATAAATAAGGATAACCAAGAGATCGCACAAATCAAAGAGATAAAGGAAGCTACAGAGAAATATTATCAAGCACTATATGACACGAAAGATCACCTTGTGGACAGCAATGGTTGACTACGAAAAAGCATTTTATTCGGTAGAGATATAGGCAGTCCTTAACGCCTTAAGTAACAGCAACAATGCTTGAAGAAAAAACAAATAAAATAAAAATGAAAAGAGGAATTAAACAAGGCGACTCAATATCCCCAGTGCTGTTTACGTTGACTCTGTTGACATGTTAAATCGTTAAAGTGGGAAAATAAAGGAATGGGGGCCTAGAGAACACAAAGATGCAGATGAAGACCACAGACAAAATGGACGGACGACATAAAAGGTTAGCAGGACACGATTGGATGTAAAAAGCAAACAACAAAGCTCATTGGAGACAACTTGGTGAGGCTTACATCCGACTATGGATGGAATAAGCTAACGACGATGGTTATCATGGTGAAATAACATTTTGTAAAAACAAATTTTGTTTCCCAACATGATTTCCATTGGGTTCAATATATTTGGTCCACCTGTTTTTTTTACAGCACAAATAACCTCGTTATTCGACGTTATTTTCTTCCCCCTCAAGACAATTTTTTTAGTTAGGAAATAAAAAAGTCACTTGTTGCCAAATCTGGGCAATAGGGCGGTTGAGGTACTATTTCTAAGTCCAGTCAGTGCAGATATTTTCGATTAAGCAAATCCAAGATAATTTGGCACTACACTTGGTCTTTGTCGATTTCAGAGAAGCATATGACTCTGTAAATAGAGAAGGACTCTACAAGATAATGGAAGCACTAAAAATTCAAAGTAAATTGATTCGCATGATGAGAATTACCCTGAATGACACAGAAAATAGAGTGTTGGTTGAGGGCAAAGTTTAAGGTGAAGAAAGGATTAAGACAGGCGGATCCCGTGTCGATATATCTATTTAATTTGGTACTAGAGAAGATAATCCGGGAGTCAGAAATAAAAACAAATGGAACGATATACCAACAAACCTGTCAGTGCTTGGCCTATGCGAATCATATAGCAGTGATTACAAGAGCAAAAGAGAACCTCAAAAAAGCCATAAGTAGGATAGAAGAAACGTGAAAACTGAATGCAAGAGAAAAGGAGACGTTGGAGGTGTGGGAAAGGACAGCTTTGAGAAGAATCTATGAAGGAAGGAAAGGAGAGAGACTGTGGAGAAGAAGAACAAACTACGAATTAAAATGCCTATATTCGAAACCATTTATAAGCCCATTCATAAGAAGCCAGCGATTAACATGGTTAGGACACGTGGCAAGGATGAAGGAAGAAAGACAGGTAAAGCAAGCCCTAATAAGAGGAGTGGTTAGAAGAAGAGGCAAGGGTAGACCACGATCTACATGGATTCAGGCAGTAAAGCAAGATCTGGAGTTGATGAGAATCCCGCTCTGGGAAAAGCTAACAGGAGACAAAAAGAAATGGAGACAAGTATGCAACCAAGCCATGGGCCTCTAAGGCCCCTCGAGCTATATAATAATATAAACATAACGAATAAGCAGTGACGATAAAGGTGAATCAAGTCCACGCTAGCGGAGCACTGCTAGTCATTATATATAGTCAAATACCTAGGCTGCCTGGAAAGTTCTGTAACTATACGATGCAAAAACGAGTTCCTTTTGTACCCAGCGAGCAAAATGTCACACGTGTTTTTGCGTTTTTCCATTTCCCTGTCGTTCAACTCATTTGGTACCCATCTACCAGTCTTCTGAATCGTTCCCATCTCTCGTAGCCGATTGGAAACAGCTTGTTGACTAACGCCCAATTGCTCGGCGAGTTGTTTTTGTGTTTGCGAATCATCTTCGTCCAACAATGCTTGCAATTCCACATCTTCGTATTTTTTTGGCGGTTTTCCACGTTCCTTGTCTGCAACATCGAAGTCGCCACTTTTGAAACGCCGAAACCATCGTTCACACGTTTCTTGCGATGGAACATGATCACCATAAGCTTCTCGAAGTAATCGGTATAATTCAACAGCAGTTTTCTTCAAATGAAAACAAAAAATTAATGCTGTAGGCGAATGCTCTTTGTTCGGTATAAATTTCGACATATTGAATACAACAACACAATACCATGCACACACTTTTCCAATTTATCACTCGTGCGCATCTGACACTTGTTGATGACACAACAAAATGGTGCAGTGTCAAATCTTTATAGCACAAACTGCATTGGTGCACCATCTGTTGTCTGAAATCCGCATTTCATACTTGTACACCTGGTAAAAATGCGTCATCTTCATTTTCCACTGTGACAGGCTGCGCTTTTTAAATCTGGTCTTACAAGCCCCGAAGATGATCCACGTGAAGGTCGACCAAAAACTGCTACATCACAAATCATTCAACAGTCCATGATATGGTATTAGATGACCGACCAGTGAAAGTGCATGAAATAGCTGAAACTATAGGCATTCCAAAATAACGAATTGGAAATATTTTCCATGAAGAATATATGAAAAAGCTTTGTGCAAGATAGCTGCCGCATTTGCTGACGATTGACCAAAAACGCATTCAAATGCTAAAGGGTGTTTTTTATAGAGGTATAGAACTTTGAAATGGAATAAAACAAAGATGAATTTTTTAAATTGACATGAAATTTACTTTATTCGAAAGATAATCTTCTGGCATTATAATTTAAATATGACTTCTGGCATATGGCCGCCACGGCTGGCTCGGACGTAGTCTAATCTGGAGGTCCAATTTTCGATGACTTTTTCCAACATTTGTGGCCGTATATCGGGAATAACGCGGCGAATGTTGTCCTCCAAGTGGTCAATCGTTTCGGGCTTATCGGCGTAGACTAGCGACTTCACATATCCCCACAGAAAATAGTCTAGCGGCGTTAAATCGCACGATCTTGGAGGCCAATTCACGGGTCCGAAACGGGAAACTATTCGGTTACCAAACGTTTCCTTCAATAAATCAATTGTGGCACGAGCTGTGTGACATGTTGCGCCGTCTTGTTGAAACCACAGCTCCTGCACATCATGGTTGTTCAATTGATGAACGAAAAAGTCAGTAATCATGGCTCTATAGCGGTCACCATTGACTGTAACGTTCTGACCAGCATCGTTTTTAAAGAAGTACGGACCAATGATTCCACCAGCCCATAAAGCACACCAAACAGTCAGTTTTTCTGGATGTAACGGTGTCTCAACATACACTTGAGGATTATCATCACTCCAAATACGGCAGTTTTGTTTATTGACGTATCCATTCAAACAAAAGTGAGCTTCATCGCTAAACAAAATTTGCTTATGAAAATCGGGATCAACGGCAATCTTGTTTTGGGCCCGTTCACCGAATCTACGCCTTGCTAGGTGATCGTGTGGCTTTAATTGTTGCACAAGTTGGATTTTGTAAGCACGCAAACCAAGATCTTTCCGCAAAATCTTCCATAAAGTGGATGGACACATATCCAATTCCTGTGCACGATGGCGGATAGACTGATTCGGGTCTTCCTCTACGCTACGCTCTACAGCAGCAATGACTTCTTCTGTGCGCACTGTACGACGTCTCTGTGGATGCGTATTATCATTTAGAGTAAACGTGGTGCGAAAACGTTCCATAGTTAATCGAATTATATGCTCTGATGGACGATTATGTTGACCGTAAAATGGACGTAGTGCGCGATACGCATTTCGTACAGAACCATGATTTTTAAAATAAATTTGCACAATTTGGAAGCGTTGTTCAGGCGTCAGTCTATTCATGTTGAAATGCCAAACCAAACTAAACATAAATCACTTGACAGCTGACAAAATGGCCGCCAGTTAAAAAAGTGTTGCCAACTTAAAGTTTTATACCTCTATAAAAAACACCCTTTATTTCTCAAGCATGTTTGGCTCGTTTTAACCAAATTAAAATGGATTTCAAACGTCGTTTCATAACTATTGATGAAACTTGGATCCACCACTATACACTAGAGCGAAAAGAACAGTCCAAACAATGGATTGAAGCTGGTGGAAGTGCACCAAAGAAGGCAAAGACGGTTCCATCAGCAGGGAAGGGTATGACAACGGCTTTTTGGGATTACAAAGGTATTTTGTTGGTTATCTTCAGAAAGGTAAAACAATTAACTCTATATACTATTGTGACCTTTTGAGCCAGTTGGATGCAAAAATTCGTGAGAAAAGACCTGCTTTAAAGAAGAAAAGGATCGTTTTTCATCAAGACAATGCACGTGTTCACATAAGTGTTTTGACGATGGCGAAAATTAACGAATTAAAGTACGAATTGCTTGAACATCCAGCGTATGCACCAGATTTAGCTCCCTCTGACTATTATCTGTTTCCAAATTTGAAAAAATTCCGTGCTGGAAAGCGTTTTACATCAAATGGCGAAGCTATTCCAGCCGTGGATGGATATTTTGCAGACTTTCCGGAATTACACTTTAATTGGTATTGAATTATTGGAAAAAACGTTCGACAGCCTACGATACGGAGGGATACGGTTAGAGAAGGCGTTAGAATGACATGTTGTCTCGTCATTTTAAAGGTTCTTGAAGTTATAAAACATGAAAATTATTATTATTTTTTTTAATTTTAACGAAACTGGTATTTGGAGAAAAGTGTTGGTTTCTTTAACTCTCAAAGTTAGATAAAAGCTAAATTATTTTTATTAATCGATCATTTTTCAGGAAGTTTATCTGAAATAACATTTATATTTTCGTCCTTTTCAATAAAATTACAAATTTTTCGGTTAATATGTTCCAAACACGTGTTCAATGATACAAGGTTAATACGGAAAAGTTTTCTAGCCGCTTAACGATTGGCACGACTTGTATAATACTCGTAATTTAACTATAAGTATGTGAAATGATTCATAGAATATTACTGCTCATAGTCTAGCCGAAGCGAAGCAAATTCGTTTGGAATATCGCCCAAGGTTGGATAAGGTATAGACCTGAGAAATACATCCTAACTATTCCGATAATAAAAATGTTGATTTAGATTGAGTAGAGAAATCGTAACTGCTTTCCAGAAGAACGGTCATTGTGATCGGGAGGAAAAGAAACCCGAAACGACCTCGTCAACTTTCTTATTTAGTCACAACCTAACCTGTACGTGTTTCGATTCTTAAAAATTAATTATCTGTAAGTTAAAAAAGGGGATACGTGATGTTGCACTTTATTTATAGGGCAAACACGTAATTAAGGTAGCATTAACTACGCAATTTGGTAAAATTGAAATTATCGGTAACTGCTTTTAATAATTACGAGAAGGGCTGCTTCGAATTGATCTTGCCAGATTTTGCGAAAATTACGCAGAAACATAAAATCGGAACTTTGCCACGTAAAGGCAGACTAAATTCTTATCTAGATCTAAGAAGATTTCTTTTAACAATAAAAATCACCAATAAATTGTTTTATAAAATAATTACTATCTAAGTTTAAGTTTTTTGTTTCAATAACTTACATTACTTAAGGCAACATTACACTTTATCGGGTCGGAAAAATCGACTTTTTAGAAAGTATCCTATTGGAAAGTATTATATTTCAATAATATTGGTTTTGCTCTACCTGGGTCGAACACCTGCTGCTGCTTTTATGATTTTAAGATAGAAGCAGGTAAAAGGAGAGCTTAGTATAATGGGTATAATATCTTTTCAGTTTGATGCAAAACTGTAGCTCCAAAGCAAATGGTACACTGACTTGCTCACTTCGAAAATAACGCTCGCAGGGCTACCATCACTCAGTAAACATCTCGGCTAATATTGTGCAAAATGGATAAAGAATACGGGAAATTTAGTCCGAAACGAGTGTGCAGACCACGTAAAAGACAGTTTTGTGGTAATTGATTTTCAGATAAAAGTAATTCTAATTGTGCCACTACATCTGCAGAAAAACTTGTAAAAACCTCTGGTTTGAATACAATCACTGATAACGACTTTTAGTTATTGTATAGTACAATTTTTAGTTTTGTTGAAAGTTGAAATGCAAAGTTTGTAATGAAGACCTGAAATTTTTCAAACGCAGAGGAGTAGGTTTTAAGCTTTGTGTGGTGTGTGAATGCGGCGATACACTCATTGATTCTAGCCCCAGAATTGGCAAATCGGACTTTTATGAAACAACTTGTAAAATCATCGAAAATATTAAAATCGCAGTTGAGGCTGTAGTCAGAGTTATTATAAATAAATTCGCCCATGAAGAGAAAGATAAAAACAAAGCAGCTGGTAATAAAGAAAATGAATTATCGGTATCAGGTGACGGATCATGGCAAAACGTGGCTTTACGTCTCTTTTGGGCATCGTGTCTCTTATTGGTAAATATAGTAATACGATTTTAAACATTATTATAAAATCAAGTTTTTGTCACGCTTGTCGAAAATAGAAAGGAAAGAAAATACTGTGCATTGTTCAGCAAATCATAAAGGAAGCGCCGGAAAGATGGAGGTCGACGATGTTCTCGAGATGTGTCAGCGATCGGAAGACTTGCACGACGCAAAGTACAAGTGTTACATCGGTGACGGGGACACCAAAACCTTCAATTCAATTTTAGATGTGCAGCCTTATAGAGATGATTTTGTTATAGAAAGAAGAATGTGTCATGTATGTTAAAAAAACGAATTTATAGAAGAGTAGAAGTAGCAAAAAAAGTATTAACGCAAACAAGGAAGCAAGCTGCAAAAGAAAACCAACGCCGAAAAAAGGAGATCTAAACGTAGAAAAATTCAGCTAACTATTAAATTAAAGCAGGATTAATCACTTTACGAGGCTGGTTTGAAAAGTCCGTGCAAAGTCCGAGAGATGGCACCACCGGCGCGTATCGAGGTCATGTTTAGTTAGTAGCATCTCTTGAATGAACGCACACCAAGTTTCAGCCATATTGGTCTATTTCTTTGTGTTTGGCACTCGTGTGAATCAAGGAAGTCGAGTGATTTTCAAGAAATGGACGAAAAAGAATTTCGTGTGGTGATTAAACATTACTTTATGAAAGGCAAAACGCCTCAGGAGACTAAAGAGAAGCTTGATAAACATTATGGTGACTCTGCATCTTCGATTAGAACAGTTTATAAGTGGTTTTAAAATTTTTTGACTGTCCATATGGGCACAAGTGACGCTGAACGTTCTGGACGGCCTGTGGAGGTTACGACTCCAGAAATCATTGATCATATCCATGATATGGTGATGGATGACAGAAGAGTTAAGGTGCGTGAGATTGCTAGTGCTGTGGGCATCTCGACTGAACGGGTACATAATATTTTGCATAAACATTTGGACATGAGAAAGCTATCCGCAAGATGGGTGCCGCGATTGCTCACGCTTGACCAAAAAAAACGTGTAAAGTGTTGCAAGGATGGTTTGCAGCTGTTCCAGAAGAATCCGGAGGACTTTAAGCGTCGTTTCGTCACTGTGGATGAAACATGGACACATTACTATACTTCTGAGACCAAACAACAATCTAAACAATGGGTTACCAAGGGGGAATCTGCACTAAAAAAGGCGAAGACCGTTCCTTCGCAAGGGATAATCCTCATCGAATATCTGGAAAAGGGTAAAACTATTACAGGTGAATATTATTCATCGTTATTGGACCGTTTGAAAACCGAGCTGCAAGAAAAACGCCCACGATTGGCCCACAAGAAAGTCCTTTTCCATCACGACAACGCACCAGCACACACCTCAGCAGTTGTGGTCGCAAAATTAATGGAAATAGGATTCCAACTCGTTTCACATCCCCCCATTCTCCAGACTTGGCTCCCTTGGACTACTATTTGTTCCCCAATTTGAAGAAATGGCTGGCGGGACAAAGATTTTATTCAAAGGAGGAGGTGATTGCAGACACTAATGGATATTTTGCAGACTTAGACAAATCCTATTATTCGGAAGGGATCAACAAACTAGAACATCGTTGGACGAAGTGTATAAGCCTAAAAGGAGACTATGTCGAAAAATAAAAAAGGTTTACCCCAAACACATAAGTAGTTTTTATTTTTGCACGGACTTTTCAAACCAGCCTCGTACTATGGCTTAGCTATTCGACGTTACCCAGATTCAGTGAAAGAAATGAAAAAAGAAATTTGGTCCGCATTTTACCATAAGATTCCAACCGACAAAAGGCCACAATATATGTATCGCCCCCCTGGAGCTGAATCGTGGTGCAAGTGGTACTTTGAGTGATTTCAAGCACCCAGCTCCTCTGGATGATGATATTCAACAAATTCTTAAATCTATTTATGAAAATTTGACGGCAGACGATCTTTTGAAGCGAAGTTTGGGAAATAAGATACAAAACATCAATGAATCATTCAGTTCTTGTGTTTGGTGGTCGTGAAAACAATACTGAAAATGAGTATAACAAATATTTCGAAGATTGGAATTAATGTTGACGTAAGTGCGTGGCAATGGGAGATAATTAATTTAATGAAGATCAAAGGGATTTGGATGAACAGTTTAGTAGTTTGTTTGTGATTTACTCAGTCCACATAATTTTTGAACGTGCTCGAAGAGTGAGAAGTGCTTTGGAAGAGTTAGGATATGTTCGGTTTCCGTTTAATATATGCAACCGGTACAGGACTAAGGACAACTTTAAATCGGGTTTAAAAACTAGTAAAATTATAATATCTGATGCAACATGATGCTGTAAAGATTTCAATAACTCAGTCACCTTGAGATTAGCTGCACAATTTTAATGAGATGCAATTTATCGTTCACAGTAATCGGGAGCCAATAAGCTTGTCGATTTTAACGTAAAAAAAGTTTAATTTTAAACAAATTTATAAAAAAAAAAATGTTACTTGTATGGATGAAAGTACTGGAGCATTGTCGTGGTAAAATAGAACTTTCTTCTTGGCTAGATGGGGCCGTGTTTCCTTCAATTTCTTGTCGAAGCAATCCAATAACTCACTATAATATAGTCCAGTGATAGTTGTTCCTTTTCAATGAGTATGATGCCCTTTGCATCCCAAAAAAATCGTCGCCATAACTTTTCCGGCCAATGAGACCGTCTTTGCCTTCTTTGGAGCAGATCCACCGGAAGCAACCCATTGTTTTGATTGTCGCTTGGTTTCGGGTGTATAATGATGAATATAACACACAACTCGACGCAAAAAGTCATTCGGATTTCGCTTAAATTGCTTCAAACACAGCTTCGAAGTTGAAAGTCGCATCCGCTTGTTGTTCACGGTGAACAATCCCACCTGATAGGTGTCCTGGACGATCCTTATCAAAAACGGATGTTCGACCACGTTTAAATTTGTTGAACCAATATCTGAGTGTTGTCACTGATGGCACGTTACACTACTTACTCAAATGGCGGCCAAATGCAAATTAACTTATGAATCAGTGTCAAATTTAACTCGCAAACTACTAGACAAAATGTCATGAAAATTTTACATGAATCTTCAGGGAGTTAGCACTAACTGAAATTGTTTGTGCTGCCATATCTCGGAAAGTCTCAAAACTTTTCCCTCATGTAGTAGTATATTCTGGGGTAACTTGTCTTTCTTCTTACGTGATTTTTGAAATTCTTTGATCTTCTTACTCCTTTACGCTCAAAAAACTCCTTTTTTGTTTCTACTGATATTCAGCCTTTTATCTTCCACAGTTTTTTTTTTCAATTTTCTAGTTTTCTTTCTTTTCTTTCGAATCTAAAAATATGCGATGGACGCTGATAATGATTTGTTAGCAATAATCTATAATATATATAACGACGATGACCGCCCTCGTCCGCCGTGACAAGAAGATTGTCATTCTAGGTTAAGTTTAAATTAGGCCTAATTTAAGTCATTGTTACGTACTAGTTTAAGTTAGCGTAAGTCTTAGTCTAAGGTAGTTTTAGTCTTAGTTCTAAATCCTAGCATTAAGAATCTCATGTATATACCAAACACATTTCCTAGGCTAAGTTAGTTTAGGATTCCTATTGTAAGAACTTAGGTTAAGATAGAATAAGTTTACATTTAGTATTTAAAATTATTTTTATACTTTCACAATTATAAGATAGAGGCCTAGCCTATCTTGGAAATCAATAAAGACAGTGATAAATAATATATATATATATATATATATATATATATATATATATATATATATATATATATATATATATATATATATATATTAGAGATACACCGACTATGAGTTTGGCCCACTAGCCGACTAACCGACTAGTCGGCTGGGAAAAGGCCAACTGATCGGCCGACTAGTCGGCGATGCCGATCATCGCATTCGGCGATCGGTAATGTTTGTCGCGCCTCGCATCTCTCGCACGCGCCGCGCGTGTGGACATGAACGAACTGGTTTTTGTTTACTTTACATTTTGCTATGGTATTGTTCACGTACGGCCCGGTATAACTGAATATTTTTTTAAAAAATAAAACAATAGTCAGTGAATTGCGTAGGTAAGACAGTTCGTATTATAGTGGAAATACCTACTTAACTGAAATTGAGCCATGTCAAAGAAGAAATCGCTTGTGTGGACTTTCTTTGACGTCGTGGAGTTTGATTCCCGTAAAGTGAAGTGTAATCAATGCCAAACAGTTATTTCGCGTGGTGGACAGGGGAAAACAGCAAACACTGCTAGTATGATTAACCATATTAAATACAAACATCCAGAGTTGATGCCTCAGCTACGTTCTTCGATTAAACGTAGTTCATCAAGAGATCCAACCCCAAGTACGTCGCAGTCACACATAGAAGAATTACCTCCGATATTGCCTATTCCGTTCAGTCCAGTGTCGTCAGAAGTCAGTTTATCGCAAAAATACCAACGAAGTATTGAAGAAAGTTTTGTTTTACAATGATCACTTGAAGATTCTAGATCAAGGAACCTTAGTATTGCTATTGGTGAGATGATTGCTTTGGACAACCAGCCGTTGTCTATTGTTGAAAATACTGGCTTCAAAAACTTGATGAGAACAGTGAAACCGAAATATAACATACCAAGCAGGAAGTATTTTACAGACAACATCATGCCGCATCTCTGCGAAGAAACTAAATCTCAAATTAGCAATGGCCTGCTCAGTGCCGCCGCAATCTCAGTTACTACAGCTCTGTGGACAAATGTAAATAACATGGAAAGTTTTTTGAGTTTTACAGCACACTGGCTTAGTGACGATTTAAAATTTCACCACGCAGTATTACAAATGAAACATTTCCCAGAATCACATACAGCCAGTAATATAAAAGACTATTTAGAAGAAATTCCAACGTTGTGGAATATAAACATGACCAAAATTCATGCCATCGTGCGAGAAAATGGAAGAAATGTGGCGAAAGCTATTGATGACTCAGTTTTTAATGGAGTTCCTTTTTTTATACACACGTTGCAACTGGCAGTAAAAACTGCATTGAAACATGCTACTATAACACAAATACTTGCAAAATCTAGACGAATAGTTACACATTTCCACCATTCTAGTCCAGCTCAGTCAAAACTTCGTGATTTACGGCAAGAACTTAATTTATCAGACCACCAGCTTCTACAAGACGTATCTACGAGGCTGGTTTGAAAAGTCCGTGCAAAAATAAAAACTACTTATGTGTTTGGGGTAAACCTTTTTTATTTTTCGACATAGTCTCCTTTTAGGCTTATACACTTCGTCCAACGATGTTCTAGTTTGTTGATCCCTTCCGAATAATAGGATTTGTCCAAGTCTGCAAAATATCCTTTAGTGTCTGCAATCACCTCCTCGTTTGAATAAAATCTTTGTCCCGCCAGCCATTTCTTCAAATTGGGGAACAAATAGTAGTCCGAGGGAGCCAAGTCTGGAGAATAGGGGGGATGTGAAACGAGTTCGAATCCTATTTCCATTAATTTTGCGACCACAACTGCTGAGGTGTGTGCTGGTGCGTTGTCGTGATGGAAAAGGACTTTCTTGTGGGGCGTTTTTCCCGCAGCTCGGTTTTCAAACGGTCCAGTAACGATGAATAATATTCACCTGTAATAGTTTTACCCTTTTCCAGATAGTCGATGAGGATTATCCCTTGCGAACCCCAAAAGACAGTCGCCATAACCTTTCCGGCCGAAGGAACGGTCTTCGCCTTTTTTGGTGCAGATTCCCCCTTGGTAACCCATTGTTTAGATTGTTGTTTGGTCTCAGGAGTATAGTAATGTATCCATGTTTCATCCACAGTGACGAAACGACGCTTAAAGTCCTCCGGATTCTTCTGGAACAGCTGCAAACCATCCTTGCAACACTTCACACGATTCCGTTTTTGGTCAAGCGTGAGCAATCGCGGCACCCATCTTGCGGATAGCTTTCTCATGTCCAAATGTTTATGCAAAATATTATGTACCCGTTCAGTCGAGATGCCTACAGCACTAGCAATCTCACGCACTTTAACTCTTCTGTCATCCATCACCATATCATGGATTTGATCAATGATTTCTGGAGTCGTAACCTTCACAGGCCGTCCAGAACGTTCAGCGTCACTTGTGCCCATATGGCCAGTCCGAAAATTTTGAAACCACTTATAAACTGTTCTAATCGAAGGTGCAGAGTCACCATAATGTTTATCAAGCTTCTCTTTAGTCTCCTGAGGCGTTTTTTTTTTTTCATTTTTCTTTAAGATGGCAGATGGTTAATTAGTTTTGAATTTCAGCATCCAACGTTATCAATGGCATCTCTGCTGTAAATGCCATGTTTTTATGTTAAATTGTTAGTGAATAGTGGTTGTTTTAATTCAGTGTTGGTTTTTTACTATGGCGATTGTGTTTGATGGTCATTCTTGTTAGATTAAATTTCATATTACAATTTGTGCCCTGATGAAGGTCCCAACCTAGGACCGAAATATTGGCTGAATGAATATAGTATGAACATCTGTTGATGCCCATTTTTGCCGAGTTCCTCAACTAGTTTCATAATTTAGGATTTTGTTAGATACGGCAACTTTTGCTTTCTCTCTCTCTATATATATATATATATATATATATATATATATATATATATATATATATATATATATATATATATATATCTCTTTTTCCATCTTAGCGACAAACACGTTACACTACTTACGCAAATGGCTGCCAAATGCCAATTAACCTATGAATCAGTGTCAAATTTTTTTTGGTGTCATCTGTTAGATGACCGTACACGACGGTAACAGCAACTTGCCTTAACAAGGCCGTATCTCTTCAAACACGGGTACTTATTGAACCACCCTCTTACATCGTTTCAAAGGTAAAAGCGACGCTTTGAAAGGGGGAAAACAAATTCCCATTTAAATAGGTTCTGTACTCGTTGAGAATTAGGTGCCGAGATTAATTGGTACACGTTATAAAGAAAATAAAGTTTGCTTATTTTAAAATTATGAAATTTCCCAACATTTTTCATAAACAAACTTTTATACGCGGGAATGATAATAATTTCTGGAAATAAATTATAACGAGTAAACGTTTTCGTAAATATTATTATGTTGTTTGCGAACTATAATAGGCTTACGCATTTTGGAGGAGTGTCAGGCACTTTTGCTGTTAATTTATGTGTGTGTATGTTTACTCCACAAGTTCAAGGTGGCGTGTTTTGCGCAGATTGGCGCGGTCAAAAACCGTTTATCGTAAACATTACTCCTTAATTTTGATATAAAAGTTCGTAGATTAGATGTTTATGATGTTATGTACATAATAGATAAAATAGCGTATGCACATATAAATTAATCTCGAAATCCAGAGATTTGCTCGTTATTGAACTGAAATACAGCTTGGTTTTGTCAAATCAAATTGCTTCGATTTATATTGGATCAAATTACACAGGGCAACAAAAAAATATTTTTGTTTTGGTGCCTGGGATTTTAGAGCTGATTTTAACTATATTTGGGACGCTAAATCTATACATGCAATCCGTTTTTCTCTATCAGCTCTACTTTTTTAGATACATCAACTTATCTACCAATGTGGTTTTTATTCAGTATATTCATTTATGAGAGTTCTAAAATTATTATATATTCATTAATGTAGGTACAATGGTTTTATTGTCAGTCTGTAATTGAGTAAATTCCAGGTAAATCTATAAATAGTGGAACCATTGCCTATCAGGTACCTGAACTGACCCTTTTAATCACCTAACTCGGGTAAGTCTCGTCAGTTTGTGCGTTCTTACTAATGAGAGTAGATCGAATTCGGCGTGTTATTTTATGCTAAGAAAAGAGTGTTTTTGTGTTATTGAACAGAATTAAAATGAGTTCAGGTTCCAGTTCAAGAAGAAGTTGTGTAAATCAACCTGATGTGTTTTGCTATATATGCGGAGAATACATGTTTCAACAAAACAGACAAACTATTACTGACTTTGTAAAGCGAGCGTATCTTGGATACTTTGGAGTTAAGCTTGGTGATCAGGACAAAACGTGGGCCCCGCATCTCGTATGTAAAACTTGTACAGAGCATTTACGGCAGTGGACTACCGGGAAAAGAAAATGTCTAAAATTCGGCGTACCAATGGTTTGGAGAGAACCAAAAAACCACTTCAATGATTGTTATTTCTGTTTAGTAAATACTAATGGAATCAATCGAAATAACCGCAGTAAGTGGACTTATCCCAATTTAGACTCGGCAATACGCCCTATCCCGCACTCAGATGAAATACCGATTCCAACATTTCATCAGCTACCACATATCTCTGATGACGAATATTTTCCCTCTGATCGCTCTTCTGATGCTAATAAAAGTTCTGATGCTAATGAAACTAACAGTGACTATGAGGGGACGTCATCAGTTCCTCAACGCTTCAATCAAAATGAATTAAATGATCTCACCAGGGATCTCAATTTATCGAAAAAAGCTTCTGAAGTACTGGCTTCTAGGTTGAACGACAAAAATTTACTGGAACAAGGAACCAAAATTACCTTTTACCGTACAAGAGAAAAAGATCTGCTACCATTCTTTTCTCAAGAAGACAATCTTGTATTTTGTCACGAAATTAGGGGACTCATGAAAGAAATGGGACTTTCTGAATATATTCCAGATGATTGGCGCCTATTTATTGACAGTTCAAAGCGAATGTTTAAAATGTGTCCTTCTACATAATGGGAATAAATATGGTTCAATACCACTAGCTCACTCAACGAAACTGAAAGAAGAATATAATACCATAGCTTTGGTCTTGCAGAAGATAAAGTATTACGAACATCAATGGATGATTTGTGTAGACTTAAAAATGGTAAACTTTCTTCTTGGGCAGCAAAGTGGTTACACGAAATATCCGTGTTTCTTGTGCCTCTGGGATAGTAGGGACAAAACACACCACTGGGTTAGAAAAGACTGGCCTCAGAGAGAAAACATGGACGTTGGGGAAAAGAATGTCATTAACGACGCTTTGGTTGAAAGAGAAAAAATCATACTTCCTCCGTTACATATAAAGTTGGGCTTAATGAAGCAATTTGTAAAGGCTCTTGATAAGAATGGGTCTTGTTTTGCATATATAGGGGTAAAAATGCATCAGTTGAGCACAGAAAAACTCAAAGCAGGGATATTTGACGGCCCACAAATAAGACAATTAATTAAGGATCCTGCCTTCGTAAATTCAATAAATCAAGTTGAACGAGAAGCTTGGACATCAATTGTTGCAGTTGTAGAAAATTTTCTAGGCAAACATAAAGCTCAAAACTATGTTGAAATGGTTAACAAGATGCTTAATAGTTTCAAATCCTTAGAGTGCAATATGAGTATTAAAATACACTATTTACACAGCCACTTAGACCGTTTTCCAGAAAATTTAGGAGACATGAGTGAGGAACAGGGTGAAAGATTTCACCAAGATATTAAAGTTATGAAGGACCGGTACCAAGGAAGATGGGACATGCACATGATGGCAGATTACTGCTGGAGTTTAAAAAGGGACTGTTTAAAAAAACATTCAAGAATGTAGCAGAAAAGAAGCTTTCCAAGTGTTGAGTGACTATTTCATTTCTTCAATGTTTTTTTTTTGTTTGTAAGTACGACATAATATTGTATTTTGTATAACTAAAATAAAAATTTCGTATCTACTTTTGTTTACTACACTTACGGATTTGAGTTACAATAATGTAACTTATATTTCTCTAAAATTGTATATCTTAAAAATTTGAGCTCCTAGGTACAAATGAATACGTTATTTGAATTCAGGACATCAAATTGATATAGAATCAGCTCAAAAAACCTCGACACCAAAACAGCTGTTCCCCTGTGTTATTTATTTGTACATCCTATATGGCAATTAAAAAAAAACGCGCTATTAATATTTTCCTTGCAAAGTCGTCATATTAATGTAATGGATACCATCAATGAACCATGTGTTGCCGAGAGAAAATTTCTTGCTGACGTACATAAAATACGTAGAAAGGGATATGAGACCGGCTGGTTCGTACTTTAATCACGGTTCTCCATCCGCAAATTCGATACTGGGGATACTTTTTCAATGAGTCACTACGAAGCGAAAATCGTTTGCCACCGGTGCTGATCGTCCGATACCGGAAATACTTGTGATCGAGAGTATTATTATCGTCACGTGGTAGTTAATACATACAGAGTGTCAGCTAACATTTTAATCCGTAAAAACGAGGCAATACGAGGCTGGTTTGAAAAATCCGTGCAAAAATAAAAACTACTTATGTGTTTGGGGTAAACCTTTTTTATTTTTCGACATAGTCTCCTTTTAGGCTTATACACTTCGTCCAACGATGTTCTAGTTTGTTGATCCCTTCCGAATAATAGGATTTGTCCAAGTCTGCAAAATATCCTTTAGTGTCTGCAATCACCTCCTCGTTTGAATAAAATCTTTGTCCCGCCAGCCATTTCTTCAAATTGGGGAACAAATAGTAGTCCGAGGGAGCCAAGTCTGGAGAATAGGGGGGATGTGAAACGAGTTGGAATCCTATTTCCATTAATTTTGCGACCACAACTGCTGAGGTGTGTGCTGGTGCGTTGTCGTGATGGAAAAGGACTTTCTTGAGGGCCAATCGCGGGCGTTTTTTCTTGCAGCTCGGTTTTCAAACGGTCCAATAACGATGAATAATATTCACCTGTAATAGTGTTACCCTTTTCCAGATAGTCGATGAGGATTATCCCTTGCGAATCCCAAAAGACAGTCGCCATAACCTTTCCGGCCGAAGGAACGGTCTTCGCCTTTTTTGGTGCAGATTCCTCCTTGGTAACCCATTGTTTAGATTGTTGTTTGGTCTCAGGAGTATAGTAATGTATCCATGTTTCATCCACAGTGACGAAACGACGCTTAAAGTCCTCCGGATTCTTCTGGAACAGCTGCAAACCATCCTTGCAACACTTCACACGATTCCGTTTTTAGTCAAGCGTGAGCAATCGCGGCACCCATCTTGCGGATAGCTTTCTCATGTCCAAATGTTTATGCAAAATATTATGTGCCCGTTCAGTCGAGATGCCCACAGCACTAGCAATCTCACGCACCTTAACTCTTCTGTCATCCATCACCATATCATGGATTTGATCAATGATTTCTGGAGTCGTAACCTCCACAGGCCGTCCAGAACGTTCAGCGTCACTTGTGCCCATATGGCCAGTCCGAAAATTTTGAAACCACTTATAAACTGTTCTAATCGAAGGTGCAGAATCACCATAATGTTTATCAAGCTTCTCTTTAGTCTCCTGAGGCGTTTTGCCTTTCATAAAGTAATGTTTAATCACCACACGAAATTCTTTTTCGTCCATTTCTTGAAAATCACTCGACTTCCTTGATTCACACGAATGCCAAACACAAAAAAATAGACCAATATGGCTGAAACTTGGTGTGCGTTCATTCAAGAGATGCTACTAACTAAACATGACCTCGATATGCGCCGGTGGTGCCATCTCTCGGACTTTGCACGGACTTTTCAAACCAGCCTCGTAAATGTATGCAAAATAGGGTTCCTTTTATCAGTTTCTTCTATCACAAAATGAAATCCGATCTAAATAATGTTTTTACGTTAAATACAATTTGTATTGCACAGGCCAACGATGAAAAAATTTTTTTAATAATTTTACCTGATTCCTATGTTTTTTGGTGTGCGAGTCCGAAAATAATAATAAAAAAGCCGTATCACCTACTAATTTTTCATATTTTAATATTCAAAAGTTTATTTTTTAACATTCGAATGTTATTAGGTTGGCAATAAAATCAGAATTTTGTAAGGTTGGCAGTAAAATCAAATGTTATTAGGTTGGCAGTTCCGATAAATGTCACAGCTGTTTGTTTTCTTCCAGTTAATATAGCCTCGCATTGCAGTGTTTAACCCATGTGCTTTAATTCACACTCAAAGTATGGCTAATCGTGGTTGTAAAAACGCCCCCAACACATATATGTGGTGAGTTTGTAGTTAAAAAACATCAAAGAAACATTACTGACTTTGTAAAAAAGTATACATTGCATATTTTGGTGTAGAAATCGGTAATCAAGAAAAATATTGGGCTTCTCACAAAGTATGTTATGTTTGTGTCGAGGATCTTAGGAAATGGCGTAAGAGAGAAAAGAAAGCTTTTAGATTTGCAGTACCCATGGAATGGAGAGAGCAAGATAATCATTCAAATGAGTGTTATTTTTGCAGGGTTGATGTTTCTGGATATAACTCCAAAAATAAGAAAGTAATTGTCTATCTCAGGGGTCGGTAACCTTTTAACTAAGGGGTGCCAGTTTTCATCCATACAACATTTTGCGTGCCGACATAGGTACTTACTACAACTAAAATAACAAAAACTAACTTAAATTAACTTAAAATATTACTTTTAGAAGGTTTCATTACAAAAAAATTTTAACATTTAACAAATAATTTTATTATACTAGTCCTAGGACCTAATGTGAACCCTGTGCTTGAAGTTCTTTAAAGAGTTTTCTTATATCCGGTTCATGTCTGGTTATTTTCAGTGTCACACAGGCTTCCGAGTTGTCTGTTGTCAGCCTGCTTCGGTACGGGTTTAAAATCACTCTCGTATTGGAAAAAAGTTGTTCACAGATATAGGATGATCCGAAAGCTGTAAGCGTGGCAAACGCGACTTTCTTAAGACAAATAAATTTCTCTGGCAAACTCATCCAACAACTGAGTATCTCGTTTGAATGGTTCTGGCAGTCACCTTCTAATACCCTTCTTAATTCTACAAATTTCGTGTTCCATAACTCGGAGCTTTTAAATTCAATGTATTGAAGATCAAAATCATTAATGTCCATCCATGAGAAAAGAGATATGTCAAAGCAACTGCTGGAAAAATCCATTAAATCTGGTTTGATTAAAAAAGCGAACATAGGACCATGTTTATCAAAATCCTGATCCCTCTCGATAAACTCCTCGTTTAAATTAGTCATGTATTTAAGAACTTCGTCTATTAGTGCACCATCGTCGACACTGGATATATAAGTTTTTAAATTTGGAAAATATTTATATGTGTTTGTAATAATATCGCTGATAAATAAATCTATTTTTAATTTGAATGATTTCCAGGATTCGTTTAAATCCAGAACTGTTTTGCCTGAACCTTGTAACTTTAAGTTGAGTTCACTGAGATGGTTTGTAATATCGGTAAGAAACATTAACATACAGATCCAGTTCTTATCTTCTAGTTCAGGATAAGCGTCCACTTGATTTTTTCCAACAAGAACGATTTAATTTCGCCTAGACATTGCACAAATCTAGAGAGCACTTTACCACGGCTGAGCCAGCGCACATTATTGTGCAATGGTATATCTGAATATGCACTTTCTAATTCCTGCAGAAACGCCTTAAATTATCTATGGATCAGTGAAGAACGACCGACAATGTAGTTAACTATTTTAACCACCCTATCCATCAGGGATTTTAAACTTCCAGCGGAGATTTTAGCACACAAACTCTCTTGGTGAATTATGCAATGAAAATTCAAAACTGATCGACCCATGCGTTCAATAAGAAGGGAAACAAATCCTTTATGTCTCCCAATCATAGCAGGAGCGCCATCTGTCGTTACGCAAAAAATTTTATTTAAATCAATGTTCCGCTTTTCAAAATTCTGAAAATATATCCTCTCCTCTTGTACTTCCCTGCAATGGGAGCAGACAAATCAGCTCTTCATACACACTGCCATCATCGAAGTATCGCGCAACGATTGCCAGACGGGCAATGTCATTAATATCGACACTTTCATCCAATGCTACACTAAATACAAAACTCCGTTTGATAGCGTCTCTCTGCTGTTTTTGGACATTTTGTGTCATTTCGGTAATTCGTCTCTCGATGGTCCGCGCTGATGCCGGTATATCCCTAATCCTGGCCAATATTGTATCCTTATTGGGCAAGTCGTCGAATAAAATCTCGCCAGTACCCAAAAACGTTTGCTTCATAAATTCTCCGTCAGTGAACGTCTTACCCTTTTATGCTAACGATTGTGCAATTTTGAAACTGCATTCAGTTACCTGATTTTTTTCCTTGTTCAATGTTCTCTAGAAAATATAAACCACAGTTGTTTAAACAAGCTGAGTAAAATGATTTAGTGAGATATTTGGGTTTGATTAAAGAAAAAGCAGAATTGCTTGGTTCTAGGCTGAAAGAAAAACATTTATTGGAATCTGAAACATCTATTATTATAGAACAAGAGATCAACAGTTTGCTCAGTTTTTCAAGCAGGAAGAGAGTTTGGTTTACTGCCATGATCCCTATTTTGAAATTTAATCGATGTCATATTATGAGAGAATTGTGGGTGTTACAAAAAAATTGATACCAGATACGGTTTCAACACCCAAAAATACATAACACTTAAATGTATTGGTTTAAAAAGTTTTTACAAATATTTTTTTATTGGCCTGTGTTATCAAGACGGTCCCACTTTTGAAAATCAATATTACAGTCTGTCAAGTAAGAACGTGGCCGCGATAATTCATCTTTGGTAGATGCGATTCTAACGATTCGACAAAAAACGGTAGAGGGAACCCTCAGAAGAAAGACTGAGGACTTTGACAGAGTTGTCTCACGAGGCGACATCATGCCCCTTAGGGCGCTTTTCATCATATAACAACCCATCAGCCGAAAGAGGAGAGAACAAGATATGAAGTGTCTATCGCCGTAATAGTGCAATATGACAGTAAAATACAACAATTAGTATATCTGGGTGAAGTGAATTGAATATTGAAAACAAACCTTCATTGTGTAGAGGACTATTTAATCCTCAAATGGATAAAAGAATTCTTTTCAAGGACAAAGCTACTGTTTACCAAGAACCACCACGAAGCCGCGCGTGCGGTGATTGCTGGACAACTTACCTTGTTCTTGCCATGAATTCTTCTGCCGGCTTGTCGATTGAACAATCCCAGACAGAGGGCAGTAAAGCTTTTAATATTGAATCCACGTTAACTTGAAATACTAATTGTTGTATCTTACTGTCCTACTTTTATTCTACTGGAAAGTTTTAAATATGAAAACGTCCAATTTAAATCAATAACATTAGTACAAACTTGCGGTGATTTTTACCCTACATTTATATTAGTTTACTCAGAGTGAAAGTAATCGTAAACAAATATTTATTTTCCTAAATATTTGTATTAAAAATCTGTTGATTTAGATTTTTGACGTCAAATTCCAAATGTACGCACAGTCTTATCAAAAGATATTAGGCCTATCTATCTAAATTAGAGACCTTTGAGACCTATACTTATATAACCACACTTCAGAACCATTATTAGTGAGCTTTCGGAGAGCTTTTTAACGGTAATAGTTAAACGCAAAAATCACGATACAATTTTTTGTTAAATTACGTGAAGAATTTGTATTGGCTCAGATTTTTTTTTAATCTGTCTCTGTCTCAATCTTTTCGTTCCAATAGGAGTATTGGTAATACTATACAGTTGTTGCCTCCACAGCAGGGGTGCTCAAACTTGAACTGCTGGCGATCTACCTCAATATTGTTAGATTACGATCGATCGACTCTGAGAGGCTGCAAGTAAGTGTGATGCAGAATTGTCGTCTAGGTAGGGTGTATCGTGGCATAGACATTAGTTTTCCGCACAATATGCATTTTTTTAGTCAAGGTAAGTGTAGGTCTGCTCTAAAATGTCAATGAAAAAACTCATAATTATTCAAAATTGCGAGTTTATTGGTTCTTACAAAACAAACGAGTTCTAGTGTCTAAACTTAACTAAAGAGTGACTTTGTATGTTAAAGCGTGGCACTGCATGTCCTCAGCATACTTTTCATAAGATGGTACGTAATTACCGAGTGCTAATCGCAAGCATGATGACATATGTTCGTCAGTTAGTCGGTTGCGATATTTTGACTTAATTATCTTCATTTCAGAAAATGCAGACTCGTACAAGTAAGTTGACCCAAACATTGCCGTCAGTTGAAGGGCGATTTGCCTTAGATTCGGATATTTATCTTCAGATATAAAACACCAGAATTTTGTATCAGATGCTGTGGCTTTGAGATGTATATCTGATATAATCTGCACTAACTCATTTTCAACAGAACATGAGTCCATGTTAAACTGACCTGCTATTTTAGTAGCTAATTCCTCAATGTTTTTACACGAAAAAGGATAACTCATAAATGATGCGATATTTGCCAATTTACTGAAATCATAAAAACGTATTTCGAATTGGCCCAAAATATTTGATAATTCTGCCTCATAAATATCATAATTCAACTGAGGAATCCTTGCTTTCAAAGACGGAAAATTTTTCAGATCCTTTCTTTTCAATTGATCATAAGTTGCAATTTACTTTTGAATGCGTTTATTGCGCTAATCATCTCAATAATAGTTTTTCCTTTACCTTGAAGCTCCAAATTAATGGTGTTTAAATGCATTGTGATGTCTGTCAAAAATGCCAAATCAGTCAGCCATTTTCCGTTTTTCAGCATCTGAGTGTCATCACCTCTTTCGTCCAGAAAAGCTGTTATTTCGGGCAATAATTCTTGAAACCTTTCTAGGAATTTTCCGCGACTCAACCACCTGACGTCCGTGTGAAGAACTAAATCAGTGTGTTCAGCTGACTCACTATCTTCCAACTGCAATTTAAAGAGCCGTCGTTGCAAGCTACGTGCACGGATAGAATTCACAATTTTTATTCCAATACCCATAATCTCCTCCATGTTTAGAACTTTTGAACACAAAACTTGTTGATGTATAATGCAATGGAAGAAGAAAAATGAAGGGAAATCATCATTAGCTCGACACAATGCGACAAAACCGTTTTCGTTTCCAGTCATTGCTGGTGCTCCATTAGTTGTAATGCACACTAGTTTATATATTGGTAGCTTGTAGTTTGTTACAAAATTGAAGAAAACGTCATATATATCTTCGCCACGGGTCTTTCCTTTCAGAGGAATCATTGTCAAAAACTCTTCCTTAGCCGACATGTCATTGAATACCATTCGAATAAAAATACACAGCTGGGCAGTGTCTGTCATATCGGTGGATTCGTGGAACTGTAAAGAAAAGTATGTACATTCCATGATATCATGTTTTAGTTTATCTGCCATGTCCTGACTCATGACTTTAACACGCCTTGACAGTCAGACGAGATAACTGAAGTTCTCTAATAGCAGACATAATCTCTGTTTTATTTTTAAAATCTCCAAATAAAGTCTCACCCGCTTCAATAAATGCTTCCTTCACAACCAATCCATCATCAAATGGTTTCTTGTGTTTCGCCAATATATGAGATATTTTAAATGACGCGATTGTTGCAGTTTTGATTGTTTGGCTGGTCTTGTGAACATGGTTTGTTCTTTTTTCAAACAAGTTATCAAATCACGTATTTTTCGTTTTCTTAATTCACTCTGAGACGGAAAATCCTTTTCATAGTTTTTATAAACCGTTTTATGATGCCTCTCTAAGTTCCCACGCTTAGGTATTGCAACTGACGCACGGCAAATGAGACAAATGCACTTATCCTTTACCATACAAAAGAAAAATTCTTCCTCCCAATCGTTATTAAAATGATAAGTTTTACTTTTCTTCGTAGCACTCATTTTAGACTATTTATTAGTAAACTTTGTATCGATGTATCGCCTTCAAGTTACAACTCAGACTGACTCCTATTCCTGCAGGCGCAACATTTATATCGGCGCGAACGAAGTCTCGAATGTTCCCGTCAAACACGCCGCCCGAAGTTTCTAGAAAAATCGGCGGGAATCAAAAACGCGGCTTTTCTTTGACAAGCACCGCGCGTTCCTTTGATAAAGCCGCCTTTTGCCGCTAGCAGCGGGTTATTACGATAAAAGAAAATGATGAGGGGGTTATTCTGGCCTAATTGTGGATCGAATAAATTTTAGTAGTTTATTCATTACATTTTGTTTTAGTTACCTAAAACAAAATCTGTGAATAGGAATTTTTTTTCTCGAGATCGACTCAAAAAGCACTCGCGATCGACTTGTCGATCACGATCGACCGTTTGAGCACCCCTCCTCCATAGTCACTCTCCAGGCATCTCGATTTTGCGCGATCTGACTTAACTCGTGCATACCCCTACCAAGAGGGATCTTACTTCGTCGAACCATCTTGTTGGAGACCGTCCCCTTGATCTTCTACTTTCCCCATTACTATAAGCTTTTCCATGATATCCGCTTTCCTCATAATGTGACCAAAATATTTCAGGTATTGTCTATCAATTTTATTTCATAGACTCTTGAGGATTCTTCGATATGCTCACATCTCAAACGCATCGATTCGTCTTTTTTGTCAGCTTGTTTAATGGTCCATGTTCCCGATGCGTAAATTGCTTTGGGGAATATAAATCTGTATAGCAATCTTTCCAGACCTTAGTGAGTTTTATCGTCGAGTTTCTAGCCATAGTTAAACGTTTTCTTGCTTCCGCCTCACACCCACCATTGTTAGTTATGAGGATCCCAAATAGTTGAAATGATCTACGACAGTGAACCCAGCAATTTCATTTATTTGTTGCAGATTTTTATTACGACTAACCATCATTATTTGGTCTATTAACTCTCAATCCATAGTATTTGCTTGCAAGGTACTTAGTTTTTTTCCACCGATTGTCATACCCCTACTCCAGCCATCCGAAACAAATCTCACTATGTATGTTAAAAAGTAAGAGTGACAGAATACAGCCCTATCCAATGCCGGCTTCTACGTTAAAGGAATCGGAAAAAGAATTATTCAGTTTAATTCTGCCATTTGTATTCTCATACGGGGATAGTTTACGAGTTGTATAGGTGTTCTCATGCTGATTAGAATCCACCGGAGTTTGTTCCATTGTATACAGTCGAAACCTTTAGAGTAGTCTATAAAATAGATATAGGTTGTTATTTGGAATTCCCTAACTTTTTCTATTACCTGGCGTATGTTGAGAATTTGTTCTCTAGTCCCTCTTCTTGAAATGAAGCCTATTTGTTCGGTAGATATTTACGGCGGCAGAAAAGTTTTGAGGTTAGGATCCAGAGAAACACCTTAGCATCGTGTAATACTAGAGCGATTGTTCTATAGTGGCGGCAATTCAAAGGAGATCCTTTCTTATGCAAGGGTATAAATGTAACTGCACACCCATCTTTCGGCCATTTTCCAGTCTTCCATACCTCAACACAGTTGATGTAGCATAGTCACGGCGGTTTCTCCCATCATCTTTATTATTTCCGTAGTTATCTCGTCAGTACCTGCTCCTTTTCCGTTCTTTACAGTAATCTTTCCAAACGCAATGAGTCCAGGCATGTCGATGACTGTTCTACCTTCGTTATCTCTGATTATTTGTGCTTTGATAAAGTTCTTGTGGTCGATTGTTTGTAGCATGTTGTTCTAGCTCCTCACATATATTATTCAAGTAAGCGATCTTGATTTTTTTATTGATTGATTTGATTTTTTTTAATATGGAACTTTTCACTCCGATCGGAGTAATCGGCATTGCAAGTGAAAATTTTTACTAGATGCCGAACACTCCGATCGGAGTGTCCAATTAAATAAGTAAAGAAATAATACATCGAACTCATGAACTCAAAACATTTATTTCTAAATCATTTTTGTACATTTTTATGGTAATCCTCAAAGCAATTAAGGCAAAAACCTGGTTGTCCAGGGCACATTTTGCATTCATACACTGTTTGCTTTCTTATTTTATTTTTCCTGCATTCTTTGCATTCCTTTCTGCTTACCCGTTTTGTTTCTTTAGTTCCTTTTTTTTCACTAACATTTTTTTCTACTTTGCTAATGCTGTGGACATTCATTTGGCCTGGAGGAATTTGCGGCAAATTAGTAATTGGTCGCCTGGCTAGTAAATTTCTTATGACATCCAATCGGAAGTCATATAATCGTAACTGGTCAGACCGCGAATATTTATTGTACAAAAAATAGGCGTTTATCATGCTCATTTGCAGCACATGCATGAATAACTTTTTGTACCACCGAATGGTTTTACGGCTGCAAGGATAATATGCCATCATTTGATCCTGTCTATCTATACCGGACATAAAAGCATTATATCCAATGATTGCGGAAGGTTTTTCAGATTCTTGATTTCTTTTGTTTTTAAAAATGCCCATTTCGCTTCCAAATTCTGTTGAAATGTATTGAACATTGCGTTTATCGCGCCATTTTTCCGACATGCACTCCATTGCAAAACATAGATTTATTCTCACCACGTTTTAAGTTTGCACTCATTACCTCTTTCGAATTATCTTTCCTCTCAGCTCTCAGCGTACCAGTGCAGTATGTATTTTGTTGAAGTAATTTCCTAGCTAAATTAATACTATTATAAAAATTGTCTAGATAAACAGCATTTTTCCTCCAATAAATGTAAAACAATCTTTTCAGTATGT
Organism: Pachyrhynchus sulphureomaculatus; assembly: GCA_019049505.1. Classification (NCBI taxonomy): domain Eukaryota; kingdom Metazoa; phylum Arthropoda; class Insecta; order Coleoptera; family Curculionidae; genus Pachyrhynchus; species Pachyrhynchus sulphureomaculatus. The sequence continues at coordinate 133,275,459 of CM032448.1, read as the reverse complement.
CCGCTTCCACCATAAACATCTGTCGCACCTTCGTAGACACGAAATTTCAAAATAAGTCCATTAGGCTCTGTCAGCATGTATAACTTTATACCCATACTTATGACGCTTATTCTTGATATATTGTTTAACCTGGAGACGACCCCGATAAAGTACCATAGCTTCATCCAAAGACAACTCTCTTCCAGGATAGTAAATTTCTCCCATCTTGTTGTTAAAAAAATCTGCCACAAATCTAATCTTTCCTAGCCGATCTGCCGGATCCATATCTGGAGATGTAAAATGCAAACACCTCAAGATAAGCAAAAATCTATTCCTTGACATATATTTTCTAAAAACAGGTAGATTAAATAGCGGATCAGTACTCCAATAATCGTTAAGACGGCTCAAGGATATTGTGCCAGTGTGAAGTAACAGGGCCAAAAAAATTTTTAGTTCGTCAAGAGTAAGATCTTTAAAATTAATAATACGTGATTTTGTACTTGTTTCTGGGCGCAGCAAAACCTCGACTGCGTAAGAGTTCGTTCGTTCTACAATAGTTTGTAAAAAATCATCAATGATCATTTCGAAAAAAACGATAGGTGCACCCTGTCCTGGAATTTGCATCAATAATTCCTGGGTTTTCTGGAACAAAATTTGTTTTAACGCACCTCTGTCGTTCCATTTTATCTCATCAAGGCTAGGAAGTGCTTGATGTGGCCGAATAGGGTCTATAAAATTCTCTTCTTCGGACTCGGAGCTTGAATTTACATCACTATCGTCTGTGTCTGGTACGTAATATTCGTCACTACTACCTCCGCTTTCTTCCAATAGCTGCAATAATTCAGTGTCAGTTAGCTTCTTTTTCTTATCATATACCTTTTTTTCATCACTACAATGTTTTTTTTTAATACCAGAAGGCCCAGGTTGATTGTCCATATTTACGGCAGATTACAACCAAACCAAAAGCAAATCCGCGAAACCACTTAAGCACCTGTTAGAACTTGCGTTTTTAAGCAACGCCACCACTAGAAACACGTTTCATATACAACGCCGATGGAATACTAAAACGTTTCGTAAGAACGCATGTCGAACTCCGATCGGAGTAGACGGCGTTGGCGAAGAGACCCGACGCACTCCGATCGGAGTGGTCGGCAGTCAACCTGTTAACAGCTCACAATAATGTGGACGGTGCGCCTGGGTCTACAAATGATTTTTCGCGCTTGAGATTCTCAAAATAAATCCACTTTTCATCCCCTGCAACTATACGATGCAAAAACGACTTCCTTTTGTTCCGAGCGATCAAAATGTCACGTGTTTTTGCGCTTTTGCATTTGCCTGTCGTTCTACTCATGTGGTACCCATCTACCGGTCTTCTGAATCTTTCCCATCTCTCGTAGCCGATTGGAAACAGCTTGTTGACTAACGCCCAATTGCTCGGCGAGTTATTTTTGTGTTTTGCGAATCATCTTGGTCCAACAATGCTTGCAATTCCACATCTTCGTATTTTTTTGGCGGTTTTCCACGTTCCTTGTCTGTAACATCGAAATCACCACTTTTGAAACGCCGAAACCATCGTTCGCACGTATCTTGCGATGGAGCATGTTCACCATGTTCACCTTAAGCTTCTCGAAGTAACCGGTATGATTCAACAGCAGTTTTCTTCAAATGAAAACAAAGAATTAATGCTGTCCGCGAATGCTCTTTGGTCGGTATAAATTTCGACATATTGAACACAACAACACAACACTATGCACACACTTTTCCAATTTATCACTCGTGCGCGTCTGATATTGTGGATGACACAACAAAATGGCGCAGTGTCAAATCATTATAGCACAAACTGCATTGGTGAACCATCTGAAATCCGCTTTCATACATGTACACCTGGTATACTCCTTCTCGATACCTACACCGCTCCATACGAATTTTTCATCGTTGTAAGCGGTGGTGCAGATCGTCTTCTAACAAGTTCATCATGACCTGCGCCGCTTTTTTCTTCACTGTATCAATGGATTGAAAACGGGTGCCTTCCACCGCGCTCTTCACTTTGAGAAACAAAAAAAGTCACATGAAGCAAGGTCAGGTGAATAGGGCGGATGCTCCAACACGGAGATTCCATGTTTCGCCAAAAACTCCTCGATTGAAAGAGTATTGTGCTCTGGTGTGTTGCCTTGATGGAGGATCTAAGACCGATTCTTTTCCTTCTCACACGTTCACGAAGGATGGTTAAACCCTTTGCCTTTCAGGCATCCAATCGATGTGATCCATTCCACGGATCTCAGAAAACACGATCGTCATTGGTTTGAATTTTGATTTGCTCATCCTCCCTTTTACCTCGTTAAGTTTGAGCTTTTCGAACGTGTGGATTGGCGCTTGCTTTCAAGGTCATATGTAAAAATTCATAATTCATCACATGTTATTACCCTTTCTAAAAAGTGAGGAAACTAGGAAGTACAAAACTGATGTTAAAAGAGATTAAAATTTCGCATTTTTTGAGAACTAGATCTTCCGTTTTGTTAAAGAATTTTACAAAGTTGTTCACTCCTAAGTTATTCGGTCTTAAAAGTAAATTTTCTTACTTTTCGCCAACCATTTAAAAATGTAAGGTATTACTCGCGTGGTTACGTATTTTCTCCAACTGTCTCAAGATAATAGAATTAACTTGACAGTTGCTATTTTTTTTTTGTTCCACTTTATATGAATAAACATCTGTACCTCGTGTTACGTTACGTTATATTTTGTAAACTAATATCACCCTATTTGTCTAACATGTAATTAAGCTAACTTAGAGGTCTTCTGTAATTTCCTAGAAAAATATGTAACGACCTTATTATATTGTGCAACATGATGAAACAGGACGTACTGACATGTAAACTTTTCCTAAATCACTAACAATTACGTCATGGTGGTCATTTCCGTGAATGCAAGATAGGTACGATAAAGTGATATATTCTCTTAATCTTAAGAAGTTAGTCCGTGCTGTAGACTAATAGCATCTACTCGCAGAAATCCAAACGATAAAGTAAAGGTAAAAAATCAGAAATATACAGCATTCTATAGTACTACACGGAAGAAATTAACAGAAGGATATCTTCAAAGCTCGAAAAACACAAACTACAACAGTCCCACTCAAGAAATCATCGAAAGTGAGAAAAATGACACCTTGAAAGAGATGATGCTCTCACACAAGGCACCAAGGTGTAAGTACCCAACACCTCACTGAACAACGCCGGGACCTTCCACGCCAGCCCAGAGAGAGCAGCACAAACCATATAAGTCGTGAAGAACAAAACTGATCTGGATGATTCTTTGATTGTGTGCCCTAAGTCGCAAAATACCTGATTGAATCCAAAACGTATAGTTTTGTAGTTATTTTAGGACAAACATAGATACAAACATTCACGAACTTTGATCTGTAGGTTCGGAAGTTTAGGTAGACTAACATACGTAATTATTATTACACATTAAAACATTATTACATCAGCGTCGTCATCATCATCAGCGTATTCCATCCACAGTCGGATATAAGCCTCCCCAAGTCGTCTCCAATGAGCTCTATTGTTTGCTTCGTGTCCGCTAACCTTTTTATGTCGTCGATGCAAGATAGGTACAATAAAGTGATATATTCTCTTAATCTAAATTAGTCCATGCTGTATATAAAATATAGTTAATCTACAATTCACATAGACTAATAGGATCTTCTCACAGAAATCCAAACGATAAAGTAAAAGTAAAAAATCAGAAATATACAGCATTCTATACTACTACACAAAAGAAACTAACAGAAGGATATCTCCAAAGCTCGAAGAACACAAACTACAACGGTCCAATTCAAGAAACCGTCGAAAGTGAGAAAAATGACACCTTGTAAGAGATGATGCTCTCACACAAGGCACCAAGGTGTGAGTAACCAACACCTCACTGAACAACGCCGGGACGTTCCACGTCAGCTCAGAGAGAGCAACACAAACCAAATAAGTCGTGAAGAACAAAACTGATCTGGATGATTTTTTGATTGTGTGCCCTAAATTACAAAATACCTGATTGAATCCAAAACGTATAGTTTTGTAGTTTTTTTAGGACAAACAAATATTCACGAAATTTGATCTGTAGGTTCGGAAGTTTATGTAGACTAACATACATAATTATTATTACACATTAAAACAGTATTAACACATGGGCTGAAAAGTCCCGGGTCTAACACATAGATGGCGCTAGTTTTATTGCAGTCACCTTTTTTTCAGTTAATACTAACCTTCAAAAGACAGCTGTTAAAATTTCATGATATTCTATTCATTAGTTTATGAGTTATTGTGCTAAGAGTGACGCTACTTTCGTTATTTTCAAAACAATGGACAATTTTACACTGCTTCTTGATGGGAAAAAATACCGTTCAAGCGAAGCAATGGCTTGAAAAGTGTTATGGGGACTCCGCTCCATCAGAAACAACAATAAAACGTTGGTTTGCTGACTTCAAACGTGGTCGTAGAGACACCGATGATGCAGAACGCAGTGGACGTCCAAATGAGGCGGTAACACCAGAAAACATCAAAAAAATCCATAAAATCGTTTTGAATGATCGAAAAGTGAAGTTGCGTGAGTTAGCTGACATCGTAAAGATATCAAAAGAACGTGTTGGCTTTATATTGCATGAGCATTTGACTATGAGAAAGCTCTGTTCAAAGTGGGTGCCGCGTTTGCTCACTGTTGATCAAAAACAAGAACGTGTTGATGATTCTGAGCAGTGTTTGGCCATGTTTAAACGTAACAAATCGGAATTTTTGCGTCGATATGTGACAATGGATGAAACATGGATCCATCACTTCACTCCGGAATCAAAACGATCGTCATCTGAGTGGACAGCAACTGGTGAACCTCGTCCAAAGCGCCCGAAAGCACAACAATCGGCTGGAAAGGTTATGGTCTCGGTATTTTGGGATGTGCGTGGTGTAATATTCATCGACTATCTTGAGAAAGGAAATACCATCAACAGTGAATATTATATAGCGTTATTGGAGCGCTTGAGGGCCGAAATTGCAAAGAAACGACCGCATATGGCAAAGAAAAAAAATTTGTTTCATCAAGACAACGCACCGTGTCACAAGTCAATCAAAACAATGGCAAAACTACATGAATTGAACTTCGAATTGCTCCCACATCCACCGTATTCGCCAGATTTGGCTCCCAGCGACTACTGGCTGTTCGGAGACCTGAAAAAAATGCTCGCCGGTAAGAAATTTCGCACGAATGAAGAGGTTATCGCTGAAACTGAGGCCTATTTTGAGGCAAAAGATAAATCGTTCTACAAAAGTGGTATTGAAATGTTAGAGCGGCGCTGGAATGATTGCGTTGCTCTTGATGGAGATTACGTTGATGAATAAAGCTAATTTTGAACCAAAAAAACCGTGTTTTCTTTGTTAGGCCCGGGACTTTTCAGCCCATGTGTTATGTAGACTAACATACATAATTATTATTACACATTAAAACAGTATTATATCAGCGTCATCATCATCACTAGCGTATTCCATCCACAGTCGGATGTAAGCCTCCCCAAGTCGTCTCCAATGAGCTCTATTGTTTCCTTCGTGTCCGCTAACCTTTTTATGTCGTCGATGCAAGATAGATACAATAAAGTGATATATTCTTGTAATCTTATAAAATTAGTCCGTGCTGTATATAAAATAAAATATAATTAATCTACAATTCACGTAGACTAATAGGATCTTCTCGCAGAAATCCAAACGATAAAGTAAAAGTAAAAAATCAGAAATATACAGCATTCTATACTACTACACAGAAGAAACTAACAGAAGGATATCTCCAAAGCTCGAAGAACGCAAACTACAACCGTTCCATTCAAGAAACCATCGAAAGGGAGAAATATGACACCTTGAAAGAGATGACGCTCTCACATAAGGCACCATGGTGTGAGTAACCAACACCTCACTGAACAACGCCGGGACCTTCCACGCCATTTCAGAGAGAGCAACACCAACCAGATAAGTCATGAACAACAACAGTGATCTGAGCGATTATTTGATTGTGTCCTAAGTTGAAAAATACCTGACTGAACCCAAAACGTATAGTTTTGTAGTTATTTTAGGACAAACATTCACAAATTTTGATCTGTAGGTTCGGAAGTTTATGTAGACGAACATACCTAATTATTATTACACATTAAAACAATATTACATCAGCGTCATCATCATCATTAGCGTATTCCATCCACAGTCGGATGTAAGCCTCGCCAAGTTGTCTCCAATGAGCTCTATTGTTTGCTTTTTGCTTCCAGTCGTGTCCCGCTGATCTTTTTATGTCGTCCATTCATCTTGTCTGTAGTCTACCTCTGCATCTTTTGTGTTCTCTCTCACATTTAACTATATGGCGTGTCCATCTGTCTTCATTCATCCTTGTGATATGCCCCACTCAATTTCACCTTAATATACATATTGACACAGCTGTCACTTTTAATCTTCTTTGTATCTCGATGTTAGGAATACGATCTTGGAGTCGTAATATTTGACATTATCCTCTCCATTGCTCTTTGGATTACTTGGAGTTTATTTATTACACTTTTATTTAAAGCCCAGCCAGTTCACTTTCGTTGATCAAATATTTGATTTGGGTAAAGTTTATTTTTAGAGAGACTTGTTATTTAATTCCATCCTCATTTCTTTTAATTTTTCTTTTGTTGTGGCGATCAGAATGACATCATCTGTGTATATTAAGTGATTTATTCGTCCACCGTCCATTAGTATTCCTTTATTTTTCCACTTTAACGATTTGAACATGTCTTCTGGAGTTAACGTGAACAGCTTTGAGGATGTTGATTCGCATTGTCTAATTCCTCTTTTAATTTTAATTTTATTTGTTTCTTTTTTCAAGCATTATTTGTGATATGGCATTTTTATATACGAGGCTGGTTTGAAAAGTCCGTGCAAAAATAAAAACTACTTATGTGTTTGGGGTAAACCTTTTTTATTTTTCGACATAGTCTCCTTTTAGGCTTATACACTTCGTCCAACGATGTTCTAGTTTGTTGATCCCTTCCGAATAATAGGATTTGTCCAAGTCTACAAAATATCCATTAGTGTCTGCAATCACCTCCTCGTTTGAATAAAATCTTTGTCCCGCCAGCCATTTCTTCAAATTGGGGAACAAATAGTAGCCCGAGGGAGCCAAGTCTGGAGAATAGGGGGGATGTGAAACGAGTTGGAATCCTATTTCCATTAATTTTGCGACCACAACTGCTGAGGTGTGTGCTGGTGCGTTGTCGTGATGGAAAAGGACTTTCTTGTGGGCCAATCGCGGGCGTTTTTCTTGCAGCTCGGTTTGCAAACGGTCCAATAACGATGAATAATATTCACCTGTAATAGTTTTACCCTTTTCCAGATAGTCGATGATGAGGATTATCCCTTGCGAATCCCAAAAGACAGTCGTCATAACCTTTCCGGCCGAAGGAACGGTCTTCGCCTTTTTTGGTGCAGATTCCCCCTTGGTAACCCATTGTTTAGATTGTTGTTTGGTCTCAGGAGTATAGTAATGTATCCATGTTTCATCCACAGTGACGAAACGACGCTTAAAATCCTCCGGATTCTTCTGGAACAGCTGCAAACCATCCTTGCAACACTTCACACGATTCCGTTTTTGGTCAAGCGTGAGTAATCGCCGCACCCATCTTGCGGATAGCTTTCTCATGTCCAAATGTTTATGCAAAATATTATGTACCCGTTCAGTCGAGATGCCCACAGCACTAGCAATCTCACACACCTTAACTCTTCTGTCATCCATCACCATATCATGGATTTGATCAATGATTTCTGGAGTCGTAACCTCCACAGGCCGTCCAGAACGTTCAGCGTCACTTGTGCCCATATGGCCAGTCCGAAAATTTTGAAACCACTTATAAACTGTTCTAATCGAAGGTGCAGAGTCACCATAATGTTTATCAAGCTTCTCTTTAGTCTCCTGAGGCGTTTTGCCTTTCATAAAGTAATGTTTAATCACCACACGAAATTCTTTTTCGTCCATTTCTTGAAAATCAGTCGACTTCCTTGATTCACACGAATGCCAAACACAAAGAAATAGACCAATATGGCTGAAACTTGGTGTGCGTTCATTCAAGAGATGCTACTAACTAAACATGACCTCGATACGCGCCGGTGGTGCCATCTCTCGGACTTTGCACTGACTTTTCAAGCCAGCCTCGTATGTATTCAAGACGATAATCTTTGGTTAACTCTACTTTTACTTACGGCGTTAAGGACTGCCCATATCTCTCCGAATCAAATGCTTCTTCGTCAACGTCAACCATTGCTATCCACAAGGTGACCTTATATATTATTTTATTATTATATTATTACACACATACGTATTAAATTGATGTTGATTAAAAATAACACTTCGCTGACCCCCCTATCCCCGTATATAAAACGTGAGATTTTGGAGTTTGGATAAAAGTTTTGCTGTTTTTTCTTAAAACATTGGGAAATTTTTTTATTAAGTTTAGTTGTTGAAAGGTCTCCGTCTGAAAGAAATCCTGCTCCGGATTTCGTGAGATTTTCAATTTTCCATTTTTTCCTCTTAAAATAAAAAGTACGCATATTAAAATAACTTTTTTTTTGAATGAGATGTATAACTCGTAGGTAGCATCAAAGAATAGCATAAAAGAACAATATGATTTTAAGTTATTTTTGGCTGTTTTATATAACATGTAAGTTCGTTACTTGGTATATTTTTTTTCAGCAAATTAAAAATAAACACAATGAAAATTAAGTTTAGAATATATATTTTAATTTAACGAAACATGTCTGTAAGTATTGCGTAGGTATATAAATCTCTTAAAATGTTATTTAATAAATGCCTTCTGGAAGGAATAACTCCATCGTAACGGAATAATGCAACTATCGTCATCATGCATAAAAAAGGAGATACTTTAAACCTTGCAAACTATCGACCTATTAGCCTCATGAGCCATGTATACAAGTTATTCGCGAGAATACTTACCAAACATCTAGTAAATAAATTTTAGTTTTTCCTTTCAAAAGGACAGACAGGTTTCCGCTCGGGGTATGGAAAAAACGACCATCCGCTTACAGTTAAAATCCTCATTGAAAAATGTATAGAACATATGGTAATAAGCCTCTTGTGCTCATATTTGTGGACTTCGAAAAGGCTTTCTATTCTGTAAATCAGCAGAGACTTTTGGAAGCGCTTCATAGTGCGAAATTTAGGAAGTTTAGCGGAACTTTATTCAATTTTTGAAATACGTAAAATGCATAAGATTATTCATTATTTTGGTAGGTTAATATCCCATCTCTAAAACCTCATACTCAGTTTGGGGATTAACCCTGCGAAACAACTGCAAAATGCACCTGAAAGTTGCATTACTTATTCAATCATACTTTTTACCTACAGAAAGCTATTCGATTTGTTTAAGTTAGTAGAGTGGTACATACAAACGGCAAGTCAGTAGGCCATGATTTTTTCTTCATTTATTTTTATAAGAGAATTGTCAATTATTGACATTTAAATAATTGCATAATCTTTTTTTCTTACTCGTGTGTGATTTGTTCGTGAAAAAAGTGATTTTTAAGAAGTAAGTCAAATTTACATTTTTAACTTCAGTGGAGACTTTAAAAAGTGATACTACATAATACCAGCTTGAAACGCACAAAATTTGAAAGGTTTTTTTTCCTCTGTTGGAAACACAAAAGATCTTCTGCGATATTTTGCGATCTTCTTTTAAATTAAACATTTTCCAGAATGACTTTGCAAATTTCATATAACTGCATATTCCCAAAGTGGAAGGAAGAACCGACATCGAACGCCATCATTGGTTTTGTTTTGGAAAAAATAGGCTCACTAATGCTAACATCTGACGCTCTTTGCAGTTTAGGCAACTCTTCGTGCGCTGGTTTGTAAAATACAAAAAAGGTGAAGGGAATCCAGTCGAAATTTAGCATCATTTCTAAATAAAAATGCTAGCTGGCTTGAAAATAATGTAAAATTTTCAAATGCTGTAAGAGATGCATTGCCTAGTGGTCGAGGACCAATGCAGGCAGACCTAAAAAAGAATTTAGGGATTGTCATCCTAAAGTGCAAAACAGAAAAGTGCATCATCTTTTGAAGTCCGGTAGTCAAGACGAGTTAGCCAAAGCAACTGCAACAAAGCTATTCCAATCTGGAAAACGAAACTCTGCAGCGATTGTCAAGGAACTGGCAGCTGGTTCTCCAGAAAGGGGTAGCAAAATCAAGAAGGCTCGCATGTCTTCTTCAAACGGCCCACGAAAATTAACTCCAGACCAAGCTCTGGCGCTACTTATTGATGCAAACTTAGCGTCAAATCAGTACAACATTGTTCGAGATCAAGCAAAAAATCACCGTTGCACTTTGTATCCACCTTATTATGTTGTAAAAGAGGCAAAGAGGTTGTGCTATTCAAAGGACATAATAATAACTGAAGTTTCAGCTGAAGTATCAGTTAATTCGCTTATAAATCATACCGTAGCAAGACTTTGTACAGGGCTAGAAGGGATTCTTAGAACTTTATCAAACGTTAAAGCACTAAGTATTATCGTAAAGTGGGGTTGTGATGGGGCGGAAAAAGTTAATTATCGACAAAAGTATATGGACAATCATAGCTCTGATGATAGTATGTTTAGTGTATCAATGGTACCAATCCAAATGTGCTCCGTAAATGATAATGGTGATAATCAGTCAGTAATTTGGAAAAACCCTGCTTCTTCTTCCACACGGTACTGTCGCCCCATTAAGTTCGTTTTTGCCAAAGAAACAGTGTAATTACCTCAGAAGTAAACAAAGTGAAAGAACAAATATCTCAACTTACTCCAACCACTATACTTGTAGATGGCAAGCAATTTTAGGTTACAGCAAATATGATCTTTTGTATGATTGACGGTAAAGTATGCAATGCTGTATCATCCTGTGCATCATCACAAACATGCTACTTATGTGGGGCTAAACCTAGTGAAATGAACAACATCTGCGATATACCTCAAAAAAATATAAATGAATCCTTTTTATCCCTTGGACTATCACCCCTCCATGCATGGATAAGGTTTTTGGAATGTATTTTACATATATTGTACAAACTGGATATTAAGGCATGGCAAGCTCGTGGAGCAGAAAATAAAAAAAAAAAAGTTGCAGAGAAGAAAAAATACATTCAACAAACATTCAAAGAGGAGCTTGGCTTGCTTATAGATATGCCAAAACAGCAGACCGGAAACAAAACGATGGTAATACCGCGAGGAAATTCTTTAGAAATGCTGAAAAGTCTTCCGAAATAACTGGCGTTAATTTAGATTTGATCAAGCATTTTCATGTGCCGTTAGAGTGCCTAAATTGTGGTCTTAAAATTGATTCAGAAAAGTTCGGCGAATATGCAAGAGAAACTTTGGAATTGTATTTGAAAGAATATTTCTGGTACTCAATGCCCGTAAGTGTGCATAAAGTCCTTTGTCATGGAAAGGATATTATAGCCTCTTACATTCTTCCGAATTTTCTGAAGAAGCTCAGGAGGCAAGAAACAAAGACTGCAGAAAATATCGCCAACTTTTTACTAGAAAAACATCCCGAATTGACACAAATACGGATTTATTTAATCGACTGCTTATTTCATCGGATCCGTACATCGCTAGTCTTCGTAAAGCCCCCAAAACCAAGCATAGTGAAGTTACGCCAGAAGTTTTAGAGTTGTTAGAAATATTTGCAGACCCATGTAATGATTGCGAGTCTTCAGACGATTGCAGTGAGCCTCGTTCTGAATAGATGTTCAAAATGTTACAAAATGTATGTTTTTTTTAATTGTTCTATAATAAAAAACACAAATAAACTGAAAAACTTTAAATAAAACACACTAATTTTTATTAAAAATTTTAAAAAAACCAACAAATAGAACTGTTTTACTGGTTTAAATAATTAAGTTCCGGTAAACTCAAGAAATTTCTCACTGTGCGCTTGTGCGAGTGTCGTATTGATCATTAATATTCTAATGTAATTAAATACATAGTTTATGACAAATCTTGTATTAGGCGACACTATAAAACCGAATAACGTAAAGATCGAGCAAGTGCACCAATATTAATACCTGGGACACGAAATCAGCATAGGACGAGATAATCAAATATATGAAATTTAGCGGAGAATAGGTCTCTCCTGGGGTGCCTATGGCAAACTGGCGTATGTATTTAAATCTAACGTTTCTGTGTTTAAAAAGAAAAGTTTTTGACAGATGCATACTCCCCATTCTTACGTGCAGAGTTGATACTGTCGACGAAAGATGGAGAGGTCAATGTTAGGCGTTACTCCTAGAGATCACATCCCAAATCATATTATTAGGAAGAGAACGGGGGTACAAGACGCAGTCAAATTCAATCTACACCTGACATGGAACTGGGCTGGGCATGTTGCTAGATTTAAGGATGGGCGATGGACAAAGAGATTCATATAGTGGCGACCAAGATCCGAAGCCTATCGGACCACCAAGTCGGAAGACTGACGATTTGAAAAGAGTGGCTGGAAATTCGGTACAAGCGGCCCAGAGTAGAAAAAGGTGGCAAGACTTGAGGGAGGCTTCCGTCCAGCAGTGGGCAGTATAATAAGATGATGATGATACAAATCTTATGCCTTAAAATAGACGAACTGTCGGCCGGTGTCTTGATGTTGGAGGAAACTTACTTTGCTGCTAAGTTTTAGTAGTTTTCTAACCAAAAGAAAGTTGTCGGAGATGTTTATGATGTTACTTTTACAAATAATTTGTTGAACTTTGATTTTAGGCGTGGTAGCAATCGAAAATTTCCCGGAACGCTCATCGTTTTCCAGTATAATTCAGCCGGTCTTCAATCGCGAAAACCACTTGAAAAATTGCGTATGGCTTAGGGCTTCGTTCTCCAGTGCTTTTCAAATCATTTCATGTCTTTCACTATCGCCTTCTTTCGGCACGAGTCGATTCTTGCGCTAAAACACTAGTCTTGAAACTTTTGGATCGCACCACGTACACTCATACTGTTTGGCATCAGGTCGTGTGAGAAATCGTGGTTTTTGCGATTAGACCGTATTAGTTATATTATTAGAGATAAGGCGAAATAATGATAGATAAGGCGATATAAGCCTCTATAATGGGGGAGAAGGCGAGATTATGAGAGATAAGGCGAAATAATGGGAGATAAGGCGAATTATTGATAGATAAGGTGAGAGAAGCCTCTATAATGGGAGAGAAGGCGAGATTATGGGAGATAAGGCGAAATAATGGGAGATAAGGCGAAATAATGATAGATAAGGCGATATAAGCCTCTATAATGGGGGAGAACGCGAGATTATGAGAAATAAAGCGAAATAATGGGAGATAAAGCGAACTATTGATAGATAAGGCAATATAAGCCTCTATAATGGGGGAGAACGCGAGATTATGAGAAATAAAGCAAAATAATGGGAGATAAGGCGAATTATTGATAGATAAGGGGATATAAGCCTCTATAATGGGGGAGAAGGCGAGATTATGGGTGATAAGGCGAAATAATGATAGATAAGGCGATATAAACCTCTATAATGGGGGAGAAGGCGAGATTATGGGAGATAAGGCAAAATAATGGGAGATAAAGCGAAATAATGATAGATAAGGCGATATAAGCCTCTATAATGGGGGAGAAGGGGAGATTATGAGAGATAAGGCGAAATAATGGGAGATAAGGCGAATTATTGATAGATAAGGTGAGAGAAGCCTCTATAATGGGAGAGAAGGCGAGGTTATGGGAGATAAGGCGAAATAATGGGAGATAAGGCGAAATAATGATAGATAAGGCGATATAAGCCTCTATAATGGGGGAGAGAACGCGAGGTTATGAGAAATAAAAGCGAAATAATGGGAGATAAGGCGAACTATTGATAGATAAGGCAATATAAGCCTCTATAATGGGGGAGAACGCGAGATTATGAGAAATAAAGCAAAATAATGGGAGATAAGGCGAATTATTGATAGATAAGGGGATATAAGCCTCTATAATGGGGGAGAAGGCGAGATTATGGGTGATAAGGCGAAATAATGATAGATAAGGCGATATAAACCTCTATAATGGGGGAGAAGGCGAGATTATGGGAGATAAGGCAAAATAATGGGAGATAAAGCGAAATAATGATAGATAAGGCGATATAAGCCTCTATAATGGGGAGAAGGCGAGATTATGAGAGATAAGGCGAAATAATGGGAGATAAGGCGAATTATTGATAGATAAGGTGAGAGAAGCCTCTATAATGGGAGAGAAGGCGAGATTATGGGAGATAAGGCGAAATAATGGGAGATAAGGCGAAATAATGATAGATAAGGCAATATAAGCATCTACAATGGGGGACAAGGCGAGATTATAGGAGATAAGGCGAAATAATGAATGATAAAGCGAAATAATGATAGAAAAGGCGATACAAGCCTCTATAATGGGGAAGAAGGCGATATTACGGGAGATAAGGCGAAATAATGGGAGATAAGGCGAATTATTGATAGATAAGGTGAGAGAAGCCTCTATAATGGGAGAGAAGGCGAGATTATGGGAGATAAGGCGAAATAATGGGAGATAAGGCGAAATAATGATAGATAAGGCGATATAAGCCTCTATAATGGGGGAGAACGCGAGGTTATGAGAAATAAAGCGAAATAATGGGAGATAAGGCGAACTATTGATAGATAAGGCAATATAAGCCTCTATAATGGGGGAGAACGCGAGATTATGAGAAATAAAGCAAAATAATGGGAGATAAGGCGAATTATTGATAGATAAGGGGATATAAGCCTCTATAATGGGGGAGAAGGCGAGATTATGGGTGATAAGGCGAAATAATGATAGATAAGGCGATATAAGCCTCTTTAATGGGGGAGAAGGCGAGATTATGGGAGATAAGGCAAAATAATGGGATATAAAGCGAAACAATGATAGATAAGGCGATATAAGCCTATATAATGGGGGATAAGGCGAGTTGTGTCTCAATGAGGGGAATGAATGAAGATTGCCTGTTGCCTATTGCCTATAATTAAACGAGGCGCTACAGTGAAACTTGGAAGTGATAATGTAATGGTTTGGGACTGTTAGTAAACGTCTGCCATAAGTATCGTCATATCTATGGGAATATTTAAAAGACGATTGACATTAAATTTTAAAATATTACGAGTATTTCGAAAAATTGCTTGAAGGAATCCTACGAATCTGTAAAGCTGCAGATGAAAATAATTTTATAATTTTTTTGTCGATGTAAGAAATAAGGAATTCTTAAGTGAATTTTAGACACACGAAAAACATCACTCGAGATAAATTGGAAACCTACGAGTAGAAGCTCTTCAAGTAACGGCTGTGAATACGGGCCCAACAAACCTTGTTATATTAATCTGTTTAGGGTTTCCTTTCAGATAACTGGGGAAATAAAATTTATGAAAAACAACGTTTAATTTTCGCCACTATCGCCCACTTTCAACTGTTGTATTTTTATAGCAAAATAAAAAACAATAAGAGTAATTGTTAGTACGGCTTCCTGTTGCGTGTAATTAAGGACAATAAAGAAACTGGATATAAAAATATCCGCACCACATATTTCTGTAATTCCATCAGGCACATCAAGAAAATTGACGCTATTCAATCAAGAATCAATGAGCTTGAAAATTGCCCCTCATTTATTTATGTTTTTATGTTTCAAGTTTTTTTTTTGTTTTTTTGTATATCAATTGTAGAAAATTCAGCTAGTCGTTGTGTTAAGAAAGTCCCCATGGTAGTTCTTCTTGTCAATTCAAGTTTGTTCATTCCTGGACGTAGGTATCTTCTAATCTCTTGCAAACTTCCCCATCTTTTGCCACTTTCAACCACTGCCTGCCTGCTACTGTTCTTCCAGTCCATATGTGCTGACAAGTAGAACACAGGTATACCTATGTTATAGTAGTGATCATAATTAAATTATTTCTTTGGCGTTGCAAATAAAGTTACATTTTTTTAAGTTCTCTCTAGCCATAAAAATGACGGTATAATATTAAAATTGTTGGTTATCAAATTGTCCTAGGTACTTTGACGCAATTTTGTACGAGTTCGTTATAGTACTATGTGAGTTTTCGATTATATATAATAAAAGACTGTTTTTAGTCAATTTCCACTGGTTTATTTAAATTGCGATGACGCGTTTCGCTGTCGATGCAGCTTCTTCAGATCTACATTTTACACGAGAACACCTTTTGAAGACGGCATCGTACGCCGTATCATAGGAAGTACAGTAGAACCCCGATTAACCGAGTCGCGATTATCCGAGCTCCGGATTAACCGAGCCAATCTAAAAACCTGATTATTCGAGGTACGCGCGTCTATGCTGCGTATTAACTGAGCTTCTAAAATATGTATGTACATATTTCCATTTAAAATCGTCGGGGCCTTCGGGGAATCCCCCTGGCCCGTGTGAGGGGTTCCCCTATTTATGTTTTTGGACTCTTTCAGCATGTAAATTTGCGTGAATGCAGTGTCTTATAGCGTTTACTACGGGGAAGTACGAGTATACTCACATAATTTATTTGGTTGGAGTTCTGGTAGTTAAGTGTAGTTAATACGAACTGCTTTGTTTGAATTTTTGTTTGTCGTATTATAAGCAAAACAAGCGTAAAAGAATCGTCGTTCCTATTGAAGAAAAATTAAAAGCCATCAGAAGAATTGAAGCAGGAGATACAATTAAAGTTATTGCACGAGATTATGGAGTAGGTGAGGTAACAGTTGGCGGTTGGAAAAGAAACCACCCAAAAATAGAAGAGTGGTGTATAAATCAAGCCTCCTCGTCCTCAGGAAGAAAATCAATGAAAACCGGCGACTATGAAAAGGTTAACGAAGCTTTATTCATGTGGTTTAATCAACAGAGATCAAAAGGTGTCCCTCTGTCAGGTCCAATTTTACAACAGAAAGCAATAATGATTAGTAGGCAATTCCCAGAGATAGACGACAACTGACTGTATGTGGTGAAAAACTTTCTGCTGATGTGTCATCAATTGAGAAGTTTAAGCAGAACTTTAAAAAGCAAATCGAACATTGTGGATACACATGTGATTAAATTTACAACTGTCACGAAACTGGTCTGAATTATAAAATGCTTCCATCAACAACATTGGCATCTCGACAGGAAAAATCATCTCCTGGGCACAAACGGAGTAAGGAAAGGTTAACTATAATGGTATGTTCCAATGCATCTGGCAAGCACAAAATCCCACTAATGGTGATTGGCAAGTCTGCACGTCCAAGAGCTTTAAAAGACATCTCACCCAAAGCCCTACCAGTCTATTACAAAAGTCAGAAGAGCACATGGATGGATGCGATCTTATTTACGAACTGGTTTGAAGAAGAGTTCGTGCCATCTGTGACTAAATTTTTGAACAGAATCCGTCTTCCTATTAAACCAATAATGGATAATGCCCCCTCTCACCCTGGAGAAGGACTTCATGTGGGCGAAACTGTTGTAAAATTTTTCCTCCAAATGTAACCAGCATAATGCAACCAATGGATCGAGGCATCCTCGAAAACATTAAAAAAAATTATAGGCATTTATATCTTGAACATCTGTTAGAATACACAAAAAAGGAGGATATTATCAATGGGATGAGAAAGGTTACACTGAAAAATGTTGTTTACTGGGTAAGTCAAGCTTGGGATTCTGTGCGTACTACCACTATTCAAAAATCTTGGTCAAAAGTTATTGATTTTGAGGACTATAATGACAGTGAAGATGATACTCCATTAAATGAATTAGCTTGAAATTGAGAAATGTCCTGTTCAAATTTTGACAGCGAGATAGAAGAAAAAGAAAAAAAATTACTTGAATTAATGCAAAAATTAAAAGGTTGCGAAAATGTGACAAGAGATGTTGTTGAATGGATTACAGCAGATGATTTAGAAGAAGAAATGAGTATTGAAGAAATAACGAATGCCTTTCAGGAAATCGAAAAATCAGATGACGATGACGAAGCGGCGGTGGATGAACAGTCTCCCACTAAGATTTCTCATTAAGAAGGTTTTGCTTCTTTGGAAAAAGCTTTAAGGTATATCGAACAACAACCAGAGGCAACCCCAGCGGATTTGCTTCTTCTTAATAGATGGAGAAACATTGCAGCGAGAAAAAGAAGATGCAATATGAATCAGAAGCGCATAGATACCTATTTCACTGTTTTATAATGTATGTACCTATTTATATGTTAAAAACGTTTATACATCGGTTTAAAGTATTGGTGTTTATTTTTTGAATGAATAAAAAACAAATCCGGATTATCCGAGTTTTCAGTTATCCGAGGAGGGTGCCCCCCACGTTACCTCGGAAAACCGGGGTTCTACTGTATTTGAAGAATTTAATTTTTAGTTATTGGGGGATGGCACTGTTTGCGATGGTTGTGGAAAACTCTGGTCGTACATCCTTAAAAAGTTCCTTTATGTAGTTTCCCCATATTTTTAGTATGTTTCTGTATAAATTAAGAACATCATGTTATTATTTATCATTTTGCAACACGATGTAATAATATCCATGGAGTACTCTTGTAATTACGCAAGCAAGTCTTTATGAAAGAAAATTCTAACCTTATCAAAATGTAATTAATTATTTCTTATTAATTAGTATGAAATTGACAATATTCTTTCGACGATTAAGAACAAATAATAATGCAATTTCATACAATGGGCCCGTTGTCCGCCGAGGCTTCGAAAAAAAATATTCTTGTCAAAGTTTATCGGTCTTATTACAGTTATTACTCGTATTTAGCGTGTTATCGGGGACTTTTTTTTTTTCGATAAACTTATCGTAGATTGTTTAAAATTGTACAGGGTTGTTTAGTATATATATATATATATATATATATATATATATATATATATATATATATATATATATATATATATATATATATATATATATATCTCAATCGGTTTTATAACGTCTTCCGTCTTCCGATGCCTAATTTCCACCCCTCCCGGCTTCACCATCCCTCCTCCAGGTCTCTCTCTAGTACTTCCTTGTTGATTCCTGCTCTCCAGCTTTGGCGTGGTCTTCCTCGCTTTCTTCTTCCATGAGGGTTCTAATTTAAGATCTTTTTAGGTAGTCGGTCTTGTAACATTCTCTGTACATGTCCGTACCATACCAACTGTTGGGTTCTGATTTCGTCCACTATATCGTGCATTATTTTTAAAGCTCGTCTTATCATGTCATTTGGCATGCGGTCTTTTCTGGATTTTCTGGCTGCTCGTCTCCAGAAATCCATTTCTGTAGCTTTTAGTATTTTTTCTGTTCTTTCCTTCAATGGCCACACCTGGGAGCTGTAAGTTATTATACTTTTCACTATTGAGTTGTAAATTCTCTTCTTATTTTCAATGGTTATGTTTTGTCCCATAGTATACTATTAAGCATTGCAATCGCTTTTCTTCCTTGTATATTCCTCTCGAATATTGCTTCTTCCAGTGTTCCGTCCCTAGATATTCTCGTTCCCAAATACGGGCACAGTGTTTGATGGTGTGTCCTGTGGCCAGTTTCAAGTCCTGCTGTTATCCTCCGACGCACATGTACTCGGTCTTTTTAATATTGACTTCTAGGCCCCATTTTTCATATTCCTCCATAAGTTTTCGTGTCATGTATTCCATATCATCGATGTCCTGAGCGACTACTACCTGGTCGTCCGCGAATGATAGCGTGTACAATGTAGTATCGTCATCCAGTGGTAATCCCATACTGCTGCATTTCCTTTTCGAGTTCTTCAGTGCACTCTCCAAATAGATTTTAAATAGCGTTGGGGATATACAACAGCCCTGTTTGAGACCCTTTGTGACCTGGAACCTTGTTGTTATACCATATTTGGTTTTCACTCTGCTTCTTGCGTCTTGGTATAAGAAATTTACGGCTTTAATTATTTCGGTGCTTACATTACTCTGTTGTAGTGTTTCCCACAATCTCATTAGGGGCACGCTGTCGTAGGCCTTTTTAAATCAACAAACAAAACAGGGACTTCCTGATCAAATGCGGTTTTCTTTTCTAGGATTTGTGTAAATGAGAAGAGATAGTCTATTGTGGATCTTCCTGCTCTAAAGCCTGCCTGTTCTTCAGCTTCTACGTCCGCGTATTCCGTTTCTATTCTATTTTTAAGTATTTTTCCATATATTCTCCTAATAGATCCTGTAACTGTTATTCCCCGATACTTATCGCAATTATTTTTGTCTCCTTATGAATTGTTGATCTGTATGATATTTTCCATTCCTCAGGTACTTCTGATGTGTTAATGCATCTTTGGAATAAGTTCCTCAAAGCGCTAAATAGCTTTTCAGTTCCGTATTTTACTATCTCTCCTGGGATGTTTCCTGGTCCTGGGGCTCTACCATTTTTTAGCGTTTTACGTATTTCTTTAACTTCTGATGTTGTTATCCTTATTGGGGATCCTCGTATAACTATATTTGGGTTTCCATGTTGGGTACTTTTAAACTCTGGTCTATCTTCTGTTAGCATATTTGTAAAGTATTGGTTCCATTTTTCTGGTGCTATTGGTGAGAAGATTTCTCTTTTCCGTTCTGTTCTCATATTTTTAAGAAGTCTCCAGCTTTCTGTGCTTTTCCTTCCTCCTATGTAAGTGGTTGTTTAGTGCTTAAGTTAAAATCTTCAACTTTTCCCAAAATTTCTTTGGAAAAATTAAAAACTCGAGAGGCAAATAACCCTTTTAACGCACTAAGATGTTATAAAAGATGTGGGAATTTATTTAAGGAGGAAAAAACTGCACGCTGTCCAAAGTTTGTCGTAAAAAGTTCCCAATAATGGCCGCACCTACGCCTTTCGTTTGGCTTTCAAGAGTTAAATAATTGCGTTATATAATGTTTTCTATGAATATTTTAAGCAGCTTTTAAGAAGTTGGGGTGTTAAGTTGTCGGTTGAGGTGGAAAAGCAGATTAAATTATGTACCGGAGTTAGTTAAAAGTGTTAAAATTATAAAATGGATTATCGTAGAATGAAGTCAATATCAATTTTTACTTCCATCACTAAGGGAGAGAAGTTTTTCGCGATGAGCTCACCCTCTCGGATTTTTGCATTTTATTACCCTTTTTTTCCATGTACTAAACCTAACTTTCCTATTTGACTTCTTTGCTTGAACCAAGTCTTTTTCCCTGGAGCCCCCTTTTCAAATTTTGAAAGAGGTAATAATCGATGTGAGGGTGAAGTAAAGAGGAGAATCGGCATGGCCAAGACTGCACTAACAAGTGTGACCAGAATATGGAAGGATCGGCACATCAAAAGGTTATTGGTCCAGACCCTGATCTTTCCCATCGCTATCTATGGATAAGAATCCTGGACTATTAACGCTGCATGTCGCCGAAGAATACAGGCCTTCGAAATGACCTGCTATCGAAGGATGATGAGGATCCCATGGACAGCAAGACGAACAAATGATTCTATTCTGAAGGAATTAGGGATCAAAGTAAACGAACGCCTGCTCTCATCCATTCAAAGGTATTCATTAAATTTTTTGGTCACCTTGTTAGGCGAGACGGCATCGAAAAGCTCGTCATCCAGGGAAAACTAGAGGGCAAACGAAAGAGAGTTCGATCACCAAATCGCTACATCGACCAAATAAAGAATTTAATAAACTCGCTTAATGACGTCGTGCACCCAGCGGAGTACCGTTAGGAGTGGAGAAGCGTGACAAGCACGGTTTCATGAGAGGTCACAACGTTCGGAATCGAGCCGCGGTCTGGAAGGAAGGAATAATCGCTGGGGGGCCAGATCTGGTGAATACGGCGGATGAGGAAAGAATTTATAGTCTAATTGGTCAAATTGCACCATCGATTTTATGCAGTACTGGTGCAATATCTGGGCGGAACAGTATTTTTTGCGTCGCTGAATGCGGCAATTTTTCTTGATGTCACCATTCAACGGAGTAGTCTCCGGTGATTGCTCGTATATAGTTGCTTTCGGCGGAGCAGATGTGCAATAACACTTCTCGAGCCATTCTTGGCTTCTGGCTGTATTT
This sequence comes from Pachyrhynchus sulphureomaculatus, assembly GCA_019049505.1. Taxonomy (NCBI): domain Eukaryota; kingdom Metazoa; phylum Arthropoda; class Insecta; order Coleoptera; family Curculionidae; genus Pachyrhynchus; species Pachyrhynchus sulphureomaculatus. The sequence continues at coordinate 133,253,462 of CM032448.1, read as the reverse complement.
TTTCCCATCAAAAAGCAATGTCAACACACGAACTTCTTTGTGTTCCATCACACAGCTCTAACTCGCAAACTAATAGATAAAATATCATAAAAAAATTACATGAATCTTCTGAGAGTTGACACTAACTGAAAATCATATGGTTTTTTTTGTTTATGCTGCCATCTCTCGTCTCGGGACTTTTCATCCCATGTAGCATTCAATAAGCAAGATGTCCAAAAAAAAAGCTATCCCCATCCACTGTCCAGAAGACTACTGGTATTTCGTATTCTTTGTAGGTGAAGACCAGTCATAATTTCGTGCAATAAAAGCATGTGCACGAAGATATTATACGGGGCTTTTGTGACCAAAAAATATATGTTCTTTCAGAAAATCAAGCACTTTTAAAAGTTCTGAATTGCTATCGGTCTAACTCCAAGATTACGATGAAGTGTTAACGGGATCTGTTAGAACTATCCACCAGAAACGATATGATTGAATTTTTGTAGGTTCCAGGACATTCGAGGATAACAGGTAATGAAAAAGCCGACGAACTGGCATAACCAGAAGCTGCTAATAAACGATATAGAGATCGACAATCTACTTTCATCATTCCAAAAGATAGCTATGTTACAGTAAACCCGATATAGTAGCGAAGGTGAGCTCCAAATTGGTGACGAGATTTTGACGGCGCGTTTGTGAACGGGTTCCTCGTTGAAAATGGCCGCTCAATGTTTACATCAGATCTCGGAATGTGTCTTTCGAAATGTATTGTAGATCGTTTCTTGATGTGACTGCAGTTATATGAATTTAAAGACAGAAGGAAGAGAGAGTTTGTATAAAAAGAGAATTAGAAACGCTTGTAAGTGGAGAGAATCGAAGGTTGACAAACAATCTATGTAATCATGGGGAAAGGAAGTTATTGTTGTGCCGTTGACAGTTGTAAAAATAATTCAAGAAGTACGCCGGGAGTGAGTTTGTTCTTCTTCCCCAAAGATGTTGAAAAGTAACTGATTTGATTTAAGAATATCAATTGCGTAAGAAATCGTACGCGGATAAATTGGAGAATTCTGAGAAGCTTTTCTCTTACGACTCTTTGATTATCAAGCAAAGATTTGGCTTGCTGAAACCAAACGCGTCCTCTCAATTTTCCAATTGAAAATTCGTGCAAAAAATTTTAAAATACACCCCTCACTTTTTCTGACAAAAAGTTTAAAAATGATTTAAAAAATCGTTTATTCGACCATACGTATTCAGATGTTAATATAGAATCAGATAAAGAATACTCCGTGTGTGAAAGGCTAATAACACAGGTAAAGATCCTTATGAGTCGGATTTTATCGTAGTTACAATAAAATAAGGCCCAATCAGGCCCAGAAACATTTCGTTTATATTCGGACATAAAATTCGTTGCTGAATTCAAATATGTATTTAAAAGTTTGAATACCAGTTTCAGTTTTCACGTTTGGGTCATATAGAGTCCCAACGAAGCGTTGGGCCCAAAATCTGATATACCTATTCAAGTCCGTGGAAAAAATGCTAAAACTTCTTTCTGCGACATTTTTCCTGAAAATCCCTTCCTGTCAAGTTTTTCACTTGTACTCACCTCTTTTCTAACAAAGCGTTCTATTTTTTTTATATTACTCATGCTGTATTAACTCGTAAGTTTATTATTTGTATAATATCTATGATTTTGGATAATAAAACTTTGCACAATAACAATATTTCTATTTAAAATCTCCTTCTGGCCCCTTTTTAGTGTGTTCCGTACGGAACACTTATAGGATCACTTCGGTGTCTGTCTGTCACACACCCGATTTTCTCCGAAACTATTTGACATAGAAAGTTGAAAATTGGTACTAACATAGGAATTGATGGCCTCATCAGAGCCGTGTAGTTTTGAAAGGTAAATTTTGACTTAAGAGGTTAGTTTTGGGGGGGGAAATCGGAAGTGAAAAAAAAAAAATTTTTACTAGGTCATCGAGTGTGGTGTCAAATGAAAGCTTGTGAAAACACGAGTAATATATATATATATATATATATATATATATATATATATATATATATATATATATATATATATATATATATAGGGTGGGCCATTTAAAAGTTTAAATTTAAAAATGCAATAAAACAAAAACCGTTTGAAATTTTGCCAAATTTATTTTTTTGTTGTGAAGTACAATTGTTCCGGTTAGTTCAGGTTGGCCTCACAGTACCCCATTCGATCGGACCAATTTTCGAGCACTTTTTCAAGTGTATGGGGTCGTATCTCGGCAATGGCATCACGAATGTTGGCCTTCAAATGCTCAATTGTCTCTGGTTTGTCGGCATAACACTTGTCTTTAACGGCGCCCCACAGAAAATAGTCCAACGGTGTCAAATCGCAGCTTCTTGGCGGCCAATTGACATCACCATTTCGGCTAATTAAACGGCCATCAAACGTTTGACGCAATAAATCGATTGTGGCATGAGATGTGTGGCAAGTTGCACTATCCTGTTGAAACCAAACATCGTTCACATCAATACCATGAAGAGCGTGTCTCCATTGACCGTAATGGTTGCGCCGTCCTCATTTTCAAAGAAATATGGGCCAATGATGCCTCCGCTCCACAAGCCGCACCAAACAGTCACTCGTAATGGGTGCATTGGCTTCTGTAAGACCACGTGTGGGTTTTCTGAGCCCCAAATACGGCTATTTTGTTTATTAACGTACCCACCAAGATGAAAATGAGCTTCATCCGAAAAGATGATTTTTTTGGTAAAATCGACATCATCGTGCAGTTTCTCGTTGGCCCATCTAGCGAAGCGAAAACGAAGCGGATGGTCATGCGGCTTCAACTCTTGAACCAATTGAACTTTGTAAGGCGTCATACCGAGATCTTTTCGCAAAATTCGACGTAAACTGGTGCGTGAAATGTTCAATTCTTGAGAACGATGACGAGTTGATGTTAATGGATTCTCACGCACACTCTCAGCCACAGCTTCGATATTTTCGGGTGTACGACTGTACGAGCACGCTCACGTCTTGGCGCATCAACAATGAAACCAGTTTCACGAACTTTAGCAATAAACTTGCGTATACCGGGCACTGTTGGTCCTGCTCTGCGACCAAATTTTGTACGACATTTTCGTGCAATTTCCGACCAATTGTCTTTGTTTTGGAAATAAATTTCCAATAAATCCCAACGTTGCTCAAGCGTAAATCGATTCATTTCGTTCAGTGGAGATAATATACTGAATTTTGTGACAGAATAGAATGACATAAGTAGTGCCAGATTCGAAATAACCGGTGGTTCAAATTTAAACCGATAGATAGCCCACCCTTTATATATATATATATATATATATATATATATATATATATATATATATATATATATATATAATGTAATACTTGCGCGCACTTTTCTTTGTATTATTTTTAAAAAATCGCGAAAAATCGCTTATCTCGAAAAGTACTTATCAAAAAATTTTGAAAAAATCCTGGAATATTCTCCACGGGGTGTAGATTTGAACGAAAATTATCACGAGTGGATTACCTTTAATAATTTATCTGGTATATAAAAAAAACAAAAATTTCAAAGTCATCAATTTTCATTAAAGATTGGAAACAAACTTTGTTGAAAACTCATTTGGGGTGCGTTTTGTCAAGTCACTGATCATTTTATACCTCCATAACAAAATTTTTTATTTTAAAAGCAATCGACGTACGGAACACTAATTGCGCAAGTTCAACTTGCACTTGAACGGTTATTTATCATGGTGGAACTACCGCGTGACTTTTTGAAAAATGAGACCTGATTTTCCTATACGGTTATCCCTGAGTTTCGCTACTGTATTTGGTTTACTGTGGCTATGTTTTTTGTGATAATACTAAAAAAACACTTTTTTACAATTTAAAGTACACTATTAAAAAGGACACCAACGCCTTTAAGGATTCATTAACGAACCGATAATTATGTATCGTATTGAGAGATTAAAAATGTAATTAATTTTTTTTTCCTTCTTTTTTCCTAACTCTCATAGAACAAAGAATGTTTAAATCCTCTACAAATTAGATTAAATTGAAAGTATAAATTTTTAGAGGGCTTAATTTAGGGACTAAAAACATTTCTTTAATTAACCTATTTTTTTAAAACCGTTAATGTTTTAACGAAATATTTTAACACCTACTCCTGCTTTTTTTCCGTAAAGCCGAATGGAGCTGAAGTTCATTTTTATGTATTTTTTTATATATAATTATGAAGTTTAATGTTACTTTCTTGTTTCTTATAGCTTAAAAAAAATTCCTTCTCCACCGAATTCACTTTCCTCGCAAATACGCAGCTTTAATAAAGGTTATCAAAAAATTCGGTGAAGTGCTTTATCAAGTACTTTTCTTGCAAACATGTAACTCTAAAATAAGCACTGAATTTGACTTTCTCAAGTAAAAAAAAAGTAAATTTCCATAATATTAATAAGATCGTACAACATATCAACACCCCGGCCCTTTGACGCTCTTTCCTTAAAATGATATCGCTTTGGTAAGGAACGTCAAAATAATAACACAGGCCAACAAAAAAAAACTTGTAAAAACTTTTTAAACCAATACATCTAAGTGTTATGTATGTTTGGGTGGTGAAGCCGTATCTGGTATCAGTTTTTTTGTATCACCCACAGTTCTCTCACAATATGACATCGATGACATTTCAAAATAGGGAAAATTTGATACATAAAAAATAAAAACTTAAATTGAAAGTAATGAAAAAATAACTGAATTTTCAGATTCCTCGACTCCACAAACTCCGAAAAACACTTTATAACACCATATAGAGACAGCAACCCCATTAATTGACGTTGTCAAATCACATGATTTCGGTGGTCAATTAACATCAGCATAAATAGACAAAAACTAATTTTGAGAGTCCACAAGGGGGGGGGGGGAGCTGCAACTTGTCTCGGAAGCACTGTGGAACACAGGTTAGTTCAGGTTCAGAATCATTTCCCAAAATATATTATCGTTTTTACTGGACTATTGATATGTTATGTAACACGTCGGCTGAAAAGTTTTTGGTCTTACACATAGATGTCGCCTTTTTCAAAAACCCATGTGATTTTTAGGAAGTACCAACCTTCAGACGATACGTGTCAAAATTTCCTGACATTTTGACGATTAGTGTACAAGTTACGCTACTTTTGATATTTTCAAAAAAATCGAAAAAATCGAAATTCCTGTGTTGATTAAACACATGAAAATATCGTTCAAGCAAGACAACGGCTTGATAAGGGTTACGGGGACTCTGCTTTTGGAAAATCACTCATCATTTACTGAATATGCTGAATTTAAACGCGGTCGTACAGATACAAATGATGCTGAACGCTCTAGACACCCAACTGAGGTTACACCGGAAAAAATAAAAAAAAATCTACAAAATTGTTTTGGATGGCCGTAAAGTGAAATTGCGTAAGATAGCTGACACTCTAAAGATATCAAAAACGTGTTGGTCATATTTTGCATGAACATTTGGGAATGAGAAAGCTCTGTTCGAAATGAGTACCGCGTTTGCTCACAGTAGACCAAAAACAACAACGTGCTGATGATTCTGAGCGCTGTTTAGACCTGTTTAAGCGCAATAAAAAGCATGTATTCATGCGATATGTGACAATGGATAAAACATGGATCCACCACTACACACCGGAATCAAATCAGCAGTCAGCTAAGTGGACCGCAGCCGGTGAAAGCCGCCCGAAGCGACCAAAGACACAACAGTCGACTGGGAAGGTTTAGGCCACTATATTTTGGGATGCGCATGGAATAATTTTTTCGACTATGCTGAGAAGAAAAAAACCATCAATAGTGAATATTATATGAAGTTATTGGTGTCTTTGAAGGCAGAAATCGCTAAGAAACGGCCCCAAATTAACAAGAAAAAAAGGGCTCTTTCATCAAGACAAAGCACCGCGTCACAAGTCGATGGTTACGATGGCAAAATTGCACGAGTCGAAGTTTGAATTGCTTCTTCATCCGCCGTATTCTTCAGATTTGGCTCCCAGCGACTATTACCTATTCGCAAACCTCAAAAAAATGCTCACGGGAAAGAGATTTGGCTCCAAAGAAGTTATCGCCGAAACTGAGGCCTATTTTGAACACAAAGACATATCCTTCTACAAGAAAGGTATAGAAATGTTAGAAAAGCGTTAGACTGATTGTATCGCTCTTGAAGGAGACTATGTTGATGAATAAAGTCGAATTTTGCAAAAAAAAATGTGGTTTAAGTAGCTAGACCAAGACTTTTGACTCGATCGAAGTGTGGATAATTATAATGTGTTACGAAATTTCCGATGTATCTTCAATCCATACCAAGTAAAGAAGCAACTGTGAAAGTACATTGAGAAACTGAAATAATTAAAATTCAATTCTAACGTCATGGATTAGCAATGGAAAATGGATTAAAAAAACTAAAGCGAGAGAATTATTGTACACATTGGAGAAATAAAATTAAACTAAGATTGCTAAGGAGGATCACTCGGAACTGCCGTAAATGATAAAAGAGCTCGAAGAGAAATCAATGGAAATAAATATGAGCAGAACAGAAATAATGTAGAGATCCTCTCGACACAATAATGAATCCATCATGCTAAATAAAACAAGGATAAAAATGGTAAAACAATACATGTACCTGGATCACAACATAATAATAGGAAGAAAAATGCAAGAGGCATATTATAGTAAGTAGAAGAATAAGCTCAGTGGACAGCTTTTGTGTGGTTAAAGTATATATTACAAAACAAATACAAGAGATTGAAGACATACATGAAAACAAAATCAGTCATAACACACAGTCCTGCCTATATGGCTCTGAAATGTAGACAGTTACAAAGAAAATATTGAGTATAAGAAATCTACCCAACGCTACACGGAGAGCAATCCTAAATATGACACTGGATAGAGAGGGAAAGTGTATTATAACTAAGAAGTTACTAAAAAAAATAAAATGACGAGAATGTTATATGGTTCGTGAATTAAAAGAACCGCCATTGCAGTACAAAAATAATTTTAGGAAATTAAAAGACGAACTGTTTTTCAGATTTTCACCATATTTTATTTATCAACGGGGAATAAATAATATAATACAACTTAAATCAGCCGTGATATGTTTCGGTACCATAGTACCTTTCTCAAACGCAGCCAAAAAAGAGCAGTAAAGCTGCACTTAAAGTAACTTTTTATACTGATGATACCAACACTCTAGTAGTTAAAAATGATAATAATTTTCTTAAAACTATAGCTCAATGAATGATCTTCTTTGGCCAGTTAAAATTAATCTAAATTTGAACGAGAGTGAATTTTTGCCAAAGGAGCTCAGGAAATTTGAGAGCTCAGTAGACTTCTTGGAAGTTTCACCACATTCCAAAATGGTCTTGGAACTCATGTTGTGTATGTAGAAGGTTATAAAACACTTGTTTACTTATATAATGATATGCTAAATTTCTTTTAGGCTGGGACGCTAGTACTACTATGTTGCGTGTATTTTTATTGCAAGTCATCGGTCACACAGTGTATCAAAAAAATATTTTTAAGGCATGTATATCTTTTAGCACTTAGAAGCTGAAATTCAAAATTCGATGGATGCCAATATTTTTAAATTTAGATTAATTTTACTAACAGTTTACGCCTTATCCTATCATCTAGATCTTTTGCCATATTTTTTTTTGCTCGCCGTTACTCGATGGAAATTCATAATAATTGAAATAAACGTTTAGGTTGGTTCTAAATTTTCACTATATTTTGTACTTATGACTATTGTTTCTGCACGCAGTACCTTCTTCAGATAATTGTTTATCTGAAAAAGGTACTATGTATCGAAACAATTGTCATAAGTATAAAATATAGTAGGAATCTAGAACCAAGTGTTTATTTCAAATATTGCTGTATGCTGACATTTTCTCGAATTACTGTTCTTTTTTATCGTAATCTATTCAGTTGAACCAATAAGATATGTGAATTACCCAATACAGTTGAAAATAATATTTCTAACAAATTAATTTATATTAATGATAATAATAAATAATAATGAAAATAAGGAATATACCATTTCTAGAGTTATGATACAAAAGTAATTGACAACTCACTTACCATGTTAACACGGTCACTTGTCACGACACAAAGTGATAAGAAGGGACAACCCTTGATTATTTATATATGAAAGTCGCGCTTTTCTTCAGTAAGAATCGCCGTTTCGCAGGGCCGGACTCGAGATTTGAGGGGCGGAGCGCGCGGAGGTCTCCCACTTGTGATGCCGGCACACGCACGAGATAAGAAGATGGTTATACAGAGTGGTCAGAAAATAGGTTGCGAAAGATTTACATGTGGTAAGATTAATCGTTGGCTTTTACCCTCGTTCTTTTTATCTGGGACGTTTGTAATTTTATTTTCGAAAGATTTTGCAAATTTTGTTTATTTTTATTAATTAATCGTAACTGTTTTGGCGACATGTCGCGGTAGGACCGTTGCGTCAGTAACTTAACACACATACACACATTATTTTAGTATTTGTTTTGTCTGTCACCGATTGTTGTTGTTCAAGCTCTTCGGTGTTATTTCTTATACTTTACGCTTGTGTGATTTTAGCTTCTTGGTAGCCAAATTCTGTGCATGTTGATATTTACTTGTTTCTTTCAATTCTGCGCCATCTTCTTCTCTCCCTATGCACATACACTACAGTACAATAGTTAAGAAGAAGTGACTCGATTGAAAAATAATAATTAAAAACCGAGTATGTACAGGGTGGTCCAAATTGGGCACTTTTAAAGGCAAACCCCTTTATCTAAAGGAGATAGACGAAAACTGATGTCGGTGTCTGAGGCTCAGTTTTTATGATAAACCCAATGGTGAAAACCGCATATCGATATCTAGTGCCGTTTCAGATATACAGGGTGTTTTTCAAAAATCTGCATTTTGGAAAAATGCTTGTAATTCTTTTCCTATTGAAAATTTTTGATTTCTATAAAAACATTCTCAAAGCACTTTTTCACGTGGATTTCAACAGTGTAAGTTACATTTTTTTACAACTAATATTTTAATAGTTATTAACGCAAAAATATATATTTTAAATGGGATACCCTGTATCTCTCCTCAACCTATAGTCATCCACTCCTGAATGAAGGCCTCTTCCAATCTTTTCCACGTCGTTCTGTTTAGGGCTGTTTGGATCCAATTTCCCCCCGCAATTTTTTGGATATCGTCGCGCCACCTTTTTGGAGGTCTTCCAACACTCCTTTTGGTTTGTCTTGGACGCCAGTTTATCATTTTGCTGGTCCATCTTTCTGAGCTTTGACGAGCTATATGGCCAGCCCATTGCGATTTGAGTTGAGCTACTCTTCTGAGGACATCTGTCACACACGTTCTTCATCTAATTTCCTCGTTCTGTATCCTGTTTCTCAGGCTAGTTCCGAGCATAGATCTCTCCATTGCTCGTTGTTTCACTTGAAGCTTGTCAGCGGTTTTTTCGGGTGAGTGCCATCGTCTCGAGACCATTACGTAAGGACCGCAGAATACCTGAGTCGTATGCTTTACGTTTAAGATTTATTGGGATTTCTCTAGATTTAAGTACATACTCCAACTTGCCGAACGCAGCCCAACCTTGTCCTATTCTTCTAGTTATTTCAAAGCTTTGATTTTCTTTACCAAGTTGTATTTTGTGTCCCAAGTAAATATATTCTGATACGTTTTCCAGTGTTTGGTTTCCGATGTTTACCTGAATATTTTCCACACTCATTATTTTTGTCTTATGTAGATTCATCTCGAGTCCGATGCTTAAGGATGCCTGATGCAATTCTTCCAGCATGCTCTGAATTTCCTCCGTTTGATCGCTTATAATCACTATATCGTCTGCGAATCGTAAATGGTTCAGACGCACACCATCTATATTTACGCCCCTGGATTGCCAATTTAAACTCTTAAAAATGTCCTCTAAGGCTAGTGTGAAGAGTTTAGGGAGATAGTATCGCCCTGACGTATGCCTCTGTTTACCAATATCTTATCTGTCTTTGTATCTTCGTCCAGTGTTATTTGGATGGTCGTGTTTTCGTATATGTGTTTGATGAGATTTGAATACCTGGTGTCTACTCTTGCGTTATCTAGAGCTCTCAATATTGCCCAAGTTTCGACCGAGTCGAAGGCTTTTTTGTAATCTACAAATGCCAGGTGCAATGGTATGTTATATTCTGTGGTCTTCTCTATGAGAGTGCGTACTGTCTGCAAGTGGTCAATCGTTTTAGTACTTTTCGGAAACCTGCTTGTTCTACTGGTTGATACGAATCCATTTTTTGAGTTAATCTGTTTGTTGCTATTTTTGTTAGCAACTTGTATAAGTGTTATAGTAGACTAATAGGACGGTAGTTTTCTATATCATTTCTATCTCCTTTTTTGTATAGCAAAATAACCTCGGCGTGTTGTATAGCAAAATACCCTGTATATTTTTCCTTATCCGAATAGAGCTTTAAATTACCATTCTAAAAAATATAGCACACTTTATATTTTGCTAGGAAAACTAGTTTATAGTTTTCCGTTAGTTGCCTGGATAAAGGACTAAAAATGTGTTCTCGTATTTGCTGAACCTAGCCCAGCTGATGAGCCGTGATACGGAGAAACGCGTCTTGGGATGGTTCAGCAAATACGAAGAACACTTTGGTAACTTCTAAAAATACGATTCTTTTCGTTTCGTCTTTAATCGTTATACCAAGTTGCTTAACTCTACTTCAAAATATAAAGGTTTTCAGTTTTTAAGCCAGTTTTAAATGCTCATTTTGTAAAGTAGGCTTTGGACGGAGCGGCAATATCAATTGTTTACCGATAGCAAAAAATTCCCAGAAGTAACTTAAGAGTCATAACTACAATGAAATTTACTAAATACTATAGTACTTTAAACTATGTAAAAATAAAACGAAACAACAATAAAACAATTTATTTCCGAGTAGAGCAAACTAAAACAAAACAATTTTCTATAAGAGATGTTCGAAATGCCGACCAGTTTCATTTACATATAGGCGGCACTTCTTATCGAACTGATTAGTTCAAGAGAAGTGAGAGCTGCAAAACTTTGTGTCACTGCGACTTCTAACTCTTGCCTGGTGTTTGTCGGCAATTTAAAAATTAGATCTTTCAATCTTCCCCTGAGATAGAAGTCCATGGGTGTTAAATCCGGTGACCTTGCCGGCCAACAGTTCGGGCCTTGGTTGGCTATCTAGTTATTGTTGAAATTGGCCGATAAAAAATTACTGATAACTGCAGCATTATGAGGGGGTGCCCCGTCGTGTTGAAAAAATATATTTCTAAGGTCCATTAACGGCAGTTCATCAACAAGAGGTTCTATTTGCTGCCTTCAAATTTCTAAATATCTCTGAGAGGTGAGTGTTCCTTCGTAAATAAATGGACCTATAACCCTGCGTCTAAAAATTCCTGCCCACACATTAAATCCAAATCTGCCTGGATTTCTTTGCTCCACAACTAAATGAAGTTTTTTCTTGTGCCCACGTATAAGAATTGTAACAGTTAAAACTACCTGCTTACATAAGCTTCGTCTGTCCAAATGCAGTTTAATCAAAAATTCGGAACATGGTTACAATTCTTCAGAACCCGTTGGAAAAAATCCATACGCCGTTGAAAATCTCCGTCTCTAAGGTGATGAACTTTTCTTGTCCTATATGGCCTGAATTTGTGCTTCTTCAAAGTACGCTTTACGTTAGTTCTTGGTAGTCCAGTGGATTCTTTTAACTGTCGGGTTAAGTGTTGGGATTATTTCCGATATTGCATAAGGCAGGTTGCTATGTTTTCTATTGGTTGGAAACGATTTTATGAATGACATTGTCTGTTTCTCCTTGGATATAAACGGTTATGATGATTATTTCCAATCTTATGGTGTAAAAAAGTTAGTTAATGAACATTGGACGCGATTCATGTTTCATGTAGCCGACGAGGCGTTTCAGCTTAAAACATATAATATGAAGTCGTGCATTTCCCATGTGTATGCAAAGAATTTGCATTTCGAAGATAAAAGTAAAAACACATAACCAACTAATTAAATTAGTAAATAAATAAGTAACTGGCAACACCGGCAAGCATGTCAGGCAGCCTTTACTGTGAGATAGCAGCTTAGTAAAGTAACTTTTGCATAAGGCAGGGTTGCAATGTTTTCTACTGGTTGGAAAGCGATTTTATGAATGACATTGTTTGTTTCTCCTTGGATATAAACTGTTATGATAATTATTTCCAATCTTATGGTGTAAAAAAGTTAGTTAATGGACACTGGACGCTATTCGTATTTCATGTTGCCGATAGGGCGTTTCAACTTAAAACCTATAATATGAATTCGTGCATTTCTCATGCGTATTCAAAGAATTTGCATTTTGAAGATAACAGTAAAAACATATAACCAACTAATTAAATTAGTAAATAAATAAGTAAGTGGCAACACCGGTAAGCATGCCAGGCAACCTTTACTATGAGACAGCAGCTTAGTAAAGTAACTTTTTTGCATAAGGCAGGGTTGCAATGTTTTCTACTGGTTGGGAAACGATTTTATGAATGACATTGTTTGTTCTCCTTGGATATAAACTGTTATATGATAATTATTTCCAATCTTATGGTGTAAAAAAGTTAGTTAATGGACACTGACGCTATTCGTATTTCATGTTGCCGATAGGGCGTTTCAACTTAAAACCTATAATATGAATTCGTGCATTTCTCATGCGTATTCAAAGAATTTGCATTTTGAAGATAACAGTAAAAACATATAACCAACTAATTAAATTAGTAAATAAATAAGTAAATGGCAACACCGGTAAGCATGCCAGGCAGCCTTTACTATGAGACAGCAGCTTAGTAAAGTAACTTTTTGCATAAGGCAGGGTTGCAATGTTTTCTACTGGTTGGGAAGCGATTTTATGAATGACATTGTTTGGTTCTCCTTGGATATAAACTGTTATGATAATTATTTCCAATCTTATGGTGTAAAAAAGTTAGTTAATGGACACTGGACGCTATTCGTATTTCATGTTGCCGATAGGGCGTTTCAACTTAAAACCTATAATATGAATTCGTGCATTTCTCATGCGTATGCAAAGAATTTGCATTTGGAGATAAACAGTAAAAACATATAATCAACTAATTAAATTAGTAAATAAAATAAGTAAGTGGCAACACCGGTAAGCATGCCAGGCAGCCTTTACTACAGGCAGACAGCAGCTCAGTAAAGTAACTTTTTGCATAAGGCAGGGTTCCAATGTTTTCTATTGTTGGGAAGCGATTTTATGAATGACATTGTTTGTTTCTCCTTGGATATAAACTATTATGATTATTGTAAAGCAACTGAAAATAGACAGAAGTCCATATTCCAGCAGCTTACTAGCTGTTCTCTTGTCTGTCAAATCCATCCTGAGACGCGTTTCGCCATATCACGGCTCGTCAGTCAGGCTAGTCAGCTGCTGTGTCAGCTTTCGATGGAGTAATAGGTATGCGTACTTCATACAATTCGTTGTATCCTACCATCGTGCTGCGTAACTTCTGGGATAAGTACCAGTTGATACCGTTCTCTTGTTTGTTAATCCTAGCCTGACTGACGAGCCATGATACGGCGAAACACGTCTCAGGATGGATTTGACAGACAAGAGAACAGCTAGTAAGCTGCTGGAATATGGACTTCTGTCTACTTTCAGTTGCTTTACAATAATTAATATATACTTGAGGAAGGATTCCTTGAAAAAGCGCTACCTGCTTTCAAAGCGTTGACTGTGTCAACCACTCTGTCGTTTCGAAAGCTGCTGTGTCAGCTTTCGATGGAGTAATAGGTATACGTACCTACCATCGTGCTCCGTAACTATTATGATGATTATTTCCAACTTATGGTGTAAAAAAGTTAATTAATGGGCACTGGACGCGATTCATGTTTCATGTTGCCGACGAGGCTTTTCAGCTTAAAAGATATAATATGAATTCGTGCATTTCCCATGCGTATGCAAGGAATTTACATTTCGAAGATAAAAGTAAAAACATATAACCAATAATTAAATTAGTAAATAAATAAGTAAGTGGCAACACCGGTAAGCATGCCGGGCAGCCTTTACTATGAGACAGCAGCACAGTAAAGTAACTTTTTGCGTAAGACAAGGTTGCAATGTTTTCTACTGGTTGGGAAACGATCTTATGAATGACATGGTTTGTTTTCTCCTTGGATATAAACTGTTATGATGGATTATTTCCAATCTTATGGTGTAAAAAAGTTAGCTGATGGGCACTGGACGCGATTTATATTTTTTGTTGCCGATAGGGCGTTTCAACTTAAAACATATAATATAAATTCGTGCATTTCCCATGTGTATGCAAAAAATTTGCATTTCGAAGATAAAAGTAAAAATATAAAATAATCTGGTGGTTTCTTTTGATGAGTTTTTTTGATGTCGGGAATAAAAAAAAATCGCGACCGCCTACATACTTACTGATTGTATTTCTCCTGGGGCAATGTTATTTGAATAAGAAATGACTATTTCTCCTCATATTTGCAAATAAGCTGTCATAGTACGAAACTAACATGGAAAAAAAGATGTTACATTACGTTTTTAACGAATCCTTGTATCGTGTTTCCTCCGAGTATATGTTTTGAAGGGATTTTCGCTGATATTATTTAAAAAGTAAAGTTTCTACAGGTTTTTTTCATATTTTTACTCTCGACCTAGATGCTTTAATACAGAATGAATTTTTTATAGGTCTCTCAGATCTATTATATAAAACATGTCCTCGTTTCAGAAACATTAAGAAGTAAAAGCGTATGTAATTTTTTAAAACAAGAACATTGTACATTTTTTATAATCATATGACATGATTGATATCTTACCTTTTATGATAACCAAGAAAATATATTGTACATTAACATATTAGGAAGCAACATTTTATCTCTTTCTAATTCATCATTATAAAATATTTCTTGTTAATTTACCTAATTATTATCTTCCTTCCTATCTTTATTTATATATATAACACATGGGCTGAAAAGTCCCGGGCCTAACACATAGATGGCGCTAGTTTTATTGCAGTCACCTTTTTTTCAGTTAATACTAACCTTCAAAAGACAGCTGTTAAAATTTCATGATATTCTATTCATTAGTTTGTGAGTTATTGTGCTAAGAGTGACGCTACTTTTGTTATTTTCAAAACAATGGATCAAAAACAATTTCGTGTTTTAATTTTACACTGCTTCTTGATGGGAAAAAATACCGTTCAAGCGAAGCAATGGCTTCAAAAGTGTTATGGGGACTCCGCTCCATCAGAAACAACAATAAAACGTTGGTTTGCTGACTTCAAACGTGGTCGTAGAGACACCGATGATGCAGAACGCAGTGGACGTCCAAATGAGGCGGGGGTAACACCAGAAAACATCAAAAAATCCATAAAATCGTTTTGAATGATCGAAAAGTGAAGTTGCGTGAGTTAGCTGACATCGTAAAGATATCAAAAGAACGTGTTGGCTTTATATTGCATGAGCATTTGACTATGAGAAAGCTCTGTTCAAAGTGGGTGGTGCCGCGTTTGCTCACTGTTGATCAAAAACAAGAACGTGTTGATGATTCTGAGCAGTGTTTGGCCATGTTTAAACGTAACAAACCAAATTTTTGCGTCGATATGTGACAATGGATGAAACATGGATCCATCACTTCACTCCGGAATCAAAACGATCGTCGTCTGAGTGAATAGCAACTGGTGAACCTCGTCCAAAGCGCCCGAAAGCACAACAATCGGCTGGAAAGGTTATGGCCTCGGTATTTTGGGATGTGCGTGGTGTAATATTCATCGACTATCTTGAGAAAGGAAATACCATCAACAGTGAATATTATTTAGCGTTATTGGAGCGTTTGAAGGCCGAAATTGCAAAGAAAACGACCGCATATGGCAAAGAAAAAAGTTTTGTTTCATCAAGACAACGCACCGTGTCACAAGTCAATCAAAAACAATGGCAAAACTACATGAATTGAACTTCGAATTGCTCCCACATCCACTGTATTCGCCAGATTTGGCTCCCAGCGATTACTGGCTGTTCGCAGACCTGAAAAAAATGCTCGCCGGTAAGAAATTTCGCACGAATGAAGAGGTTATCGCTGAAACTGAGGCCTATTTTGAGGCAAAAGATAAATCGTTCTACAAAAGTGGTATTGAAATGTTAGAGCGGCGCTGGAATGATTGCGTTGCTCTTGATGGAGATTACGTTGATGAATAAAGCTAATTTTGAACCAAAAAAACCGTGTTTTCTTTGTTAGGCCCGGAACTTTTCAGCCCATGTGTTATATATATATATATATATATATATATATATATATATATATATATATATATATATATATATATATATATATTGGCATATCTCTGTAACAAGAATAATCGTAGAAAAATACTAATGAATTTCGCCCCTCCTGATTTAACTCCCCAGCTGCCTGGAAAATTACATATACATATCTATTTTACCACTGCAATTAATTGACTTCTCGCTCTCCATAGAGTTCAAAATAAGTAAAACAAGCTATTTTCGGTCAACAATAACAAATTTCCTAGTAAAAAATGCAATAAACACATCAGATATAGGTTATGAACACACAACAAAAATTCTGTTCAATTAAGCAGACTGTCATAAAAAATAGTTGTCACTAAACTTTGCCAACATCAATAGAACACTTTTTGCATTACCAATTTGCAATATTTCGAGAGAAGAAAATTTTTTTCGTAATACTTTTCGTCCACTATGTAAGCAAAACGTTTTGTCGCCAAAGAGATTTGAAGGTTAGATCGTTGCTGACAGCAGCGTGTCATTTCCCTTTCGTCTGCATTAAAAATTCACACTCTCTTTCCCTCGGCCATGCTTATCTTAGCCGTGACAAGGACGACGCAAAAAAGTCTCCATACAATTAACAATTACCAATAATAGTTTGACTAAGTTCAACGGAACATAACAACTTGGTTTAAACTCATATTTAGTGGGACCGCCGTTGGCTTTGATAATCTCCTGTAACCTTTTTGTCATGCTTGCAACTAGCTTTCTAGTAACTTCTGCTGGCATGTTCTCCCATTCCCATATTTGAAACATTATGTTTGCGAACGCGCCGTTTAAGTTCCTCCCATAATTGCTCGATGGGGTTAACATCGAGTGATTGCTGAGGTGTATGAAGCTGCTGTCGCACATTATGGATCAACCATTCTAGCACCAAGTTTGCGGTATGTTTCGGATCATTGTCCTGTTGGAAAGTGTATCTTTTTTAGACACTTTCTCTTAAATTGTCTTTCAAGATGTTCAGGTAAACATGCTGATCCATGATACCATTAATAAAATGTAAGTTTCTAACCCCTCCAGCTGCATCCCCAAAACAGAACACTGTCACCCCCTTGTCTCACCGTAGAGCAACTGTTTTTTATATCGAATGCTTCTTTCTTCAAACTTTAGTTCTGCCATCAGACTCAAAAAGGTTAATTTTAGTTTCATCACTAAAAATTACGGATTCCCAAAATCCAGGAGGTTTAGTAACGTATTCCGTAGCAAAAGCTTACCGCTTTTTGCGATTAGTTTCCGAAATTAAAAGCTTCTTCTTGGCTGCATACCCCTTATAGCCTGCCCTCTGTAAACAATTTCTCACTATTTGTGAACAAACATTTTTCGAAAATAGTTCCCGTACTTCTTCTTTTAATTTTGGTGCACTTTTGTTGGTATCTATAATTATTTGTCTAACAATACTGGTCTCTTCACGTGGAGTCAGTTTCTTGGGACGACCGGAGCTTGGTCGAATTTTATAGGAACCCGTTGATTTATACTGGTTTTACAGTGTACTGAACAGTTGCATGCGACTTTTTAACAATTTTTCCTGTATTTCTATCTTTCAAACCTCTTTTTTTCTTCTCTTTCTCTCGCTCATTTTTAATATTACTTTGAAAACCCACTGCAAAATTACTAGCAACAAGTGACAGATTATAAAGTATTGCAGAAAATTATTCATGTGTTTTCAGTTTTTGCTAAAAATCTTCAGTTTGCCAGAAACCTTCTCAAGTCACAAAATCTGTTGTTCTAGAACAGATTTTCCTTTTTCGGTCATAAAAGTGTTGATTTCTATTCTGAGGTCAAAAAAATCTTTTTAGTATTGCACCTCTACTTAACCATCTCACTTCAGAATAATACAAGACATCTCGGTGATCTGCTTCCATATCTGACAGAAACTGTTGCAATTGGTGATGTGTCAACCCATTTTTTTTTATGAAGTTTATAGTGGATATCACGATGTCCATTACTTCTTTCCATGCAAGAACTTTGCAGCATAAGGCTTCTTAGTGGACAGTACAATGGAAAAATAAGGGAATATCGCAACAAATGATAAGACCTTTAGTTACAAAACAGTCGCGGGCCGCAAGGAGGATGCTCGCGGGCCGCGGCTTGCCGACCGCTGATTTAAAGCAACAATAATTTGAGGATTATTTATAGTAAACGTCAATTTGAAATATCGAGTATTTTTGCAATTTGTCGCTCTCTATAGCTTTCCTTATGTAGAGTACAGATGACACTTCGGCGTCCAACAGTCAACTGCTTTCTTGGCGCCATTTTAAAAACGAAATTTCAGACTAAATAACTGCCTGAACATTTTTAATCACAATAAATTCAGAAATCTCAGTTCTTACTTTTTAAAAATTGAGTACAACTAATGGGATCTTAGGTGAAGTTTCTTTATTAAAGTCATCCGATCCTTTTTGTGGATCGGGTAATTCAAAGGTAATAAAACACGTGTGTAGTTGGAAATTGACAAAAATAAAAATTCCAAGGAACGCCCGTGAAAACTTATTGTAATTACATCGGGCAGTTGAAGTAATCAAGATTGTAGCCCAGTCGTCAGAGGCAAATTTTGACGAAAAAGCTCACTCTCATTAATTGTTAATGTATTTCAATGTATGTCAGTATGTAGTCCAAAAAACTATCTGTATTTTGGCATACAGATAGTTTTTTGAACATAAAATACTATAAAAAAAGTTTGCTGCTCTAAAATGTACGGTCAGCCTACAAAGTCGAAAATAAAATGAAAAATTAGGTTTTTCGCAAATATCTCGAAAAATAAAAAAAGATATCGAAAAACTAATAGCACCACGTGAAAGAACGGGAAATTTTACAAAAAAAATAGTATATAGAATATTTTTTTTAGTTTTACCGTAAAAATATTTAAAATAAAAATGGTTGGTTTCTTCAGTTGTGGTGGGAATCATGCTTCAAACCTAATTTATGATTAAACTAGCTGTGCCTGCGGCTTCGCTTGCGTGGACTTGATTCACTACTATCGTCACTGCTTATTCCTTATGTTACCTAACGTAATAAAATATCTGCCATTATTTCTCTCCTTATCTCCCATTATTTCTCCTTATCTCCCATTATCTCTACATAATTTCCATTATCTGGGCTTATCTCTGCTCATCTCCCATTATTTCTCCTTATCTCCCATTACCTCACCTTATATCCCATTATCTAGGCTTATCTCGACTTATCTCGCAATATTTCTCTTTATCTCCCATTATTTTCTCCTTATCTCCCATTATCTCACCATAATTTCCATTATCTAGACTTATCTCTGTTTATCTACCTTTATTTCTCCTTATCTCCCATTATTTATACTTATCTCCCATTACACTGCGTTACAAATTTAAAAAAAAAATTAAGTACCCACTTAAATTTTTCCTGTTTATTTATTCACACACACCACTTATTAAGAATACATAAGTACTTTTTGTCTATCACGTACTGTTTTTTAGGTACGATAGTTAACAATTTTAAGTAAAATAATTAATGAGTAAAGTACAGTGTACACGTAGCTTCATTAAATTTTCCAATAATTCGAATAAAACTGCTAAAAAAACTTATTATTAATACATTTGGACACAACTAAATATAAAATATATGGTAAAAAGTTTATATTGTACATTAAAAGTTAAAAATATTTAACTTTTTTCTCTTATGTTGGGAAATATCTTCTCGTTTTAAAAGCCAGCAGTAATCTCCCAACATAGCTACGTCCCAACGACCTTAAAACCGTTCCTCAAGCCTTTTCACATCCTGATGAAATCATTCCCCTTGTTGATCACTCACTGATCCAAGATTTGATGGAAAAAAAAAGAAGTGGGAATGGAGGAAATGAATTTTTAAATGATATCGGCAACCCATCTTTTTGTATGCTCTTAACAAATCGATCACTAAGAGTTCTGCATTCTCGGCTCTATGATTTCCTAAAAAACCTTTTATCACGGCTTTTAATGATGTCCATGCGCATAGTTCTTCGTCATTTAGTGTTTGATCAAATTTGTTGTTTTTTATTAATAGGCGTATTTGTGGACCAATAAAAATACCTTCTTTCAACTTTGCGTCACTTAAACTTGGAAAAATAGATTTTAAATATAAAAATCCTTCGCCATTTTTATCCATCGCTTTCACAAAATTCTTCATTAAGCCGAGTTTTATGTGTAGAGGAGGTAAAATTACGTCTTAGGGACTGATTAAAGGCAAGTATTTTACATTTGACTTCCCACACACAAATTCCGTTCGTTTTGGCCAGTCTTTGATCAAATAGTGCTTATCAGTAGCTCTACTGCCCCACATGCAAAGAAAGCAGCAGTACTTAGTAAATCCACCTTGCAAACCAAGTAACATAGCTATTACTTTGAGGTCAGCGCACACTTTCCACTTAAAATTTTTATATTTAATTAAATCCAATATGGATTTCATATTTTCGTGTGTCTCTTTTAAAACAGTTGAATAAGCCACTGGTATTGACGGATATTTATTACCATTATGAAGTAAAACTGCCTTCACACTTGTTTTCGAACCATCAATAAAAATACGTCATTCATTTGTATCATAGGGAATTTCTAACTCACCCATCAAAGATACAATGTCATTACAAAAACATATGTTTTCTGAACTAGAGTAAAATGTTTCCATTTCTTTACTTTGTTTTCGTTGTACAGATATTTTTGTATCTGGTGCCAACAAGTGCCATTCCTGTAGTCTTGATCCAAGTAATTCGGCTTGTCTAACGGACAAATTCAAGTCCCCTATCAAATCATTTAATTCCCGTTGTTGAATTAAATGCGGTTGGCATAGATCACTTGAAGAGGGTAAAAAGTCTGGATTTTGGTTGTCAACTTCTATGTCTTGTCCATCGTTATTTTCATCGCTTGGTATATCTAACTCTTCAGTTTGACTTTTCTTAGGAGGCAAAGGAGCAGTCATGTCTTCACTATATGGTATTGGTTTTGATACAGAATTCACAGAAGGGTACTCGATATTATGCTTAATTTTCTTTGAAAATCTTCATACATGACTCATGCAGAAGTAGCAATCGTTAAAATGATTACTAGGTTCTCGCCACACAGTCGGTACTGCAAATGGCATAGATGTTTTGTTTCCGTTCAACCACGACAGGAGAGTAGCATAACATGATACACAAAACAGTTGCGGAATCCAGGGTTTATCTTGATGTACAGTACGTCCAAAATATAAAAAATACGCAGTACATACTTTTTCAGATATTTTTTTTTCCTTGAGACTTGAAAATGTACTCTCCACACACGTAACAAAACTTGTTTGGTGAAAATTTTGCACTGACGGCGAGTACTTTTTTTTCAGTATTCATCTTTAAAACTGTATTATTACACTCTTAATCAGGTAATCTCAAAGAAACTAACAAGAAATGAACATATCCTCTCAATAGATTACACAGGGCAACAAAAAAATATTTTTGTTTTGGTGCCTGGGATTTTAGAGCTGATTTTAACTATATTTGGGACGCTAAATCTATACATGCAATCCGTTTTTCTCTATCAGCTCTACTTTTTTAGATACATCAACTTATCTACCAATGTGGTTTTTATTCAGTATATTCATTTATGAGAGTTCTAAAAATATTTTATATTCATTAATGTAGGTACAATGGTTTTATTGTCAGTCTGTAATTGAGTAAATTCCAGGTAAATCTATAAATAGTGGAACCATTGCCTATCAGGTACCTGAACTGACCCTTTTAATTACCTAACTCGGGTAAGTCTCGTCAGTTTGTGCGTTCTTACTAATGAGAGTAGATCGAATTCGGCGTTTTATTTTATGTTAAGAAAAGAGTGTTTTTGTGTTATTGAACAGAATTAAAATGAGTTCAGGTTCCAGTTCAAGAAGAAGTTGTGTAAATCAACCTGATGTGTTTTTGCTATATATGCGGAGAAATACATGTTTCAACAAAACAGACAAACTATTACTGACTTTGTAAAGCGAGCGTATCTTGGATACTTTGGAGTTAAGCTTGGTGATCAGGACAAAACGTGGGCCCCGCATCTCGTATGTAAAACTTGTACAGAGCATTTACGGCAGTGGACTACCGGGAAAAGAAAATGTCTAAAATTCGGCGTACCAATGGTTTGGAGAGAACCAAAAAAACCACTTCAATGATTGTTATTTCTGTTTAGTAAATACTAATGGAATCAATCGAAATAACCGCAGTAAGTGGACTTATCCTAATTTAGACTCGGCAATACGCCCTATCCCTCTGATCGCTCTTCTGATGCTAATAAAAGTTCTGATGCTAATAAAAGTTCTGATGCTAATGAAACTAACAGTGACTATGAGGGGACGTCATCAGTTCCTCAACGCTTCAATCAAAATGAATTAAATGATCTCACCAGGGATCTCAATTTATCGAAAAAAGCTTCTGAAGTACTGGCTTCTAGGTTGAACGACAAAAATTTACTGGAACAAGGAACCAAAATTACCTTTTACCGTACAAGAGAAAAAGATCTGCTACCATTCTTTTCTCAAGAAGACAATCTTGTAATTTGTCACGAAATTAGGGGACTCATGAAAGAAATGGGACTTTCTGAATATATTCCAGATGATTGGCGCCTATTTATTGACAGTTCAAAGCGAAGTTTAAAATGTGTCCTTCTACATAATGGGAATAAATATGGTTCAATACCACTAGCTCACTCAACGAAACTGAAAGAAGAATATAATACCATAGCTTTGGTCTTGCAGAAGATAAAGTATTACGAACATCAATGGATGATTTGTGTAGACTTAAAAATGGTAAACTTTCTTCTTGGGCAGCAAAGTGGTTACACGAAATATCCGTGTTTCTTGTGCCTCTGGGACAGTAGGGACAAAACACACCACTGGGTTAGAAGAGATTGGCTTCAGAGAGAAAACATGGACGTTGGGGAAAAGAATGTCATTAGCGACGCTTTGGTTGAAAGAGAAAAAATCATACTTCCTCCGTTACATATAAAGTTGGGCTTAATGAGGCAATTTGTAAAGGCTCTTGATAAGAATGGGTCTTGTTTTGCATATATAGGGGTAAAAATGCATCAGTTGAGCACAGAAAAACTCAAAGCAGGGATATTTTGACCGCCCACAAATAAGACAATTAATTAAGGATCCTGCCTTCATAAATTCAATGAATCAAGTTGAACGAGAAGCTTGGACATCATTTGTTGCAGTTGTAGAAAATTTTCTAGGCAAACATAAAGCTCAAAACTATGTTGAAATAGTTAACAAGATGCTTAATAGTTTCAAATCCTTAGGGTGCAATATGAGTATTAAAATACACTATTTACACAGCCACTTAGACCGTTTTCTAGAAAATTTAGGAGACATGAGTGAGGAACAAGGTGAAAGATTTCACCAAGATATTAAAGTTATGGAGGACCGCTGGCAGATTACTGCTGGAGTTTAAAAAGGGACTGTTTAAAAAAATATTCAAGAATGTCGCGGAAAAGAAGCTTTCCAAGTGTTGAGTGACTATTTCATTTCTTCAATGTTTTTTTTTGTTTGTAAGTACGACATAATATTGTATTTTGTATAACTAAAATAAAAATTTCGTATCTACTTTTGTTTACTACACTTACGGATTTAAGTTACAATAATGTAACTTATATTTCTCTAAAATTGTACGAGTATATCTTAAAAATTTGAGCTCCTAGGTACAAATGGTGGCGTTATTTGAATTCAGGATATCAAATTGATATAGAATCAGCTCAAAAAACCTCGACACCAAAACAGCTGTTCCCCTGTGTTATCTAGCGATTATATTTATTAATATGAACAATACGAGGTAGGTTAAGAAAAGGTTATCGATGTGTACCTTAAAAACAAGACGTGATAGAAATAAAAGACATCCACTGCTTACATACTATAACTAATAGGAAACTATAATAGCAATCAGTTTTTCGGGTACCAAAATCATGTCACGCAGTGTTATCTAGGCTTATATAGAATATATGTATAAATTTATAAAAACACGTAAATTGGATAAGTGGTTCTTAAGTGATAACCGCACTAATGGACAGACAGAGAGACGTTGCATTTTATATATATTATATTCTTTGCAACATGATATTGTTCCATATTTAATGGTTTAGGCCGGGTATTGCAAGAGAGAACGCGTTAACGGTAACCTTTTTTCGACCTGATTCACTATTATCGTCACTGCTTATTCTTTATGTTACCTAACGCAATAAAAATATATCCTACAACCTGGCGAGAGAACAAATCTATGTTTTAAAAAAAAAGCACGTAAATCGGATAAGTGGTTCTCCAGTTATAAGCGCACTATCGGACAGACAGACAGACAGGCAGAGAGATGTTGCATTTTATATATATTATAGATATAGATTATTATTATTATATAACCTGGCCAAAGAATATATGTATGAATTTAAAAAAAAGACACGTAAATCGGATAAGTGGTTCTCGCGTGATAAACGCACTAATGCATAGACAGACAGACAGAGACATTGCATTTTATATATATTATAGATTATAGATATTCTCTGCTACATAATATTGTTCCATATTTAATGGTTTAGGCAATGTATTGCAAGAGAACGCGCTAGCGGCAGCCTTTTTTCCGATTTGATTCACTATTATCGTCACTGCTTATTCCTCATGTTACCTAACGTAATAAAATATAGCCTATAACCTGACCAGAGAACATATGTATATTTAAAAAAAAAAGCACGTAAATCGGATAAGTGGTTCTCCAGTGATAAGCGCACTATCGGACAGACAGGCAGAGAGATGTTGCATTTTATAGATATAGATTATTATTATTATATAACCTGGCCAAAGAATATATGTATGAATTTAAAAATAGGAAACGTAAATCGGATAAGTGGTTCTCGCGTGATAAACGCACTAATGGACAGATAGACAGACAGAGAGACTTTATATATATTATAGATTATAGATATTCTCTGCTACATAATATTATTCCATATTTAATGGTTTAGGCTGTGTATTGCAAGAGAACGCGCTAGCGGCAAACTTATTTCCGACTTCATTCACTATTATCGTCACTGCTCATTTCTTATGCTACTTATCGTAATAAAATATAGCCTATAACCTGTCCAGAGAACATATGTATGTTTAAAAAAAAAAGTACATAAATCGTATAAGTGGTTCTCCAGTGATAAGCGTACTAACGCACAGACAGACAGAAAGACGTTGCATTTTATATATATTATATATTAATGTTTCTGTATGCCGCTAAATATTTTGAAATTGGCTATTAAAAGGTTTCTCGGGGTGCTGATTTAGAATCCGATGACAGATTTGAAAAATTCAAAATGGCGGATTCAACATAACGGCCAGAGAGTACGTAATTCATTTAATTTCTTACTTTATACTTAGAGCTTAGACTTTTATCTTTCATTTCCCACATTTAAATATTTTTTTTATTTTAAGTTTAAGTTGTATGATTAATAATAAGAAAAAAATACGTTTATCGTGAACACGTTTTTTAAGTTATTAATGATTTTCTGTTATCAAGTATACTTTTAACTATAACAAAAAAATAAAATAAAAAATTGTCCGACTATTTTTGACCATTTCGTACTGCTTTGAACGTAAAATTGCCAACGGCGCACTACAACAGGCAAATTTTCATATTTTAAAACTCAGTTTTTAAAAAACACAGACAATGTGGATATTATTTTATTCTTATATTGAAACTTAAGGTGTAATAATGATGAATACCATATTTTATTAAATATTTATAATTTACTGTGTGCCGGTTAAAGTCATGCTAACAAAAATTTTGTTTTAAGTTTTACAAATTATAAAGCAACAAAAATAAAAACTATTAGTATTATCGGAAAGCTGAAAGTCTTCTCTTCAAAAAGCTATCTTTTAATTTTGTGTTTTTACACTTTGAAAACATGTAATATCAATTAACCTTCGAGCGGTGCACGAAGACTCTCAAATTAACCTGTTTGGCACGCTGCATTTTTTGAATCACCTATCCGGATTTTTAATAAATTCTCACGATCTTTAAAAATTTGGAAAAAAATCTATATACTATTTTTTTGTAAAATTTCCCGTGGGGATATTAGTAAGAGGTAAAATAATACTATCATTTTAGGAAGTTATTAATATTATTTTACCTCTTAAGACCTTCACAATTCTCCAAATGAGTTGTTCTCATGTTCTTTGTATCATTATTCGCTGTCTAGTTAATGAAATGCTTAATCTACATACTTAATTAGCGAAAAAACTGTTACAATTTGGTAAGTATACTATTATATAGCTTACATAAACTTGATATTATACATCCTGACGAACATCTTAATGTCCCTTCTGTCGTTTGACTGCATTTCAGTATCCAAAAGAAGCTACCAATTAGGCAGCGAATCTTGATTAAAAAACATAAACTAGAGCTTAAAGATCTTTGATTGCTCATCTCTATTTCTTCACGAGGGCGTTAACTTTCGATTATATATACATATATATATATATATATATATATATATATATATATATATATATATATATATATATAAAATATATAAAGGGTGGGCCATCTATCGGTTTAAATTTGAACCACCGGTTATTTCGAATCTGGCAATACTTATGTCATTCTATTCTGTCACAAAATTCAGTATATTATCTCCATTGAACGAAATGAATCGATTTACGCTTGAGCAACGTTGGAATTTATTGGAAATTTATTTCCAAAACAAAGACAATTGGTCGGAAATTGCACGAAAATGTCGTACAAAATTTGGTCGCAGAGAAGGACCAACAGTGCCCGGAATACGCAAGTTTATTGCTAAAGTTCGTGAAACTGGTTTCATTGTTGATGCGCCAAGACGTGAGCGTGCTCGTACAGTGCGTACACCCGAAAATATCGAAGCTGTGGCTGAGAGTGTGCGTGAGAATCCATCAACATCAACTCGTCATCGTTCTCAAGAATTGAACATTTCACGCACCAGTTTACGTCGAATTTTGCGAAAAGATCTCGGTATGACGCCTTACAAAGTTCAATTGGTTCAAGAGTTGAAGTCGCATGACCCTCCGCTTCGTTTTCGCTTCGCTAGATGGGCCAACGAGAAACTGCACGATGATGTCGATTTTGCCAAAAAAAAATCATCTTTTCGGATGAAGCTCATTTTCATCTTGGTGGGTACGTTAATAAGCAAAATTGCCGTATTTGGGGCTCAGAAAACCCACACGTGGTCTTACAGAAGCCAATGCACCCATTACGAGTGACTGTTTGGTGCGGCTTGTGGAGCGGAGGCATCACTGGCCCATATTTCTTTGAAAATGAGGACTGCGCAACCATTACGGTCAATGGAGACACCTATCGCACCATGATAACCGATTTTTTGGTACCCGCTCTTCATGGTATTGATGTGAACGATGTTTGGTTTCAACAGGATGGTGCAACTTGCCACACATCTCATGCTACAATCGATTTATTGCGTCAAACGTTTGATGGCCGTTTAATTAGCCGAAATGGTGATGTCAATTGGCCGCCAAGAAGCTGCGATTTGACACCGTTGGACTATTTTCTGTGGGGCGCCGTTAAAGACAAGTGTTATGCCGACAAACCAGAGACAATTGAGCATTTGAAGGCCAATATTCGTGATGCCATTGCCGAGATACGACCCCATACACTCGAAAAAGTGCTCGAAAATTGGTCCGATCGAATGGGGTACTGTGAGGCCAGCCGCGGCAGCCATATGAATGAAATAATATTCCATCTCTAACCGGAACAATTGTACTTCACAACAAAAAAATAAATTTGGCAAAATTTCAAACCGTTTTTGTTTTATTGCATTTTTAAATTTAAACTTTTAAATGTATATATATATATATATATATATATATATATATATATATATATATATATATATATATATATATATATATATATATATATATATATATATACAGTAATACCCCGCTTTACGCGAGGGATACGTTCCGAAAAAAATCGCGTTAACTGAAATTCGCGTATATCGAGGTTTATGATTAAACATAGTCAAAATTTAATACAAAAAAAATACAAATCATTTTAATCAATCACTTTAATTCTAAGAACACTTTATGCAATACATACTCTTATTTTTTACGGAAAAATACATCTATTGTCTTTTGGGTAACGTTTTGTTTACGTTCTTGTAAAATACGTTCATAACACCCAACACTGTTTTTAATTGTTTGACACACGGTCAAGACACGGTCATCATTATTGTCTATACTCTGCAATATGTCCAAACCTGAATAAATTTTTGAAAGTGCATTTTGTATTTCCCCTGAAGATAAAACTTTCTCTTCTACTTGTTCTTCCTCATCGTAGATAGGATTATTCTGTAACTCGATCAGATCTTCATTGCTAATAGGATCGTCGTGCGTTGCTACAAGTTCTACGAGATCTTCTACCGTGACATCTTCAAGTTCAGACCCCTCAATCATTGCAGCAATGTCTTCAAGCACTTGTCTCTGCATCTGGACAATTCTTCTAGGTGCTTCCACTACATCTGGCCAAAGATTACGCCACACCCCATTCATACAACTCATTTTAACTTCCTTCCAAGCCTCTTCTATGTTGTGAATAGACTTCATAATGTTGTATGACTTCCACCACTCTCGCATAGACTGTCTTCCTTCCCCGTCAGTTTCATGAATTAGTTGGCTAAAAGTGCGGCGATGGTAATAAGCTTTGAAGTTTGCTATTGCTCCCTGGTCCATAGGTTGTAATATTGACGTAGTGTTTGGTGGAAGGAACTTTACGTACACTTTTAAGTCTAAGAGTAATATAACTTTAGGTTCAAGCCCATTTCTGTCACAGTATGATTTGACTGATGGGCAAAAACTATTAGAATACCATTCTTGAAAAATTTCCCGTGTAACCCACGCCTTTCTGTTTGATCGCCACACAACTGGTAGACTTGTCTTGTCTGTGCCTCGCATTGCACGGGGTGTTTCTGAATGGTACACTAGTAAAGGTTTCAGTTTGAAATCACCAGTGGCATTACCACCCAGCAGAAGTGTTAGTCGATCTTTCGCAGCTTTGAAACCACTGGCTTGACGTTCTTCCTTAGAAATGAATGTTCGAGATGGCATTTTTTTCCAGTAAAGTGCGGTCTCATCAACATTGAAGATGAGACAAGCAGGAATTTTCTCTCGTCTAACGAAGTCTTGAAACTTGTCTGGAAACTCAGCTGCAGCTTGAATGTCCGCGCTGGCCGCCTCGCCTGTTATGTGGATATTGTGAAGATTAGAACGCTGCTTGAACCGATGGAACCAGCCTCTGCTGGCAGCAAAAGTCGGAGTGGCACTCCCTTCTCCTTCTTTTGTTTTCAGCATCTCATACAAAGATTTTGCTTTTGTGCATATGAGATCTTGACTTAGTGGTGTGTTCTTCTTATTCAAATCTTCGATCCAGACTGACAGTAATTTCTCCATTCTTTCTAAGATAGATGATCTCGAACGAGAAAGTTTTGTTGCACTTATAGGTGTTGAACCTTCGCTGGAGATTTTAATTTTTTCCCGATTTTTATAAATCGTTCTCACAGTCGATTCTGAGAGTCCAAAATCTCTCCCAACAATTGTTGCTTTGCCTCCATTTTCCATTCTTCTTAACACTTTCATCTTCAATTCCAAAGTGACGCTTTTACGCTCTTTTTTCTTTACAGGCGGCATTTTTAACGTAGGGTTAAATTATGTATGTATGTATCTCCAATAAATATTAAAACAAAACTGCCAGCCGACCGAACTAACATTACGGAACAAATGAACACACGAAACGAACGAGGAAATCCCCATAGAACAAAGTCGAAGGACAGGGAATTCCCAATTCTTCAAAGAGAATATTCAGAGAAAGCGGGGATCCCCCCGCGACCATAGAGAAGTTAATGACTACATGAGCGCGAAATTTGAAATTCGCGTTATAGTGAAACCGCGCGTAACGGGGTCGCGCTAAGCGGGGTATTACTGTATATATATATATATATATATATATATATATATATATATATATATATATATATATATATATAAACCTTGGCCTCGACAAGTATTGTAGATTTCGTTTTTAGTTTTAATGGTACGATGTGTTTCAGGTCAAAAAAAAGATTTTTCTTTTATCCACTAATTTTCATTGAAACTAATATTTAAGTTATCCAAAAAAAAAACTTCTAGAAACATCCTTCATTGCCCACTTACCCGTGAGATCTTTTTCTTTCTTTTAGCTCTGAACGTACAAACTTTTATTTTAAGAGAAGTGTAAGGTATACCTGGGGATATAAATATGTTATAAGCAAGAAAAACCGGCCAAGAGCAAGTCAGACTTGCACAATTATTGTTCCGTATTGCTGAAGTATTCTGTGAAATTCAGCCACGCATTCTTCTTCAATATAAGAAATACCAAGAACATGTAAAAAACGAGACGTCTTTGGGGTAAAAGTTTAAAACAAATCTTTACTACCTAAATATTCGTTTAATTATAAACAAATAAAACAAAACTATTTTGTCTCGGGACCTATCCGTTAGTCACCAGTCATCTTGGAAATTTATTTTATCTATGGTTGGTCAAATGCTCAAAGCAGAAATAGTCCAGTCATAATACGATTTTGAGGTGAAATCGACGGATACTGCTATTTTTTTAAAAAAAGAATACTCTTCTCGACGAGTATATTAACGAAAAATATTGCGACCGCTGAAAAATTGGAACAAAACTCTCAAAAATGAGAGAATCTGCCTGTTTATGGGGTTTTAGCCTATTTTTGCAATTTTATCATCTATAATATATATAAAATGCAACGTCTCTCTGTCTGTCTGTCCGTTAGTGCGCCTATCACTGAAGAATCACTTATCCGATTTACGTACTTTTTTTTTTTAAAACATACATATGTTCTCTGGTCAGGTTATAGGCTATATTTTATTACGATAGGTAGCATAAGGAATGAGCAGTGACGTAAAATAGTGAATGATGTCGGAAATAAGTTTGCCGCTAGCGCGTGCCTTTGCATTACACAGCCTAAACCATTAAATATGGAACAATATTATGTAGCAAAGAATATATCTGTAATGTATAGTCTATAATATATATAAAATGCAATGTCTCTCTGTCTGTCTGTCTGTCCATTAGTGCGTTTATCACGCGGGAACCACTTATCCGATTTACCTGTCTTTTTTTAAATTCATACATATATTCTTTGGCCAGGTTATATAATAATAATAATAATCCATATCTATAATATATATAAAATGCAATGTTTGTCTGTCTGTCTGTCTGTCTGTCTGTCTGTCTGTCCGTTAATGCGCTTATCCCTCGAGAACCACTTATCCGATTTGAGTGATTTTTTAAATTCATACATATGTTCTCTGACCAGGGTATAGGTATATATTTTATTACATCTATAATATATATAAAATGCAACGTATCTCTGTCTGTCTGTCTGTCTGTCCTTAGTGCGCTTATCACTGGAGAACCACTTATCCGATTTTCATACTTTTTTTTTTTTTAAACATACGTATGTTCTCCGGCCAGGTTATAGGCTATATTTTATTACGATAGGTAGCATAAGGAATGAGCAGTGACAATAATAGTAAATGAAGTCGGACAAAGTTTGCCGCTAGCGTGTTCTCTTGCAATACACAGTTCAAACCATTAAATATGGAACAATATTATGTAGCAGAGTATATCTATAATATATATAAAATGCAATGTCTCTCTGTCCGTCTGTCTGTCTGTCTGTCTGTCCTTCCGTTAGTGTGCTTATCACTGGAGAACCACTTATCCGATTTACGTGCTTTTTTTTTTAAACATACGTATGTTCTCTGGCCAGGTTATAGGATATATTTTATTAGGTGACATAAGGAATAAGCAGTGACGATAATAGTGAATCAAGTCGGAGAAAAGTTTGCGGCTAGCGCGTTCTCTTGCAATACACTCCCTAAAGCATTAAATATGGAACAATATCATGTAGCAAATAATACAATATATAAAATGCAACGTCTCTCTGTCCGTCTGTCTGTCCGTTAGTGCGCTTATCACTCGAGAACCACTTATCCGATTTACGTGTTTTTATAAATTTATACATATGTTCTATATAATTCGATATAAGCCTAGATAATGGGAGATAAGGAGAAATAATGGGAGATAAGTCGAGATAAGCCTCGATAATGGGAGATAAGGTGAGATAATGGGAGATAAGGAGAAATAATGGGAGATAAGCAGAGATAAGTCTAGATAATGGGAGCTATAGTGAGATAATGGAAGATAAGGAGAAATAATGGGAGATAAGAAGAAATAATGGAAGATAAGTCGAGATAAGCCTAGATAATGGGAAATAAGGGAAGATAATGGGAGATAAGGAGAAATAATTGGAGATAAGGAGAAATAATGGGAGATGAGCAGAGATAAGCCTAGATAATGGAAATTATGTAGAGATAATGGGGAATAAGGAGAAATATTGGGAGATAAGGAGAAATAATGGGAGATATTTTATTACGTTGGGTAACATAAGGACGATAGTAGTGAATCAAGTCCACGCGAGCGGAGCCGCGGGCCCGGCTAGTAAATTTATAGAAGATAAACTAGAAATTCTTACAGGTTTTGATTCTAGATAAAAAAAAAAAACGAAAAATGTAAGGGGTTATGGATGTCATTTGAACTTTCTAGTCCAGAGAAATTGGCCGTTTTGGTCGTTTGATTTTCTGTTGTCATTTTTTATGATTAAATAGGTGTACTTGCAAACTGCTAATTTTTTTTAGTTAACTCTGGAAATATATTCTACGGACATTACTTTAATTGATCCAAACATAATTTTAGCCAATTTTTACATATTAGATATATTTTTCACTCCTCATAAAACTAATAAATTTTACCGATTCACGATTTTTTTTTCCGACGAATTTTTTAAACAACTTTGTTTTAATATACTACTACCTTACCTAAAATATCAGAAAATGTTTCTTAGTCTTTAAGCTTTCATTTGAGGTACTTAAGAACTCATTTGAAGCTGAATCATTCTCAATCAATTGTGGCTTAACTCAGCTTATTGACGAACCAACATGGATTCCTGATCGAGACGGGGAGTTCGCCAGTCTTCTTGATCTGTTTTTAACCACCAATCCTGAGATTTACACGGTCACTGTAAATCCGCCGTTAGGTTCTTCCGACCATAAACTGCTTTTGACATCAAGTACTCTGCCAATCAGTGACAGAGAGGCGTCTAGGCCGCGCAAGATTTGGCACTACAAATCTGCTAAATGGGAAGATCTCATGGAATATTTTCGAACTTTCCCTTGGATGTACGTTTGTTTTCGATCCGACAACCCATCTGACTGCGCCAGGGAGGTCTCCGATGTTATTTTGGCTGGTATGGAAGCTTACATCCTTTTTTCGAAGAAATGTTCCTCCAACGACAAGCCTTGGTTTGACCGAAAATGCAAAGAAGCTGTTGCTTCTAAACATATTGCCTACCGACAATGGCGTGAAAATCCTAACACCATAAATCGTAACACCTTTGTTCGTGCCCGGAACAGATGCAAAGGAATTATCGACTAAACCAAGGAGGCACACAATCAACGAATCAGAAACAAACTTTTCGCTTGTCCCAATAATTCCAGGTCCTTTTGGGCAGTCGCTAAGGCAGTTAGTCAAAATTTCACCAAATCCACTATACCACTACTCACACGGCCAGATAATTCCATTGCAACCACACCTGTTGAGAGAGCGAACTTGTTTGCTGAACTCTTTGCTTCACATTCTACTGTCGATTTCCAAGGAAAAACACCACCTACTATTCCCATATTACAGTCAAAGATGCCCGATGTTGTCTTCAGACAGCGTATCATAAAGCGTATTTTAATGAAGGTAGACACCAAAAAGGCTTCTGATGCTGATGGAATACCTGCCATAGTTCTAAAAAACTGCGCAAGGGAACTAAAACCAGTTTTCTGTAGACTTTTCAACCTGTCCGACAGAAAGGGAATATTTCGGTCCTGCTGGAAATGTGCCACGGTTCACCCGATACCTAAAAAAGGCAAGAAGACCTTGCCAAATAACTACCGACCAGTCGCACTGCTTTCAATAATATCGAAAGTCATGGAAAAGGTTATCAATCAGCATCTTCTAAAATATCTTGAACGATTCAAGATTATTAGCGATCACCAATATGGCTTTCGTAAACATAGATCAACAGGAGATCTTCTGACTTATGTAACACATGTTTGGAACAACCCAATTGAACACTTGGGAGAATCTCGAGCGGTTGCTCTTGACATATCCAAGGCATTCGACCGTGTTTGGCACGATGGACTGTTGGCTAAGCTACTATCTTGTGGTTTGTCTGAAAAGTTCTGTTTGTGGCTCTCATGTTTCCTCAGAGAGCGTTCTTTACGAGTCGCGGTCGATGGATTTCTTTCTAAAACCTTCACTCTCAACGCCGGTGTGCCCCAAGGCTCCATACTGTCTCCTACTCTCTTTCTCATTTACATTAACGATCTGCTGGAAAAGACCGGGAATCCAATCTACAGCTTTGCAGATGACAGTACGCTTGTCTCTTCATTCGCTTTGAATGCCTGGGCATCGGTTTGCTCAGGCGAATATCCGCAGATAGCAGGAGGTCGTTCAACTTAACAAAGTCCTAGAAGAAATTCTATCTTGGGGTGACAGTAACCAAGTGAAATTTAACGCTACACAAACCCAGGCGGCAGTTTTTTCTAAAAAAGTTAACGTTGCTGAACCCGACATAGTTATGTCGGGGCACTCCATTCCCCTCAATTTGTTGAGCGTTAGTTTGGGAGAAAATGTGTTCTGGCATGAACATGTTGCAGGCATAGCAAGGAGAGCTTCTCAAAAGTTGGGAATATTATTTCGAACCAGAAAGCTTTACACTTTACAACTGATACTTCTTTACAAAGCTCAAATTCGACCAACTATGGAATACTGCTCCCATGTTTGGGGCTCCGCTCCCAAACATACACTGCATTTGTTGGATTCTGTTCAGAGAAGAGCTGTTCGTCTGATTGGACACCCGGAACTGACCAGCTGCCTTGATTCGCTAGAACATCGAAGAACGATTGGCGACTTGAGTCTCTTCTACAAGTATTTTCATGGAAAGTGCTCGAAGGATGTAGCCCGCTTAATTCCTCCCAAAGCGGTGCATGTTAGAAATACACGTCGCGCTGGTGCTTCACATCCATATGAGGCTCAGCTTGTTACTTCGCGTACAACGCTTTTCAAGCAGTCTTTTATATGGAGAATATCATCCCTTTGAAATAATTTATCCAGCGCTGTTTCTCATCGAGTACAACTTACAGCCAATTTAGGCCCGACAAATTGGAAAAACCAAAAACAGACCAAGTGGTTATTTTACAACTACGTGTTTGCAAGGAAAGTACTGAATAACAAATCTGTTTACCGATTTCCTCTTTTTTACAATAGATTTATATTTCATCGAATATAGTCACTGCTTCTAAACTTGTGAGTGGTAGTATGAGTGTTAAACATGTTATTTTTAAAACCAGTAAAAGAATATGTATCATGTTCTATACCCTACCTTCATTATTCGATTTTAATGCTCCTCTGTTGTAACCCTTTACGAGAGGTAAGTACCAAAATATAAGTAAAAATAACCCTGTACCTGAATTATACAACAATAAGCAAGCACTTCGTTAATATTGTATATTTAATAGTCTCATCTTCACCGTGTGATTTTTTCATCATTCTTTTGTCGTGTATTACATGTGTACCTTCGAGAATGTGTTAATGTTTAGTCAAATATGTTTAGATCTGGAAAGACATTTGTTTTCTTGTTCTGTACAAAGTTTATTAACCAGTGTCACCAATGATTTAACATGTATTTAAACTTTCACATATGTTCTGCTCTTTGAAAAATTTAGTTAAGTTGTTTCTATTGTAAAAGTTGTAAATACGAGGCGCGTTTTTTAAGTATGTACCGTTTTGAAATATGGCCGCTACGTCTCACTGAGTACCTGCTTCTATTGGCTAGCCACAAACGCCATTACAGAAGCATGCGCCTCAGTTTACGTCTGTTTGTGCGTGTTTAAAATGTCTCAGAGCATTGAAAATCCCGCAGATTGTGAAATACGCGCTGTAAATTGTTTCTTATGTGCAAAAGGAGTGAAAGCGGCCGAAATTCATCGGCCTGTTAGTGCAGTGTATGGTGAAAACGCTATCAGCGATGGAATAGTAAGAAAATGGATTGGAGCATTTAAAGATAGATGGGAAAACCGATGCTTTACAATTTCATCATTAATAATGTGTTTCCTCAAATTTCAAGATGTGGCATGAAGGTCTTACGATTCGACACATAGGTGGAAATTATGTTTTGAGAAGTAGATTAAGGTCCGGGCGTTCAAAATATGCATGTTCTTGAAAAGCTGCTGAATGACAGCATTCACGAAATTAAGCTGTTGGACAGCGTCATGAAGGTTTTGTGGAGACTGGTAGTAAGTTTGAAATTATCTTGCTAGCCCCAAATAAAGGCTTTGGAGACGAAACATTGGCCTGCTGTTTAAGGTGTTTGGAGCATCCACGATAGGGGGATGAATGTTCACCCTGATAGTTGGCACAACAAGCCGGGGCTTCCTTAGATTTAATGCATGTGAACGACAAGTTTCCTTGACCACACTTTGTGCACTTAGTGGGGGGGGGGGGGCTCTGTAACGGAGGGAGGCAGTTCAAACACTGTGGGCGCGAGACTTCTGTGTTTCCACTTATATGGAGTTGTTGCACACGTATTTAAGGACGAAAATTGTTTTCCCTGTTTGTGCATCAAGACTAGGACTATTGACATAGTGTCACCGTACTTGTGGTGCCAGCGGATGACACGCTTGGAAAAATGCCCTTGGCGCTCGAGATCTTTTTGTAATGTTAAAAAAAGGCCTTGTGTTTTTTAGTGTTCCGTACGGAGCACTTATAAGATCGCTTCGGTGTCGGTCTGTCTGTCTGTCTGTCACACCCGATTTTCTCCGAAACTATTTGTCATAGAAAGTTGAAATGTAGTCATAATATGGGAATTGATGGCCTCATCAGAGCCATGTAGTATTAAAAGTTAAATTTTGACTTAAGGGGTTAGTTTTGGGGGGTGAAATCGGAAGTGAAAAAAAAATCTTTTACTAGGTCATCGAGTGTGGTCTCAAATGAAAGGCTGTGAAAACACGAGTAAAATATATATATATATATATATATATATATATATATATATATATATATATATATATATATATATATATATATATATAACACATGGGCTGAAAAGTTCCGGGCCTAACAAAGAAAACACGGTTTTTTTTTGGTTCAAAATTAGCTTTATTCATCAACGTAATCTCCATCAAGAGCAACGCAATCATTCCAGCGCCGCTCTAACAATGGCCAAACACTGCTCAGAATCATCAACACGTTCTTGTTTTTTGATAAACAGTGAGCAAACGCGGCACCCACTTTGAACAGAGCTTTCTCATAGTCAAATGCTCATGCAATATAAAGCCAACACGTTCTTTTGATATCTTTACGATGTCAGCTAACTCACGCAACTTCACTTTTCGATCATTCAAAACGATTTTATGGATTTTTTTTATGTTTTCTGGTGTTACCGCCTCATTTGGACGTCCACTGCGTTCTGCATCATCGGTGTCTCTACAACCACGTTTGAAGTCAGCAAACCAACGTTTTATTGTTGTTTCTGATGGAGCGGAGTCCCCATAACACTTTTCAAGCCATTGCTTCGCTTGAAACGGTATTTTTTTCCCATCAAGAAGCAGTGTAAAATTAAAACACGAAATTGTTTTTTGATCCATTGTTTTGAAAATAACAAAAGTAGCGTCACTCTTAGCACAATAACTCACAAACTAATGAATAGAATATCATGAAATTTTAACAGCTGTCTTTTGAAGGTTAGTATTAACTGAAAAAAAGGTGACTGCAATAAAACTAGCGCCATCTATGTGTTAGGCCCGGGACTTTTCAGCCCATGTGTTATATATATATATATATATATATATATATATATATATATATATATATATATATATATATATATATATATATATATATACAGTAATACCCCGCTTAGCGCGACCCCGTTACGCGCGGTTTCACTATAACGCGAATTTCAAATACCCCGCTTAGCGCGACCCCGTTACGCGCGGTTTCACTATAACGCGAATTTCAAATTTCGCGCTCATGTAGTCATTAACTTCTCTATGGTCGCGGGGGGATCCCCGCTTTCTCTGAATATTCTCTTTGAAGAATTGGGAATTCCCTGTCCTTCGACTTTGTTCTATGGGGATTTCCTCGTTCGTTTCGTGTGTTCATTTGTTCCGTAATGTTAGTTCGGTCGGCTGGCAGTTTTGTTTTAATATTTATTGGAGATACATACATACATAATTTAACCCTACGTTAAAAATGCCGCCTGTAAAGAAAAAAGAGCGTAAAAGCGTCACTTTGGAATTGAAGATGAAAGTGTTAAGAAGAATGGAAAATGGAGGCAAAGCAACAATTGTTGGGAGAGATTTTGGACTCTCAGAATCGACTGTGAGAACGATTTATAAACATCGGGAAAAAATTAAAATCTCCAGCGAAGGTTCAACACCTATAAGTGCAACAAAACTTTCTCGTTCGAGATCATCTATCTTAGAAAGAATGGAGAAATTACTATCAGTCTGGATCGAAGATTTGAATAAGAAGAACACACCACTAAGTCAAGATCTCATATGCACAAAAGCAAAATCTTTGTATGAGATGCTGAAAACAAAAGAAGGAGAAGGGAGTGCCACTCCGACTTTTGCTGCCAGCAGAGGCTGGTTCCATCGGTTCAAGCAGCGTTCTAATCTTCACAATATCCACATAACAGGCGAGGCGGCCAGCGCGGACATTCAAGCTGCAGCTGAGTTTCCAGACAAGTTTCAAGACTTCGTTAGACGAGAGAAAATTCCTGCTTGTCTCATCTTCAATGTTGATGAGACCGCACTTTACTGGAAAAAAATGCCATCTCGAACATTCATTTCTAAGGAAGAACGTCAAGCCAGTGGTTTCAAAGCTGCGAAAGATCGACTAACACTTCTGCTGGGTGGTAATGCCACTGGTGATTTCAAACTGAAACCTTTACTAGTGTACCATTCAGAAACACCCCGTGCAATGCGAGGCACAGACAAGACAAGTCTACCAGTTGTGTGGCGATCAAACAGAAAGGCGTGGGTTACACGGGAAATTTTTCAAGAATGGTATTCTAATAGTTTTTGCCCATCAGTCAAATCATACTGTGACAGAAATGGGCTTGAACCTAAAGTTATATTACTCTTAGACAATGCCCCAGGACATCCAACCTCACTTGATACGCCCAGAGACTTAAAAGTGTACGTAAAGTTCCTTCCACCAAACACTACGTCAATATTACAACCTATGGACCAGGGAGCAATAGCAAACTTCAAAGCTTATTACCATCGCCGCACTTTTAGCCAACTAATTCATGAAACTGACGGGGAAGGAAGACAGTCTATGCGAGAGTGGTGGAAGTCATACAACATTATGAAGTCTATTCACAACATAGAAGAGGCTTGGAAGGAAATTAAAATGAGTTGTATGAATGGGGTGTGGCGTAATCTTTGGCCAGATGTAGTGGAAGCACCTAGAAGAATTGTCCAGATGCAGAGACAAGTGCTTGAAGACATTGCTGCAATGATTGAGGGGTCTGAACTTGAAGATGTCACGGTAGAAGATCTCGTAGAACTTGTAGCAACGCACGACGATCCTATTAGCAATGAAGATCTGATCGAGTTACAGAATAATCCTATCTACGATGAGGAAGAACAAGTAGAAGAGAAAGTTTTATCTTCAGGGGAAATACAAAATGCACTTTCAAAAATTTATTCAGGTTTGGACATATTGCAGAGTATAGACAATAATAATGACCGTGTCTTGACCGTGTGTCAAACAATTAAAAACAGTGTTGGGTGTTATGAACGTATTTTACAAGAACGTAAACAAAACGTTACCCAAAAGACAATAGATGTATTTTTCCGTAAAAAATAAGAGTATGTATTGCATAAAGTGTTCTTAGAATTAAAGTGATTGATTAAAATGATTTGTATTTTTTTGTATTAAATTTTGACTATGTTTAATCATAAACCTCGATATACGCGAATTTCAGTTAACGCGATTTTTTTCGGAACGTATCCCTCGCGTAAAGCGGGGTATTACTGTATATATATATATATATATATATATATATATATATATATATATATATGTATATATATATATAATGTAAAACATACGCGTACTTTTCTTTGTATTTTATTTAAAAATTCGCCTTATCTCGAAAAGTACTTATCAAAAAATTTTGAAAAAATTCTGGAATATTCTCCACGGGGAGTAGATTGAACGAAAATTATCACGAGTGCATTACCTTTAATAATTTATCTGGTATATAAAAAAAAACAAAAATTTGAAGGTCATCAATTTTCAGTAAAGATTGGCAACAAACTTTGTTGAAAACTCATTTAGGGTGTGTTTTGTAAAGTCACTGATCACTTTATACCTCCGTAACATTTTTTTTTTTATTTTAAAAGCAATCAACGTACGGAAGACTAATTGCGCAAATTCAACTTGCACTTGACCGGTTTTTTTTTTTATATCAAAACGGTACTTACTTTAAAAACGAGCCTCGTATATATTTTTTAAAGTCTCTCTGTAATCACATTCCTGTCTACTACACAGAAATATATATTGAGTGCAATACCTCTACTTAATAAATTCGAAAAACCCGAAAATTTCATCTTACAATTTTTGGTTAACGAGTTATTGACTTCTTTAACATACAGTCCCTGGCCAAATTATTAGACGCACTGCAAGATTTCATGTAAAATATTAATTACCGAGTGATATTGTACCGTTTTATTATTTTAAATTGATTTTTTTTTTATTTTTATATTATCCAATCAATTACCTATTTATTTGACATAAATAAAACAGCATTAATTTAGAAAAGCATAAGTTTATTAAGTTTTAAAGAAAAGTGAAATTAATGTTAGTAAAAGTCAATATTTAGTTGAGCCACCTTTAGCCGCTATCAAAGCTTTAATTCTGCGCGGCATGCTATCAATGCAAGATTGTACTGTCTCCTGCATTTGAGGATGATGATTCCACACATGAATAATCTTTTCTAGGAGCTGGGTTTTGTTGGTAATCACATCTTTAGCCACTTCTCTTTTCATCAGCTCCCACACATTTTCAATGGGGTTCATATCAGGGCCAATCCAACAGAGGGATATTTTTTTTCTGCCAAAAAAGCTTTAACAGACCGAGCAGTGTGGCAGGGAGCTCCATCTTGCATGAAAGTGAATGGTTCCCCATTTGGAAACCATTCTCTGAGCTGCGGAATCAACCGATTTTGTAATACTTCTTTGTACTGATCTTGCCTCATTATTCCTTTGACGACGTACAGACGTCCAGTGCCCTTGCCGCTGATGACTGACCAAATCATCACTTTGGTGGGATGTTTAACCGTCGGGACGACACAATCAGGATGAAACTTTTCTCCATGACGACGACGCACATAGTGAGCTTTATTCTGCAAAATTTCGAATGTGCTTTCGTCACTGAGGCAGACCTGTCAAAAATAGGAAAAATATATAAACTTTCATGTTTATTTGCTTTATTTAACTGAAAATGATAATAATGTATCAATTATTGATTAAATTGCTGTATCTTACCGATCTCCAGAAGTCCACATCTTTGTCTTGCCATTGTTTGGCCCACTTCAGGCGCTTTGCTTTCATTGCAGCTGTTAACTTGGACTTCCTGGCGGGGCGACAGGCCTTAAAATCTAATTCTTTCAATTTTCTTCGAACAGTGCGCTCAGAAGCATTTACGCTAGCATCCTGGAGTTGTGATTTTATTACCTTTGTGGTAGCAAATCTGTTTTCTACACAAATTTTCTTCAAACATCTCTCTGACCGTGGAGTGAAAATTGGTTTTCTACCGCATCTTTTCTTTCTTTTCGGGCTTAATTCCTTCCCTGACTCAATTTTCTTTTTTATGCGTCGTACACTAGCTTCAGAAACCTCCAATCTTCGTGATATTTCTCGGTTTGTAAATGTTTTCGCAATCACAAGGGCCTTCACTTCAGCTTTTTTACGTGGTGAAAGATCGCCTTTTCTTCCCATAATGAAAATAGTCCAATTACTTTTTTAAAACACTGCATACAAAATAAACTAATAACTGAGTAGTATAAAACTGTTAAACAAACAATCACAGTCCATAAAGCCACAGAAACACGTCCGTACCTGACTCGATTTCGATCGCGACTGATACAGGTTTGTACTTGTTTACGTTCATGTATCACTTTGTCAACACAGTGTTGCCATATGTTAAAAATAAATACAAATATGTAGTCTACAACAATTCTTTTAAATAAAAATCAATAATATTGTAGTTTAAATATACCATTATTGCATAAAAACTCTTAAGAAACATAAAATTACTAAAAAAAATACAGTGCGTCTAATAATTTGGCCAGGGACTGTACACCAAATCTGAACTATTAAATATCAACTATTGAGCGATTAATAACGCACGCAACAGATTGCGCTGAAAAATTAATTAAGCCAATAAATGGATGGTTTATTTAGGTTTATTGGATGTCATTAACGTGTGACCATTTAACGCTAAATGTTGTCATTAACATGGACCGATATGTCATTAAAAATAAATAACAAGATTTATTGATTGCCAGTACTATTTGCGTAGATTACAGATCCTGACATCATTTTAATTATTTTGATTCAGCTTCATATCAGAGAGTTCTACTTCGTTTTGCATTTTTTACGTTATAGGATAAGGAGGAACATAGTCCCACGACATGAGGTATCGGTTTCAAATTTGTAATACTCGAAATAAGAGAAGATCCTATAATTTTTGGGGAATATCGTTTCAGGGGAGGTTAAATATTTTATATTTTTGATTGTTTTTAGTGTTCCCTACGGAACACCTATAAGATCACTTCGGTGTCTGTCCGTCTGTCACACCCAATTTTCTCCGAAACTATTTGTCATAGAAAGTTGAAATTTGGTAATAATATAGGAATTGATGGCCTCATCAGAGCCATGTAGTTTTGAAAGTTAAATTTTGACTTAAGGGGTTAGATTTAGGGGGTGAAATCGGAAACGAAAAAAAATTTTTTTACTAGGTCATCGAGTGTGGTGTCAAATGAAAGGCTGTGAAAACACGAGTAAAAAAAATATATATAATGTAATATTTACGCGCACTTTTCTTTGTATTATTTTTAAAAAATCGCGAAAAAATCGGTGTCCACCTGCCTTATCTCGAAAAGTACTTATCAAAAAAATTTGAAAAAATTCTGGAATATTCTCCACGGGGTGTAGATTGAACGAAAATTATCACGAGTGCATTACCTTTAATAATTTATCTGGTATATAAAAAAAACAAAAATTTCAAGGTCATCAATTTTCAGTAAAGATTGAAAACTCATTTGGGGTGTGTTTTGTGAAGTCACTGATCATTTTATACATCTGTAACAAGATTTTTTATTTTAAAAGCAATCAACGTACGGAACACTAATTGCGCAAGTTCAACTTGCACTTGACCGGTTTTTTGTTTATATCAAAACGGTACTTACTTTAAAAAACGAGTCTCGTATATATTTTTTAAAGTCACTCTGTAATTACATCCCTGTCTGCTCCACAGGAATATATATTGAGTGCAATACCTCTACTTAATAAATTCGAAAAACCCGAAAATTTCATCTTACAATTTTTGGTTAACGAGTTATTGACTTCTTCATTAACATACACCAAATCTGAACTATTAAATATCAACTTTTGAGCGATTAATAACGC
Source organism: Pachyrhynchus sulphureomaculatus (assembly GCA_019049505.1). Taxonomy (NCBI): domain Eukaryota; kingdom Metazoa; phylum Arthropoda; class Insecta; order Coleoptera; family Curculionidae; genus Pachyrhynchus; species Pachyrhynchus sulphureomaculatus. The sequence continues at coordinate 133,209,282 of CM032448.1, read as the reverse complement.
ACGCAACAGATTGCGCTGTAAAATTAATTAAACCAATAAATAGTTGGTTTATTTAGGTTTATTGGATGTCATTAACGTGTGATCATTTAACGCTAAATGTTGTCATTAACATGGACCGATATGTCTTTAAAAATAAATAACAAGATTTATTGATTGCCAGTACTATTTGCGTAGATTACAGATCCTGACATCATTTTAATTATTTTGATTCAGCTTCAAATCAGATAGTTCTACTTCGTTTTGCATTTTTTTACGTTCCAGGATAAGGAGGAACATAGTCCCACGACATGAGTTATCGGTTTCAAATTTGATACGCCTGTAATACTCGAAATAAGAGAAGATCCTATAATTTTTGGGGAATATCGTTTCGGGGGAGGTTAAATATTTTATATTTTTGATTGTTTTTTTTCCTGTTTTTTTTTTGGTTGAAATAATGAAAAAACGGTAAACAATGTTATTTTTAATTTAAAAAAAAATAAAAGCTTAATAGGGTGTGAGCTGGAGTTCGAAGGGTTGCTTCAAATATATCAAGAAACGCGAAAAAAATATTATACTTGTTGTATGTGTATGTAACTAAAAGGGGCATCACAATACTCGAAACCCCTTTTCACAATCCAGCCCTGTTTTGCGTGTTATAATTAAATCTTAATATTAAATTTATCTGTTAATGACCGAAAAAAACTATTTTGAGTTGTTAACGAAGGCGTTAACACATCTCTTGTTAAGACAGTAGAAAATGTATAATTTAGGAGTGTAGAGGGACAATTTTAGGGTTACGATAGAAAATTAAGAGCGCGGTTGGAATAGGGAGAACTTGTAATACTTTCTGAATAAGGGATTAGGAATATTGTTATCTCTAACAGGGAACTTTACAGTCGGTCAAGTAAAAACGTGTCGTCTATAACTTGTAGTCGGCGAAAGAAGTTCTTTTTTTAGTGTTCCGTACGGAACACTTTTAAGATCACTTCGGTGTCTGTCTGTCTGTCTGTCCGTCTGTCACACCCGATTTTCTCCGAAACTATTCGTCATAGAAATTTGGTAATAATATAGGAATTGATGGCCTCATCAGAGCCTTGTAGTTTTGAAAGTTAAATTTTGACTTAAGGGGTTAGTTTTGGGGGGGGGTGAAATCAGAAGTGAAAAAAAAAAGTTTACTAGGTAATCGAGTGGGGTGTCAAATGAAAGGTTGTAAAAACACGAGTAAAAAAATATATATATAATGTAATACTTGCGCGCACTTTTCTTTGTATTATTTTTAAAAAATCGCGAAAAATCGCTGTCCACCCGCCTTATCTCGAAAAGTACTTATCAAAAAATTTTGAATAAATTCTGGAAATTCTGGTGTCGAGGTTTTTTGAGCTGATTCTATATCAATTTGATGTCCTGTATTCAAATAACGTATTCATTTGTACCTAGGAGCTCAAATTTTTAAGATATACAATTTTAGAGAAATATAAGTTACATTATTGTCACTCAAATCCGTAAGTGTAGTAAACAAAAGTAGATACGAAATTTTTATTTTAGTTATACAAAATACAATATTATGTCGTACTTAACAAACAAAAAAAAAACATTGAAGAAATGAAATAGTCACTCAACACTTGGAAAGCTTCTTTTCCGCGACATTCTTGAATGTTTTTTTAAACAGTCCCTTTTTAAACTCCAGCAGTAATCTGCCATCATGTGCATGTCCCATCTTCCTTGGTAGCGGTCCTCCATAACTTTAATATCTTGGTGAAATCTTTCACCTTGTTCCTCACTCATGTCTCCTAAATTTTCTGGAAAACGGTCTAAGTGGCTGTGTAAATAGTGTATTTTAATACTCATATTGCACCCTAAGGATTTGAAACTATTAAGCATCTTGTTAACCATTTCAACATAGTTTTGAGCTTTATGTTTGCCTAGAAAATTTTCTACAACTGCAACAAATGATGTCCAAGCTTCTCGTTCAACTTGATTCATTGAATTTATGAAGGCAGGATCCTTAATTAATTGTCTTATTTGTGGGCCGTCAAATATCCCTGCTTTGAGTTTTTCGGTGCTCAACTGATGCATTTTTACCCCTATATATGCAAAACAAGACCCATTCTTATCACAAATTGCTTCATTAAGCCCAACTTTATATGTAATGGAGGAAGTATGATTTTTTCTCTTTCAACCAAAGCGTCGTTAATGACATTCTTTTCCCCAACGTCCATGTTTTCTCTCTGAGGCCAATCTTTTCTAACCCAGTGGTGTGTTTTGTCCCTACTATCCCAGAGGCACAAGAAACACGGATATTTCGTGTAACCACTTTGCTGCCCAAGAAGAAAGTTTACCATTTTTAAGTCTACACAAATCATCCATTGATGTTCGTAATACTTTATCTTCTGCAAGACCAAAGCTATGGTATTATATTCTTCTTTCAGTTTCGTTGAGTGAGCTAGTGGTATTGAACCATATTTATTCCCATTATGTAGAAGGACACATTTTAAACTTCGCTTTGAACTGTCAATAAATAGGCGCCAATCATCTGGAATATATTCAGAAAGTCCCATTTCTTTCATGAGTCCCCTAATTTCGTGACAAAATACAAGATTGTCTTCTTGAGAAAAGAATGGTAGCAGATCTTTTTCTCTTGTGCGGTAAAAGGTAATGTTGGTTCCTTGTTCCAGTAAATTTTTGTCGTTCAACCTAGAAGCCAGTACTTCAGAAGCTTTTTTCGATAAATTGAGATCCCTGGTGAGATCATTTAATTCATTTTGATTGAAGCGTTGAGGAACTGATGACGTCCCCTCATAGTCACTGTTAGTTTCATTAGCATCAGAACTTTTATTAGCATCAGAAGAGCGATCAGAGGGAAAATATTCGTCATCAGAGATATGTGGTAGCTAATGAAATGTTGGAATCGGTATTTCATCTGAGTGCGGGATAGGGCGTATTGCCGAGTCTAAATTGGGATAAGTCCACTTACTGCGGTTATTTCGATTGATTCCATTAGTATTTACTAAATAGAAATAACAATCATTGAAGTGGTTTTTTGGTTCTCTCCAAACCATTGGTACGCCGAATTTTAGACATTTTCTTTTCCCGGTAGTCCACTGCCGTAAATGCTCTGTACAAGTTTTACATACGAGATGCGGGGCCCACGTTTTGTCCTGATCACCAAGCTTAACTCCAAAGTATCCAAGATACGCTCGCTTTACAAAGTCAGTAATAGTTTGTCTGTTTTGTTGAAACATGTATTCTCCGCATATGTAGCAAAACACATCAGGTTGATTTACACAACTTCTTCTTGAACTGGAACCTGAACTCATTTTAATTCTGTTCAATAACACAAAAACACTCTTTTCTTAACATAAAATAACACGCCGAATTCGATCTACTCTCATTAGTAAGAACGCACAAACTGACGAGACTTACCCGAGTTAGGTGATTAAAAGGGTCAGTTCAGGTACCTGATAGGCAATGGTTCCACTATTTATAGATTTACCTGGAATTTACTCAATTACAGACTGACAATAAAACCATTGTACCTACATTAATGAATATATAATAATTTTAGAACTCTCATAAATGAATATACTGAATAAAAACCACATTGGTAGATAAGTTGATGTATCTAAAAAAGTAGAGCTGATAGAGAAAAACGGATTGCATGTATAGATTTAGCGTCCCAAATATAGTTAAAATCAGCTCTAAAATCTCAGGCACCAAAACAAAAATATTTTTTTGTTGCCCTGTGTTATCACGAGTGCATTACCTGTAATAATTTATCTGATATATAAAAAAAAAAACAGAAATTTCAAGGTCATCAATTTTCAATAAAGATTGGAAATAAACTTTGTTGAAAACTCATTTGGGATGTGTTTTTGTGAAGTCACTGATCATTCTATACTTCCGTTACAATATTTTTTATTTTAAAAGCAATGAACGTACGGAACACTAATTGCGCGAGTTCAACTTGCACTTGACCAGTTATTTAGGTTATTGTTGGCATTCCTGCAAACAATGCTTTGTATTGTATATATTTATATACATCATGATTGAGAATTTAGTCTACCCTAACGTGACAAAGTTCCAATTTATGTTTCTGCGAAATTTTCGCGAAATCTTGCAACATCAAATCAAAGCAGCCCTTCTCAGATGACTAGGTATTGTCCCCTTAAAACTTTACTGTACTATAAGTTTTTTTCTTTCCCTCTCGTACGCTTTCCTGCCAAACACGTATCAGAGAAGGATTTCTGTGAACAACGCACTTAAAAATCAAAAATGTAAATTTTTTTCACGTACTTTATCGTCAACTTTTAAGCAACTTCCCCCGAATCGTCCTATAAATTCCAAGAAGCAATCAAGTTATTAAGTTATTAACTAATTGCGTCTCTAATACACAAAATCTGGATAAGTTTGCAAATAATTGGTGTTCGTTAGCGCTCTTCTTGTTCAGATGATGGAGTAAGTTCAATGATAATTATATCTAATTGCTCTGTTGATGGGGTTATTTCTGGAAAATTGTGCTTGTGGCCTCATTGTTTATATTCATCTCTTAATTTGGGATTTACGAGCTTGTTGTTATCACATTGAGCGATGCAGTTTACCATTTATATTTAGAATTTGTTCAGTTACTTGTTATCGCCTTCGGGAAAATGTTGTAAGCAGAGAGGCAGGCACATATGGATTCCGTCATACACACTTAGTATTTTTACCAAGAAGCGTTTTGCTACAAAGGTCTAGGGAACGAAGTAATGAACATCGTGATAACCACTGTAAACTACATTAAAAAAAAATGGGTTGACTCATAGCCAAATTCAACAGTTTCTGTCAGATACGGAAGCAGATCACCGAGATATCCTGTATTATTCTGAAGTAAGATGGTTAAGTAGAGGTGCAGTACTGAAAAGATTTTGTGACATCAGAAAAGAAATCAATCAAAAAGGCAAATCTGTTCCAGAACTTACAGATTCTCTACGGTTAATAGACCTTGGATTTTTTGACAGATTTAACTCATGAGTTAAGTATGCTGAATAAGAGACTTCGAGGAAAACAAATTAATATCTGATATGCACACAGACGTAAAGGCATCCGAAATGAAAACCAATCTTTTCATAAAACATATTGACGAGAAATTTTGCTGGACCATTTCCCGAATTGTAAAAATGCTGTCGAAGAAATTGGAATAAATTTTCATTTGAAAAATGATGCAGCTGTAAAATCAGCTCAGCGACAGATTTTGTCGAGAAGGTTTTTGCAAACCCTTTTTCATGTTTCCTGAAGATTTTTGCAATACATACCGAGTATTTTACAAATGAATTTGATTGGTCTTCAATATAATGACACTCTCAAAAACTCCTTCTATGAAATCAAAGATCTTGTTAAATTTTGTGGCAGTTTGCCATCTAATTTTGACGAATTGAAAAGGTTTGCTCAACAATTAATTATAATTTTTGGCAGCACTTATTTAGAAAAACTTTTTCAATTCTCAATTAAAAAAAAAAATAAATATTATTCTCGTCTCACAGAGGAGCAGTTGAATGCCATTCTACGAATTTCTACGACAGTCATGAAAGCGAACATTCTACAAATAGCCAGTTAAATAGAGCCTCAAAAATCACATTAAATTTTGATTCGACTCGCATGTACGAGGCTGGTTTGAAAAGTCCGTGCAAAAATAAAAACTACTTATGTGTTTGGGGTAAACCTTTTTTATATTTTTCGACATAGTCTCCTTTTAGGCTTATACACTTCGTCCAACGATGTTCTAGTTTGTTGATCCCTTCCGAATAATAGGATTTGTCCAAGTCTGCAAAATATCCATTAGTGTCTGCAATCACCTCCTCGTTTGAATAAAATCTTTGTCCCGCCAGCCATTTCTTCAAATTGGGGAACAAATAGTAGTCCGAGGGAGCCAAGTCTGGAGAATAGGGGGGCATGTGAAACGGGTTGGAATCCTATTTCCATTAATTTTGCGACCACAACTGCTGAGGTGTGTGCTGGTGCGTTGTCGTGATGGAAAAGGACTTTCTTGTGGGGCCAATCGCGGGCGTTTTTTTCTTGCAGCTCGATTTTCAAACGGTCCAATAACGATGAATAATATTCACCTGGAATAGTTTTAAAAAAAAAAACCCTTTTCCAGATAGTCGATGAGGATTATCCCTTGCGAATCCCAAAAGACAGTCGCCATAACCTTTCCGGCCGAAGGAACGGTCTTCGCCTTTTTTGGTTCAGCTTCCCCCTTGGTAACCCATTGTTTAGATTGTTGTTTGGTCTCAGGAGTATAGTAATGTATCCATGTTTCATCCACAGTGACGAAAACGACGCTTAAAGTCTTCCGGATTCTTCTGGAATAGCTGCAAACCATCCTTCCAACACTTCACACGATTCTGTTTTTGGTTAAGCGTGAGCAATCGCGGCACCCCATCTTGCGGATAGCTTTCTCATGTCCAAATGTTTATGCAAAATATTATGTACCCGTTCAGTCGAGATGCCCACAGCACTAGCAATCTCACGCACCTTAACTCTTCTGTCATCCATCACCATATCATGGATTTGATCAATGATTTCTGGAGTCGTAACCTCCACAGGCCGTCCAGAACGTTCAGCGTCACTTGTGCCCATATGGCCAGTCCGAAAATTTTGAAACCACTTATAAACTGTTCTAATCGAAGGTGCAGAGTCACCATAATGTTTATCAAGCTTCTCTTTAGTCTCCTGAGGCGTTTTGCCTTTCATAAAGTAATGTTTAATCACCACACGAAATTCTTTTTCGTCCATTTCTTGAAAATCACTCGACTTCCTTGATTCACACGAATGCCAAACACAAAGAAATAGACCAATATGGCTGAAACTTGGTGTGCGTTCATTCAAGAGATGCTACTAACTAAACATGACCTCGATACGCGCCAGTGGTGCCATCTCTCGGACTTTGCACGGACTTTTCATACCAACCTCGTATAGTTATTTCGAAGTTCTCAGTTAATTTGTCTGTTTTTTTTTTTTTCATTTTCTTGTTGTTATTGTTCCTACTTATTAATAATATTTAAATAAAAAATGATAATGAATAAAATGTAAAAGTAAATATTTGTGTTTTTGCATTTTTAATATCATCGACATTAACAAAACCTATTAACAAAATTATGAACAATGCTTTTACTTCATTTTGCCAGTATGTGCCTGATATTTCATGCGAAGTGTGTAATGTAATGGGTTTTCCATTAGGGATGTCGACTTTTGACAGCTAATAGCGGCCATGTTGGTTGGCATATGTTTGACATCTGATGTCAATTGTGTTTAGTAAGGTTTGCCATTCAATCATGAATCGTTTCACGTTAAAAAACCTCTTGGAAATTGTCCAAAATTACTCGATTACTCAAAAATAACTCTAAAATAACTCGATGCTGCAGGAATATTTCTTCCCAGAATTTGACGAAATGGACGCAGACGACTTTTATTTCCAACAGGATGGCGCACCGCCCCATATTTCCGGCCCACACATTATTGTGTGCCAAGTTCGGTGAGTCATTAATTTCACGAAATGGCCCTACCGCTTGGCCGCCGAGATCGTGCGATTTAACACCTTTGGACTATTTTCTTTGGGGCCACGTTCAATCACAAGTTTACAGCAATAAACCAGCAACTCTTGATTCACTTGAAGCCAACATTCGTCGTGCAATAGCCGGCGTGAGGCCGGAAATGCTGGCCTGAGTCATGGAAAATTGGTGTAAGCGGATTCGTGTCTGCAAAAAGAGCCGCGGTGACCATTTAAGCGATATCTTGTTTAAATTTCCAGTTATATAAAAGTTTCAGAATGAATTTTGCTTTAAAACTCTTTATTTTATTCAATTTTAAAGTTAGGACGCTCTTAATGGAAAACCCGTTACTTTTTAACGTTATTGATCCAGCCATGAAAACGATATCGTACTTATCAAATTCCTGTTGCTGTTTTAAGCGAGGAGATTTCATTGTAGTTTGCAAATTTTTTTTTTCTTTCGAAAAAATAAGTGAAAGTATATATTAACTACTGAAAATGAATAAATTCCATTTCAGCAATGACCACTGTTTTCAGGATGACTTCAAAGAAGTAATTTTTGAAATATACGTTAAAAACTCTGGTAAAATATTATATTCCTTAAACATATCGCGACACTGGAATTATACAATAGATCAAACAAATTATTCTTTCTTGGGGTCACAAATAGGATATTATTAGGATATTGCCGAATGGAGAAAAGCATTCTAAACAGCTGCAGATAGTACAAATTAAATATATTTTGTTCTAACTAGCTTTAATCGTTCTTTATTACATTTTTAGCAAAGCCATAGGGGATGGCAATAAATGTAACAGTTTATTAATATCCTCTAAATAGAGGTTAATTGTTTATTGGCCTTTATAGGTTTTAGAACAGGATATGTGGGCGATTTAGGAGACACGCTAGTCCAGAATCTTGGAGAACTTCATAAAAACCTTGACAATTTTATCCCTTTTCTTATCTAGAACTTCGTCAAGAAACTTATAATTTTATCTAATTTACAAATAGAACGTTCTAGAACATAATAAACATTTATTTTGCCTTTTCATCAACTCTTAATCTCTCGTATCTGAAGGAAGACCTCCTGGGCCGCTAATCTTTTTATGTCGTCCGTCCATCTCGTCTGTGGTCTACCTCTGCATCTTTTATATTCTCTAGGCCTCCATTCAACCACACAGCGCACAGTGCGAGAAAAGTGCCATTTTTTTGGACAAAAATCTGTTCACAGTCGGCATTTTATCCGATTTGAATAAATCAGACGAGAAATACTTGTGAAATATTGTACTTTAAGATAGCGAAGAAGGTTAAAATTACCATAACCTACAAAAGGACTTCCGGTCGACAGTTCGTAGCACGCGGACGCATTTTCCCCCGGTTGGGGCTTCTGAAGGCGAAGTTCGGGCGTTTTGGGGCTTCGAAGTGTGGATCGGTGGTCCACAAACTGCTTGGTAGGGGTTCTAATCGCAGAGGGTTACTACGCGCGCTGTGAGGGGTGATTCCTATAACGTCGGTTGAGGTTAGGTGATTTGTGCAGGTGGCGAACACGTGAGGCCGTGTTTTTTGTATCAATCGCGTAACTAGACGGACGGGCTGACAGAAAAGGTTATACCCAAAACCAGTAGCAGTTCCCGAGGAGATCCTTTATCAGTGCCAAAATTAAAGAAATTAAGTTATAAAGACAAATAAATATTTTTTGTTCTTCGGGGAGCAATATCGCCTAGAGCGAGACTACGTTGCTCTCCATCTGTAGAAACGATCCAAACTCGAGAATGTGTAACGCATCACCGAAGGGTCGCCGGTGCTCTGTCTAAGCACGAGACGGATCTATAGCTGGGTAAATGCAAATAAATGCGATGCCCATTATTCTAATCATCAGCATAACCTACAAAAAATTGCCATAGAATTATAAGTAATTATAAAAAAAAGAGTTATGAACAAAACAACTAAAACAATATACCTTTATGTTAACAGGTAAATATCAATAAAATATTTCAGAAAAAAAGTTTTGAAATAAAAATTTTTTCTGAAATATTTTATTATAGACATAAGACTTTTGTTTACATGAATTAGATATACAGTATTGGCAAAAAAAAAAATTAATTCGTAACGTTATTATCTCCTGCATTATATTAGGACAGGAAAATATTTATATTTATGGGTTAGGTTTTGTTAGGTAAAAAATTCTTATTTTGTAGTTCTGTAAATCATAAATTATTAGTCAAAATTTAATTACTTTGTGCATTAGGTCGTAATAGATTTTAATTCCTAGGTGCATTCATTTTTAAGTTGAAAAATATTGTTTGTAACATTACCATTCTATATGCACTAGATGATAATTGTAAAATTTATATTTATGCATTAGAAAATTTTAGTTTCGATATGTTTTGTATACAGGTCTTGGAATTATTATTATTATTTTATGAATTAGATTATGTTAGTTTTATTACTACTACTGTGTAATTTTATTATAATAATATGCAAATTATTCATAACAACTTTGCAATAGCTTTTCCTAAAATATTGTTAGGTTGATAAAAAATGTGATTTTTACATCTGTCCTAAATAGATGTTCAGTTGGAAGTGACCATCGCATTGTGAGAGCAAAAGTTTTTATTAACATTAAACAGGAAAGAAACAACATAATTCTTAAAAGAAACCATAAGAAATGGACAACCCTGGAGGATGTGGATTCCTATAGAAGAGAGATCGCAAGCTCCTTGGAACACAATGAAGATACAGCAGTTGATAACATATTTGAAAACATCAAAAATAGTATTGAAAATGCCATTGACAAAACTTGCCCAAAACAACAAAAAGAACAGAAATTAAATCAAAGAGTAAAACAGCTAATGAAGCGAAGGAGAGAAATGGTAGATAAGACTACAAATACAGATACAGAACTATAAATAGAGAGATATCCAGGGAGATTAGAAAAGACAAAAGATAAAAAAATGCAGAGGAAATTAAAAACATTCATGGTAATGTAATAACAAACAAAAGAGATATTTTACAGATTACAGTCTGATTTCTAACATTATTCTTTCCATGGACCTCTGCGTTTTTGCAATTTTATCGATATTAGCTTTGGTGAGTGTCAATGTTTGACAGCCATACGTCAGAATCGGCCATATACACTGGTCAAGTTTTTTGATGTTGTGGTAGCTTTGGATTTTTTAGTATAAATGCTAACTTTCCGAATCCTGTCCATGCCAGTCGGATCCTTCGGTGTATTTCCGCCGTCTGGCCCTCTTTACTCACCTTTAGGATTTATCCAAGGTATATATATTCATTTACTTTTTCCAGTATACAATTGTCAATCCTTACGTTTCTGTTTTTGTGCGTTGGGCATTACTTTTGTTTTCCCTATGTTCATTTTTAAGCCGAACGTTCGCGACGCTTCTTCCAGTTCTTTAATCATCGTTTGCAGTTCTTCAAAAGTTGCTGCTGTCAGTGTTACATCGTCAGCGTATCTAAGATGAGACTTTTTTTACCGTTATTTTATTCGATATTTTGTCCATTGTAATGATCTAAATACATCTTCCAGGGCAAGCGTGAAAAGTTTAGGGGATATTACATCTCCTTGCCTGACTCCCCTTTTAATTGCTTTCCTATTTTTTCCTCGAGTTGTATCATCATTGTTGCTTTCTCGTATAAGTTATGAATTAGTTATCTATAGCGAGAGTCTGTCCTACAGTTATTATCATGGCCTGCTCCACCACGCTGTCGAAGGCCCTCTCATAGTCCACGAATGCCAAATATAAGGGCAAATTGTATTCGGTAGCTTTTTGAATTAGTGTTCTTATTGTTAGCAGAAGATCTGTGGTACTAAACCCTTTCCTAAATCATGCCTGTTCTACGGGCTGGTATGCATCCATCTTTGGTGTAAGTTTATTAGTAATTATCTTCATGAATACTTTATACATCTGAGAGAGTAGTGAAATAGAGCGGTAATTACACTGCGTTACAAATTTAAAAACAAAATAAGTAACTACTTAAATTTTTCTTGTTTATTTATTCATACTCACCACTTATTAAGAATACATAAGTACTTTTTGTCTATCACGTACTGTTTTTTAGGTACGATAGTTAACAATTTTAAGTAAAATAATTAAGGAGTAAAGTACAGTGTACACGTAGCTTCATTAAATTTTCCAATAATTCGAATAAAACTGCTAAAAAAACTTATTATTAATACATTTGGACACAACTAAATATAAAATGTTTATATTGTACATTAAAAGTTAAAAATATTTAACTTTTTCTCTTATGTTGGGAAATATCTTCTCGTCTCGCCAGCAGTAATCTCCCAACATAGCTACGTCCCAACGACCTTGAAACCGTTCCTCAAGCCTTTTCACATCCTGATGAAATCGTTCGCCTTGTTCATCACTCACTGCTCCAAGATTTGATGGAAAAAAAGAGAAATGGGAATGGAGGAAATGAATTTTAATGACATTCGACAACCCGTCTTTTGTGTATGCTCTTAACAAATCGTTCACTAAGAGTTCTGCATTCTCGGCTCTATGATTTCCTAAAAAACCTTTTATCATGGCTTTTAATGATGTCCATGCGCATAGTTCGTCGTCATTTAGTGTTTGATTAAATTTGATGTTTTTTATTAATAGGCGTACTTGTGGACCAATAAAAATACCTTCTTTCAACTTTGCGTCACTTAATCTTGGAAAAATAGATTTTAAATATAAAAATCCTTCACCATTTTTATCCATCGCTTTCACAAAATTCTTCATTAAGCCGAGTTTTATGTGTAGAGGAGGTAAAATGACGTCTTCGGGGTTGATTAAAGACAAGTATTTTACATTTGACTTCCCACACACACAAATTCCGTTCGTTTTGGCCAGTCTTTGATCAAATAGTGCTTATCAGTAGCTCTACTGTCCCACATGCAAAGAAAGCAGCAGTACTTGGTAAATCCACCTTGCAAACCAAGTAACATAGCTATTACTTTGAGGTCAGCGCACACTTTCCACTTAAAATTTTTGTATTTAATTAAATCCAATATTGATTTCATATTTTCGTATGTCTCTTTTAAAACAGTTGAATAAGCCACTGGTATTGACGGATATTTATTACCATTATGAAGTAAAACTGCCTTCAGACTTGTTTTCGTACCATCAATAAAAAGACGCCATTCATTTGTATCATAGGGAATTTCTAACTCACCCATCAAAGATACAATGTCATTACAAAAACATATATTTTCTGAACTAGAGTAAAAAGTTGCCATTTCTTTACTTCGTTTTCGTTGTACAGATATTTTTGTATCTGGTGCCAAGAAGTGCCATTCCTGTAGTCTTGATCCATTTAATTCAGTTTGTCTAACAGACAAATTCAAGCCCCGTATCAAATCATTTATTCCCGTTGTTGAATTAAATGCGGTTGGCATAGATCACTTGAAGAGGGTAAAAAGTCCGGATCTTGGTTGTCAACTTCTATGTCTTGTCCATCGTTATTTTCATCGCTTGGTATATCTAACTCTTCAGTTTGACTTTTCTTAGGAGGCAAAGGAGGAGTCATGTCTTCACTATATGGTATTGGTTTTGATACAGAATTCACAGAAGGGTACTCGATATTATGCTTAATTTTCTTTGAAAATCCTCGTACATCAGTCATGCAGAAATAGCAATCGTTAAAATGATTACTAGGTTCGCGCCACACAGTCGGTACTGCAAATGGCATAGATGTTCTGTTTCCGTTCAACCACGACAGGAGAGTAGCATAACATGATACACAAAACAGTTGCGGAATCCAGGGTTTATCTTGGTGTATAGTACGTCCAAAATACAGAAAATACGCAGTACATACTTTTTCAGATATTTTTTTTCCTTGAGACTTGAGAATGTACTGTCCACACACGTAACAAAACTTGTTTGGTGAAGTTTTGCACTGACGGCGACTACTTTTTTCAGTATTCATCTTTAAAACTGTATTATTACACTCTTCATCAGGTAATCTCAAAGAAACTAACAAGAAATAAACATATCCTCTCAATAGATTATCTAGCGATTACATTTATTAATATGAACAATATGAGGGTAGGTTAGGAAAAGGTTATCGGTGTGTACCTTAAAAACAAGACGTGATAGAAATAAAAGACATCCACTGCTTACATACTATAACTAATAGGAAACTATAATAGCAATCAGTTTTTTCGGGTACGCAGTGTTATTAGTTCCAATTAAGGAAGGCAAAATTTAACTTCTAAAACTACGCGCGGCTTTGGCTTGGGCCATCAATTCCTATATCGGGTGTGATCATACACCGAAGTGATCCGTACGGAACACTGAAAATGAACTCTATAATATGACAAATTTGTAAACAGCCATGTTTAAAATAAAATTTGAGAATAAAAATATTTAAAAATAAAACTAAATATTTTCGAAACCTTGCAAAGTTATTTTTACACGTTGTGTTTATTTGCGGAAAAAAAAACCAAAGCAAAACAGAAAAGTAAAAGTTTTGTCTTTGACCATGACATGACATTGCGTTCTTTGTTTTATTTAGGCGATTTTCAGCATACCACCCAAAAAAAAAACTGTTTACAATTCCGTCTGCCTTTTCAGTTTTTATTGTTACATAATATTTCTTCTTATCTTCGGGCTGGATCTTCCTTTTTCTGCTTGAACCAGTTTTTTTGCGTTGTTTACAAAATATCGAGACTATTTGCTTAAACTAATTTTGCCTGATGATTTATTTAATTACTGTTAAAAATTCCCAAAATTTCTAGTTAATACGGGGCACGTTTTTTAGGTAAGTAAGTAAAGTACCTGGATCTATTGGCTAGTCAAAGACCCCATTACAAAAGCATGCGCCTCAGTTTACGTCTGTTTGTGCGTGTTTAAAATGCCTCAGACCATTGGAAATTCCTCGGATTGTGAGACGCGCGCTGTAATTCGTTTCTTAAATGCGAGAGTCGTGAAAGCGACTGAAATTCATAGACAGATTAGTGAAGTGCATAGCGAAAACGCTATGAGCGATGCGTACACGGTGAGGTACTAATTGTCACAGGTGGCGAGACTCGGGTAATCTACTGGGATCTTCCCACGAAATAGGAGTCGATGCAGTGGATTCATAACGACTGTCCAGCTCCAAAGAAGGCAAAAAGTCAGTTGTCTTCTGAAAAGTTGAAGGCGACCGTTTTTGGGACTGTGAAGGAATTTTGCCTATTCAAACTTTTTATTTTGCCACTTGTTATGAAAATTTACATAAAATTATAGGTTCTAAAGAAATAAATATAAATAATAAATAAATACGTAAAATACATTAGAAATAAAAACCAGTTCCTTCTACCTCTTGCCAGTTAATGTAGAACTAAAGCTGATAATTAAAAATAAAAATAACAACACAACATTAGCCTAAATGGACAAATAAAAACAAAGAATTGTAAACAATCAGAAAGGACGAAACAGAGCAAGAAAAAAATAAAATTATATTAGTTCCTTTAAAAAGAATTAAAAATACTATCCTTATGTTGTAACTGACCGTTGCTTTACTGGTTTGTAAGTCGATCAAAAATAACACGTAATGAAACTTCTCACTTTTTATTAAGTAAATTTTATAGTCTAATTGCCTTAATATGAATATTTTAATATCATTGCTCGTAAGAACAATATTTAATACTTGATGTTATTGTTAATAATTATGACTCTTATGTCCCTTGTTAATTAACTCTCTCTCTCTAAAATTTACCATAAACGTGCTCTTAAGTTTAGGTAACAAATATTTACCTATCGTGCTAATGATTACAGAGTTTGGCAACTTCTCGGCGCCATCAGGAAATTTACAAAGAAAATAATTAATTGTAGAAAGTAGTTGTTTTTACTGAGCTATTAGTAAGTGTACAGGATGAGTCAACGATAGAGTAAACTTCCGATGTGGCCGATATAACATATGTTTTTTTTTTTTAAATAGAACATCCTATTTTCTAATTTATTTCTAAATTCTGCGTACAATTTTATAACTATATTATATACCTAAACCTAGTAGTTTTTCTAATATTTCAATTTAAAAAAAAAAAAATACTAGTTTTCGGTTTTGTAAAAAATTGCCAGTAGCGCCATTATTTCTGAAGGTGGAATACTCATAATTGGTACGAGCATTCTATAGAGATGAAAAAAAAGATATATGTAAAGAAATTTGAGTTAGATGCTACAGGGTATTCAAAATAAATTTATGCATTTTGTTATTTAAAGGACACACCCTGTAATTTTACAAAATCCTCCAACTTTTATTAAGTATATTATATACCTATTTCTAATAGCATATACCTATTTCTAATAGCAAGTAAAAATAGTTTAATTTGTTGTAGTAAGTGACGTATAAAGGTAATAGTTATGGATTTTCCTAAAAATGAATTAATTGTCTTTTGGCAGTAAGGCTTTACGGAGCGAAGTACCCTAATAGACGTATACCATCTAGAAAATCTTTTCAGTACTTAATGGAACGGTTTGATGGTAGTGCTAGCGTTGAGTATACGAAACGGAAAGTAGTAAACCAGAATGCTACCAATCAGGAAAAAGAAATGGAGATTTTACTTCATGTTGAAGATAATCGCCAGGTCAGCAGCCGTCAACTAGCTGACTTATCTGACACATCCCAATCTACGGCTAATCACACCACGAGAAAATACAAGTATCATCCCTTTCATTCTGAACGACGAGTAAACTTTTGTGCCACCATGAATGGAGCAATAGAGGCCGATCCAAATTTTTAACCAAAATAATGTTTTCTGATGAAGCTACTTTTCGCAGTAATGGAGCAGTTATCAGCCATAATATGCATTATTATTCAACAGTTAATTCATTTTGGGTCTAGGATGTTCAAAACCAAAACCATTGGGGTGGAGTGGAATATTAAATTGTCGAATTATTGATTCATATTTTTTCCGCGAACCGCTTAACGGGCCTAGATATCTAATTTTTTTGCAAAACAAATTACCACAGCTTCTTGAAGAAGTTGATAACTTTAAAAGGGAACAAATGTGGATTCAACAAGACGAAGCTCCTGCTCATTACCATCGGGAAGTTGGGAATTTTTAGACGATCGTTACCCACAAAAATGGATCGGTAGGGATGGATTCATTCAGTGGCCCCCTCGATCATGTGACTTAACACCTTTAGACTTCTTGTTGTGGTGCTACATTAAAGATCGTGTTTATGTGAATCCCCCTACAACACCAGTAGATATGGAAAATAGGATACGGGATGCGTGCAGGACAATAACGCCCTTTATGCTAAGGAAAGTGAAGGAAAATATAGTAAAACGACTAAACATGTGTGTTCAAGTAGATGGGCATATTTTTGAACATTTATTACGTCATAATAACACAGGCCCACAAAAAAAAAATGGGGTATACTTTTGATGCGATATATCAGATCCGTAGTATTTTTGCCCGCTGATCACGAATCAGAATATCGCCATCACATCTCAAATTTTTTTCTAACCTCAAAAAAATAGGTAAAAAATTAGTAAAAATTAAGAAAAATATACTCCTAAAAAATTGATTCAAGCTTTTTCATGAATCCAAAGTATTAATATGTATTCGGACACGCTAAGCTAATATTCATCGGTTGAATTAAGCCTTACAGTTCTGTTTTCTTTCTAACCTCAATAAATCAGACAGATATAGTGCTTCTCGAATGCAAAAAACGAATTCAAATTAAAATTCAACCGATTCTTACCTTACAAATTTGGTACACGGGGGTTTTTTTGGGTTGCTGATCATGAATCTGAGGTCGGATTTGCAAAATTCAAAATGGCGGATCCAAGATGGCGGACAAAATTTTTGAAAACCAACCGATTCCTACCAAATTTGGTATACAGTTGGGGAATCCTCAAACCTGATACTCTTAAACCCTAAACCCTGAAACCTTAGACTCCCACACCCTGTAACTTCAAAAAATAGACCTCAATAACCCTGTAACTTTAAAAATGAGACCCAATAAACTCAAAACCAGGACTTTTAAATCATATACTCTCGAATAGTAGACCCTTAAGCCGTAGAATTGCGAAGGTTAGACCCGCGCCTAACTTTCCTTTTTTTGGCTGTATCTTGTTCTTTTTTCCGCGAATGACCTATTCAAAGGCTTTCTGCCCAAACGCTTTTGAGGACTTGTTTCTCTTTTTAGCGATCAGCAATAGTCCGCTAGCATATGGTCATCCCATCGTCCTTGAAACCGATTTTCTATGATTTTCAGATCTTGGTGAAAACGTTCCCCTTGCTCCTCACTGTAGTCACCAAGATTATCTGAGAAATCATCGATGTGGGAGTCCAGGAAATGTAATTTTAGATTCATTAAGCAACCTAATGTTTGAAAATTTTTTACCATTTTCTCGACTATTTCTTTGTACTTAGGACTTTTATTATTTCCCAAAAAGTTTGTTGCGACTTCTTTAAAACTAAGCCAAGCAGCTTTTTTCAACTTTATTCATTTTAGTAACAAATAATGAATCTTGAAACAATTTTCTTATTTGTGACCCGTCAAATAAGCCTGCCTTAATTTTAGCTTCAGAAAATTTCGGAAATTTTTTATGCAAATATTTGAAACATGGGCCGTTTGTATCTAATGCTCTCGTGAATTGCTTCATAAGTCCAAGCTTAACGTGAAGCGGGGGAATAAGAACTTTTCCTGGATCTACCAATGGTGGAAACAATACATTATTTTCACCAGGAGTGAACGATTCTCTTGTTGGCCAAATTTTTTTCTTATAATGACGTTCCCTGTCTCTGCTATTCCACAGACATTTATAACAGGGATAAAGTGTAAACCCTGACTGTTGGCCAAGCAATATTGTTACAGTTTTCAGATCTCCACAAATTTTCCAGTTATGATCAGCATATTTTATTTTTATCAAAAGCTGCTTCATTTTTTCATATTGCTCTTCCATAACTGTGGAATGAGCAATCGGAATAGGAGCGTAAACGTTGGTATTATGCAGCAAAACTGCCTTAATGCTCCGTTTAGAAGAATCAGTGAACAGTCTCCATTCTTCAGGATCGTATGAGATTTTGAAATTTATCCATTAGACCTTTTACATCGGTACAATATGAAAGTGACAATTCCTCGTCCATTGTGAAATATTTTCGAAATTCTTCATCTCTGTTTCTATAATAAGAAATCGTAGCTTCTGGCTTAAGTAAATGTATTTTCTTTAAAAAGGAAGCAAGATGCTCTGAACCATCTTTGGATAAGCCTAAATCTCTGACTAGATCACTAAGATCTGACTGTGATACGAGTATTGGTTCTGGTTTACGGTTGTATGGTAGAAATTCTTTATCTGTGTCACTAGTATATGATAGGTTGTCACTAGAACATTCATTAGTAACAGTGTTTAACTCTTTTTCGACAGTCTCAATGTTTTCGGCATGAACTGATAAGGTGAAATCATTTGTTTCCATAACATCAGCATCAAGTGGTTCAGGAGGCGGAATTAGTTTAGTTGGTCTTGTTACTGTCGAAACATCGTTATAAGTAATAGTGCTTTTATTTTTTCGCTTATGCCTAGATACAACATTCATACAAAAGTAGCAATCATTTTCACTGTATGGTCTATTCCATATTGCTGGTCTGGAATATTTAATCGCCTTCTTATTGATGTACAACATTATTTTGCAAGAACTGCAAATGATGTGGGGAACCCAATCTGTATCCTGGTGCTGTATTTCAATGTTAAAACAATCCTTATATAAGGTTTTAATCTTATCCGTTATCGGTGACCCCATTTTACTCAATACGTGTTGACAGCAAATATAACAAAATGAATCACTGTTATTATCGCACTTATGAAAAGTCCTTGTACCGTGAGACCGTTTTCTTGTAGCATTATACTCTACATGAGCCAAGTCACCCACACATGAAGAGCTACGGTCGTTGGATGACGACGGCTGCGGGCCCGCTTTCCCACCCCTGACCAACCGCCGATACTGGGTTTCCGAGTCCCTGCATCGTAATTCTCTTTCTTCTACCTGCCATGACGGCATCTAAGCCGTTATCCAGGGACTCTGCCGGCTAGTGGAGTAACACCGTTGCCCACCGTCACCACGTGGAGGTGCCCTGGATGCAGGTAGAAGAATAAAAATCGACCGATGAATTTTCTCGGCGTTCAAAATGGCGCGAAAACATCTGCCATCTTGAATTTTGCAAATCCAACCTCAGATTCGTGATCAGCTACCCAAAAAATCCCCGTGTACCAAATTTGGTAAGGATCGGTTGAATTTTAATTTGAATTCGTTTTTGCATTCGAGAAGCACTATATCTGTCTGATTTATTGAGGTTAGAAAGAAAACAGAACTGTATGGCTCAATCCAACCGATGAATATTAGCTTAGCGTGTCCGAATACATATTAATACATCTTTGGATTCATGAAAAAGCTTGAATCAATTTTTTAGGAGTATATTTTTCTTAAGCTTTACTAATTTTTACCTATTTTTTGAGGTTAGAAAAAAATTGAGATGTGATGGCGATATTCTGACGTCAGATTCGTGATCAGCGGGCAAAAATACTACGGATCTAATATATCGCATCAAAAGTATACCCCACTTTTTTTTTTTGTGGGGCTGTGTAATTAATCATTAGATAAGTTAAACTATATTAAAATTATTATTAACTATTTGTTTATGTTTTCACAATAGCGTAAGTGTATTAAAAAACAAGGGTAAAAATTGAAAAATTCAAAATAAATCGAAAACTATTAGAAATAGGTATATGACATACTTAGTAAAAGTGGGTTTTGTAAAATGTATCAGGAAAAATAATATTATACAGGGTGTGACATTCAAAAAATTTGAGATTTTTCAATTTAAAATAGTCGAAATGCATAAATTTATTTATGCATCTATCTATCTAACACAAATTTCTTTACATATATATTTTTTTCATCTCTATAGAACGCTCGTACCAATTATGAGTATTCCATCTTCAGAAACAATGGCGCTACTGACAATTTTTTACAAAACTGAAAACTAGTATTTTTTTTACAAAATTGAAATATTAGAAAAACTACTAGGTTTAGGTATATAACATTATTAATAAAAAGGTTATAAAATTTTACGCAGAATTTAAAAATAAATTAGAAAATAGGATGTTCCATTTAAAAAAACATATGTTATATCGGCCGCGCTTTTTTGAAGAACTCTGTATACTCAAAAATAATTTTAAACAGTGCCCTTATAGTCCAGGCAATATAGCTGAAAAAAGAGCCTTTCTGCCGATTTTGAGATAATAAGCTATAAATTGGTGTATACCTTCGTTTTGGCATTGTTTATGTGTAGTCAAAAGTCACCGATGATAGCTTGTTCGGTTCATCAAAAAAACGAAGGTCAAAGGTCACAAAAATTGATTTTTCAACAATCTCTCGTTTTTTATGCTCTAAATCACTTTGGGACCTGCAATTTATACGTTAATAATTTACTAAAAATGTTTAAATAATCAACGAATTTCAATTATTTACTTGAAAATAAATGATATTTGTTTATAATATTTAGAAATAACATGTGTTTGATTTAAATTAGGAAATAGTAGTTTAAAAAAAGATATTGAAATGAATAAACTCAAATACATTTTAAGAACTTCCTTATATTATTCAAAATAGAAAAAATTGAATACTTTATTATTAATAAAATATATATATATATATATATATATATATATATATATATATATATATATATATATATATATACAATATTTATCACAATAAAATGTGAGAGTCCTCTACATATTTTTATATATATTATTTTATTAAATCGTTCATTCTTCGTCGTCTTCTTCTTCCAACTGCCCAATTTGCAAATCAAATTGATCGTCATCATCATTTTCGTCGTCCGTATTTACAGTTGTTTCTAGCATCTCAAATATATCCGTCGCATTATCATCATCTTGGTCATATGAATACAATGGAGCATTGAGGCATGCTTGCCCTTTACAATGACCACACGCAGAGGAGCATTGCAAGCCTACTTTTCTGCACCCGCAACTCAAACTACAACCTTTCTTACAATTGCAGAATATACTATTCAGCAACTCTTCGGGTGCTGGTGGTAACAATGTTGCTACTGGTCCCAGGGTCTCATTTTGCAATGACCATCCCCACTCCTGGGGCCCTAAATCATTCCCCAACCAAATTTGAGTTTGATAGTATACTCTGTTGATATGCTGTCGAGCTGCAGCGCTTGTCGGTGGAAGAGATGATAATTGCACCGGTTTATTTGATTTCGTCAATTTAATAAATTGCGTATACCGCAAATTGTCGATGCTTCCTTCTAATTTTGGAGCATTGTACATTTGTAATAAAATTCTTTCTCCATTTTCAAATAATAATTGTGGATGGCTGTTTTTTTGCTGGAATAGTTCAGCTAATTGATCTAAATTGGAGTTTTTTCTCGAACATTTTGATAACTGCCAATTTTCCTTTTCTGAAAAGCGCAGAAGTTGTGTCGCATCCACTGAATGCGTGCAAAAATAATACATGCTTTTTACATCGAGGATATTTTTCGAAGCTTTTCGATGAATACATTTTTGTCTCCACATTGCCTTTACCAATTTTCTTAAAGAAAATAGTTTGCTGATATGATTGCGTACGTCCTATCACAATCACTAGTAAATCGATATCATCTCCTACTATAACGACAGTCTTTTGATGTTCAGATTCTGCAATGGCTGTTTCGACGATGAGAACATCAACATCATTTTTGGCTTGTTTTGTAGCGATGTTGGCCGTCTTTAATTTCTCAACGAGCATTTCAATGAGCTTCTTTTTATTAGATCGGTTCGACAAGAACTTTTCTTGGCTGATT
This sequence comes from Pachyrhynchus sulphureomaculatus, assembly GCA_019049505.1. NCBI lineage: Eukaryota > Metazoa > Arthropoda > Insecta > Coleoptera > Curculionidae > Pachyrhynchus > Pachyrhynchus sulphureomaculatus. The sequence continues at coordinate 133,186,964 of CM032448.1, read as the reverse complement.
GGCACAATCATCGATTCATCAACAGAAACTTCATAAGATATTGAAAGAGCAGTAGTTCTTCTTTGTTGTTCCATTGCTTTAATGTTTTTACAGTAGTCTGAATAACCGTCGAATACAACAACAATACTCGAGCCATAATGCGTTTGCAAATATTTGACGTATTTATCTAAAACAATAGAAAAAGTGTCATCTTTGCTCCATACCACGCGATGCATAAGAAATCCACCATCGACAATGTATATTATATTATCTTCATCAAGTTCGACATGAACAGGTTCCATATATTTATATAATTTTGATTTAGTTGTTTTTCTCATGCCATCATTATCAAATAAAGATGTCGGATACGGACTCAGTTCATATTGTAAATAGTCTTTAAGATTACTTTCAAATTTTTTGTTCACTGGTATTTCTCTGAAAGAGTAATAATGGATCAACAATAACTTTACAATCTTTAATTTTGATAGACTTGTTAACTGCTGAAATTGGTAAAACTTTGTCGATGCGTTTTAATTTAACTTCATTGAAGTTAATGCCAGTCATTTTTGCCATTGATTGTAGACCAATTTCGTGGGCTTTATGACAATTAATTTGGTCATTTCCCACAACTCCAGAAGCTATAGACACCACTTGTTCCGTAATTGGGAAAGGATTATGCAGAGTAAACCAATCAACAAGCTTACTCACATCATTAGTATCTCTTGTTATTCGCGAGTCTCGGGCATCAACGTGTTGTTCCCCAGAATTTAAAGATATATCACAAAACTTCTCGATTTCATAGCAAATAATATTCGTGGCATACATACAATGTATCCACGTAGATAAAACACTTTCTTTCGTACTTCGGCCTCGAGATATGCCTCCTTCCGTCTTCATAGATTTCATAAGACTTTGCTCGATAATCATGTCGGTCCATGTTCCGGAATTAAATTTTTCTGTTCTTCTCACTGTGAAAAACCTATTTTTGAAATTATGAAAAGCCTGCTGATCCATTGTATTTTTTTTAATTGAATCAAGTCTTGAAGATATAAATGTGCCGATTTTGCATATAAAAAGTGACCGCTTGCGTGAAAATACGGGAGCATTTTTTTCAATGCAACAAGATGTTCGTCAAAAAGGCCCAGTCTTTCAGCGCGAATAAAATCGAGTGCAATTGTAACTAATTCGAAATATTGTATCCATAACTGTGCTGTGGGACCACGAGCTTTCAACTCATTCAGTTTCTTTTCAAATTCTTCAATAGATGAGCTTGAAGTATCGATACATTCCTCTAAATCTTCGTACGAATTAATACGAGTGGTTATCTGTTCAGTTAAAGTATCAAGCAAATCACTTTCGAACTTCATATCTTCTAAAGTTATCTTCGATAATGCAAGACGTAATAATGTATGAGCTCTGATACTTCTTGAATAAGCGTGACCATCCATCATTTTGTCGATAGATTTCAAAGCATATATTTTACTGAGAGCTTCTTTAATTCCACTTCCGTCCATTATATATCCTATGCATCCAAGAAAGGACATAAGAGTATGAAAACCTCCTAGTTTTATAACTATTTTGTTTTGAGTTATCATCGAATGCAGCTATCATTTCACGAGCTTTGGAGTAGAGAGGTTGATCAAATGTAATTACACATGTTTTTTGTCCATGTTTTTTTAGCAGTATTTAGAGCGCAATGTAATGTGGTGTAAATTGTGTCATGATTACTGGCAGGATTATTAATGAAAGGAAGAAACATAACTTGAGAAGTTGAATAATTCGTATTATATTTCGTAAGCTGCTCGAGATATCCATTCCACCCTGGCAACGATGAAATATTCCTCCACTTTCCGTATAGCCACAAAAAATCAACTTTATTCAACATCTGTTCAATTACTTCGTTATTCAAATTTTGGACTTGAATTTTACTGTATCCAGGTACAATTGGCTTTTCATATATTAAAAGGGGTACATGTGATAACGCTGCCAACTCTTTCGCACTTGGCTTAGTTGTACATACTTTTATGCGTTCATCTAAAATAACAGTACTTTTTGGCGTTACTATTTTGATCATACCCATTATATGAAGAGTATTGTGACCGTCAAGAGTATTAACATTTATATCAGCATTATCTCCTACATATTGTATTAGCGACTCTGATAGAATACGAGGCTGTGGGTGAGAAACTGCTGAAAATTCATACTTCATACATTCATTATACGACGCACAAAATCCCAAGCTATACAAAATATCTATTAGTCTCCCAGATCCAAATCTTCTATGGAGAAATACAGATAGTCCTAACAACAGCTGAGATGAAAATGACCGTGGTCGCGACGCAGCCATAATAGCATGACTTATAGCTGTGCATTTAGTATTCAAGTTTTCGGTCGAATTTTTTTTTATTTTTCATTATAACTTCTTGTATAAAATATAATAAAGTTTTAGGTATTTCACTATTAATATCGTTTAGCATTTTACTTGGAGGCGGATAAGACTTGGTTTCAACTATAGATGTACGAATGTCTTCTCTGATAATCGCTGCAGCAGCTTCTACTATTCGCAACCGTTCTTCTTCCGGAGTTTTTTTTTTTATTTTCATACCACTTTTGTGATAATAGATCAGCTTGCGTGTCGCGAAAACTTATAATAGTGAATGATCTATTCTTCACCGTGATTACTATATTACTTAAATATTTCTGTCTTAAATTGGAAATAATAGTAGCATCATCGGGCAAATACTGCGTAGGGACATCTCGAAGCTCGTTCAATGTAAATTGTGAATCTTCGTTATTTTCAATAAAAGAAAAAATTTCTTGCATTGCTACTTCGATTTCATCTTTTCGGCTCGGCTCTTCATGTTTCGACGGCTTTGAATGAAAGAATTTAGTCATGCAAATAGTGTGATATTTTGCTCCGGCAGCAATCAAGTCAAATTCACTAATTACGCGACTTTTCACTAATTCTCCAAAAGAATCACCTCGTTCAACTGCTCTTTTAATTATATTGTCTTTCATATTTATAGTTTGTACCTTACTAATGACGCGCTTATACTTTTGATGTTTACGTTTTTCTTCTCCTTCATCAGCTGTTTGGCCACAAATCAAGCACAATTTTGCGAAGTCAAAAGGCTCAGTTCTTAGTCTACGAGGTGAACTTGATGTCGAAGGTTCATCATCTTCCAGGCGTCGCTTATATGCAGTTATACTATGTTCACTGGTGTACTGTTTCCTGCAGTTAATATGCACTTTTACAGAACTTAAAGTGTTCAAATAGTCAATTTTTACCGTCATTTCTTTGAATACTTGCATTTTTTAAAACTTGTAAGCCACGCGAAACATTCACAGTTTTGTCATCTGATACTAACTTTTCACATATAAAACACAATTCAGCCATTTTACCCGAAATCGTATGTCTGTATTTGCCAAAATTCAGTTTTACACTGAAGAGAAGTCTAGTGAAACTAAATAAAAGGAGAAGCCTTGAGAACGGTACAAGTCTTATGTAACATCTGTCCAACTCACTATATGAAAACATAAAAGACCGTTGGTAGAGGCCCCCCTCTGTCAAGCGTGGCCCTCTACGTCTATAACACGTGAACTATTACACAGGTAGTCGACGACACACATACGCGCACACATTGATCGTAAAGATGTATAGAGAGAATATATGAGAATATACGTGAATTTGAAGAAACTCTAGCTCTTCGAAGCTTCACGCACTAATGCCTTAAGAAGGTAAAATTCTTGAACTTATATTCTCGTATTTTCGCTCTCTTGCAACCACTCAATAGAGGGGGATGGCTGCTTGGTGGTGCACACCGCTGATTGGTTTTACAGAGCAGTCCCTAGACTAACTAATCCGAATACTTCCTATGTATATATTAAAATTTCTCAAATTATAATATGCATAAGCTCCATAAATTAGAATTATCATCCGCTCGAAACTGTAAATTTACGACATCGCACAAATCACCGAAATTTAAAACTGATTAGTGCAAATGTACCTGCATTGTATCTATGAGGGACCCAACATTTTTGGAAATTATACGGTCCGTAATTGACTACATAGATCCTGCCATAAAGTAGTATGATTCCATCCGTTTATTATAAATAATTCGGAGAACGATTTTGAAAATCTCTACAACTTCATAGCAGAGAAAATAAAAATATAATGAGAATGCAATTAAGCTAATATTTACTAAATTTAATCAAACACATGTTATTTCTAAATATTATAAACAAATATCATTTATTTTCAAGTAAATAATTGAAATTCGTTGATTATTTAAACATTTTTAGTAAATTATTAACGTATAAACTGCACAACGTATTGCATTATGCAGCTAACGTAGCGTTATCATGCATACGACCAAATACTTCCTACTCTCCGCGCTCTATTTCAAAGACGGTTAGACTTAGAAAAAAATACCAATCTTGTAGAGAATTTTATGCTCTACAACTTTTATAATAGGTCCCAAAGTGATTTAGAGCATAAAAAACGAGATATTGTTGAAAAACCAATTTTTGTGACCTTTGACCTTCGTTTTTTTGATGAACCGAACAAGCTATCATCGGTGACTTTTGACTACACATAAACAATGCCAAAACGAAGGTATACACCAATTTATAGCTTATTATCTCAAAATCGGCAGCAAAATGCTAAGTCTCCTGGACAATTAACATTCCTAAAACTATTATATATAACATTTTTTCGTCATTCCCGAAACAAATGAGATAATGAACTTTCCTTTATCGTTGACTCACCCTGTACCGCCGGTATTAACATATGGCACTGAAACGTGGGCTTTAAATAAAAGTATAATAAGTAAACTGCAGGTAACCCAAAGAGCAATGGAGAGAAGAACGCTAAATATTAAACTCCAAGATCGTATTTTTAACCTCGAGATACGAAGATCAAAAGTAACAGATGTAATACAACGAATATGTATATTAAGGTGGAATTGGGCGGGGCATATTGCAAGGCTGAATGATAACAGATGGACACGTCGTATAGTTGAATGGAGGCCTAGAGATCACAAAAGATCCAGAGGTCGACCACAGACAAGATGGACCGACGACATAAAAAGATTAGCAGGACACTATTGGATGCAAAAAGTAAACAACAACTTGGAGAGGCTTACATTCGACTATGGATGAAATAAGCTAATGATGATGACGATAAAAAAAACAATATCGAGCAAGTTTTTCGACAGCATGATGGAGATAAATATATTCTCATTACCGCACATTGCTCCTTTACAGACTAAATAATGTTATTTTATATGTTTACTAACCGTGCTCATTATTTCTCCTTATTTTCCATTATCTCACCTTATCTCCCATTATGTAGGCTTATCTCGACTAATCTCGCAATATTTCTCCTTATCTCCCATTATTTCTCCTTATCTCTCATTATCTCACCATAACTCCCATTATCTAGACTTATCTCTGCTTATCTCCCATTATTTCTCCTTATCTCCCATTATTTATACTTATCTCCCACTATCTCACCTTATCTCCCATTTTCTAGGCTTATATCGAATTATATAGAACATATGTATAAATTTGTAAAAACACGTAAATCGGATAAGTGGTTCTCAAGTGATAAGCGCACTAACCGACAGACAGACAGACAGAGAGACGTTGCATTTTATATGTATTATATTCTTTGCCACATGATAGTGTTCCATATTTATTGGTTTAGGCAGTGTATTGCAAGAGAACGCGCTAACGGTAACCTTTTTTCCGACTTGATTCACTATTATCGCATGGCTTATTCTTTATGTTACGCAACGCAATAAAATATATCCTATACCTGGCCAGAGAACATCTGTATGTTTTAAAAAAAGCACAGAAATCGGATAAGTGGTTCTCCAGTGATAAGCGCACTAACGGACAGACAGACAGACAGATACAGAGACGTTGCATTTTATATATATTATAGATATCCTTTGCTACATGATATTGTTCCATATTTAGTGGTTTAGGCAGTGTATTGCAAGAGAACGCTCTAGCGGCAAACTTTTTTTCCGATTTGATTCACTATTATCGTCACTGCTTATTCCTCATGTTACCTAACGTAATAAAATATAGCCTATAACCTGGCCAGAGAACATATGTATGTTTAAAAAAAAGCACGTAAATCGGATAAGTGGTTCTCCAGTGATAAGCGCACTAACGGACAGACAGACAGAGAGAAGCTGCATTTTATATATATTATAGATATAGATTATTATTATTATATAACCTGGTCAAAGAATATATGTATGAATTTAAAAAAGACACGTAAATCGGATAAGTGGTTCTCGCGTAATAAACGCACTAATGGACAGACAGACAGAGACATTGCATTTTATAGATTATAGATATTCTCTACTACATAATATGGTTCCATATTTAATGGTTTAGGCTGTGTATTGCAAGAGAACGCGCTAGCGGCAAACTTTTTTCCGACTTCATTCACTATTATCGTCACTGCTCATTCCTTATGATACCGATCATAATAAAATATAGCCTATAACCTGGACGGAGTTTTAAAAAAAAAAAAAACGTAAATCGGATAAGTCGTTCTCCAGTGATAAGCGCACTTGTTCTATGTAGTAGCCACTCTCTTAATCTTGTTAATAACATGGCAAAACCATCCTTGGAAGCAGCTACTTTTTTTAACATGGTCCAAAAAATATATGTATTTTTTTCGGCATCTACTTTTCAATGGGCAATACTTTTAAAACATGTTCAAGGTTTAACTTTGAAACCATTGGGTGACACTAGATGGGAGAGCAGGATAGAGGCCTTAAAACCTTTGAGATTTCAATTAGGAGATGTATATGACGCCTTGCTAAGCATTTACGAAAACCACGAAATTGATAATTTAATAAGAGACAGGCTTCCGGTTTATTAAATTGTATTAAACAATTTAAGTTTTTGTGTTCATTAGTTATTTGGTATAAAATACTTAATTGCATTAACCCAGACAGACAGACAGAGATACGTTGCATTTTATATATATATATATATATATATATATATATATATATATATATATGTATATATATATATATTTATATATATATATATATATATATATATATATATATATATATATATATATATATATATATATATATATATATATATATATATATATATATATATATATATATATATATATGTATATATATATATATATATATATATATATATATATATATATATATATATATATAATATATATATATATATATATATATATATATATATATATATATATATATATGTATATATATATATATATATATATATATATATATATATATATATATATATATATATATATATATATATAGTATATGTATATATATATATATATATATATATATATATATATATGTATATATATATATATATATATATATATATATATGTATATATATATATATATATATATATATATATATATATATATATATGTATATATATATAATATATATATATATATATATATATATATATATATATATATATATATATATATATATATATATATATATATATAATATATATATTATATATATATATATATATACATACAGTCCCTGGCCAAATTATTAGACGCACTGTTTTTTTTTAGTAATTTTATGTTTCTTAAGAGTTTTTATGCAATAATGGTATATTTAAACTACAATATTATTGATTTTTATTTAAAAGAATTGTTCTAGAGTACATATTTGTATTTATTTTTAACATATGGCAACACTGTGTTGACAAAGTGATACATGAACGTAAAGAAGTACAAACCTGTATCAGTGGCGATCGGAATCGAGTCAGGTACGGACGTGTTTCTGTGGCTTTATGGACTGTGATTGTTTGTTTAACAGTTTTTATACTACTCAGTTATTAGTTTATTTTGTATGCAGTGTTTTAAAAAAGTAATTGGACTATTTTCATTATGGGTAGAAAAGGCGATCTTTCACCACGTAAAAAAGCTGAAGTGAAGGCCCTTGTGATTGCGAAAACATTTACAAACCGAGAAATATCACGAAGATTGGAGGTTTCTGAAGCTAGTGTACGACGCATAAAAAAGAAAATTGAGTCAGGGAAGGAATTAAGCCCGAAAAGAAAGAAAAGATGCGGTAGAAAACCAATTTTCACTCCACGGTCAGAGAGATGTTTGAAGAAAATTTGTGTAGAAAACAGATTTGCTACCACAAAGGTAATAAAATCACAACTCCAGGATGCTAGCGTAAATGCTTCTGAGCGCACTGTTCGAAGAAAATTGAAAGAATTAGATTTTAAGGCCTGTCGCCCCGCCAGGAAGCCCAAGTTAACAGCTGCAATGAAAGCAAAGCGCCTGAAGTGGGCCAAACAATGGCAAGACAAAGATGTGGACTTCTGGAGATCGGTAAGATACAGCAATTTAATCAATAATTGATACATTATTATCATTTTCAGTTAAATAAAGCAAATAAACATGGAAGTTTATATATTTTTCCTATTTTTGACAGGTCTGCTTCAGTGACGAAAGCACATTCGAAATTTTGCAGAATAAAGCTCAGTATGTGCGTCGTCGTCATGGAGAAAAGTTTCATCCTGATTGTGTCGTCCCGACGGTTAAACATCCCACCAAAGTGATGATTTGGTCAGTCATCAGCGGCAAGGGCACTGGACGTCTGTACGTCGTCAAAGGAATAATGAGGCAAGATCAGTACAAAGAAGTATTACAAAATCGGTTGATTCCGCAGCTCAGAGAATGGTTTCCAAATGGGGAACCATTCACTTTCATGCAAGATGGAGCTCCCTGCTACACTGCTCGGTCTGTTAAAGCTTTTTTGGCAGAAAAAAATATCCCTCTGTTGGATTAGCCGGATAATAGCCCTGATATGAACCCCATTGAAAATGTGTGGGAGCTGATGAAAAGAGAAGTGGCTAAAGATGTGATTACCAACAAAACCCAGCTCCTAGAAAAGATTATTCATGTGTGGAATCATCATCCTCAAATGCAGGAGACAGTACAATCTTGCATTGATAGCATGCCGCGCAGAATTAAAGCTTTGATAGCGGCTAAAGGTGGCTCAACTAAATATTGACTTTTACTAACATTAATTTCACTTTTCTTTAAAACTTAATAAACTTATGCTTTTCTAAATTAATGCTGTTTTATTTATGTCAAATAAATAGGTAATTGATTGGATAATATAAAAATAAAAAACAAATCAATTTAAAATAATAAAACGGTACAATATCACTCGGTAATTAATATTTTACATGAAATCTTGCAGTGCGTCTAATAATTTGGCCAGGGATTGTATATATATATATATATATATATATATATATATATATATATATATATATATATATATATATATATATATATATTATAGATAATTAAACAAATATTTAGGTAGTAAATATTTGTTTTACACTTTTATTACTACAGCCTATTAAGTAAGAACGTGTCCGCGAAAAACTCTGAGGACTTTGACTTGGTTGTCTCGCGAGATTCGAAAAAATTTGCAGCGTATGTAGGCGATTATTGATGCAGGTGGCTATTGGTTAAATTACTAAGGTAATTGCGCCGTTGTTAGCACACCAAAGAATACATTAATGGCAAAACATTTTCTCGAAACAGATTTTTTTCAAGAATACCAGCGGTGACGTTCTTACTTGACATACTGTATTTTGGAACGACGTGGTAGTAAGGAAGATACGAAGTAAATCCGTCTACCTGCCTCTTTTACTTGTATTTTGTTATTTAAACTAGCATGTGATAGGTATATATTTAAAAACATAAAGCAGGAAAATCCCCTTTATTACAAGTTGATAAAAAATTTTCTATATACGTGCACATTATCTCATGTTTTTGATATAAAATTAATGACTCGTTACTTCATTGAAGCGTTTAACATCGTAACATATATTATTTGTTTCCATGTTAATTGTTCCACAAATATTTCTACAAATTATTTAATTTCGTAATTTATCATTAATTAGTAAGAATTTGAAATAATCTCGTTCGGAGGGAAGTCACGTAACATGTCACATTTTTTAGAAAAGAACAATTACCGTTGAACTCGATAGAATCGTGCCGCCTCCGAATCAACACACGTGATCCCCATCATCAACTTATAGAGTGTGTCCCAAAAAGTTTTATATAAATGGAAGAAGAAAAAGTTTATCTTATTTCTTCTTCTTCTTCTAACGTTAGGACCATGTCCTGTGTTCACTTCAAAGGTTTCCCAGAAACAATTGCGATGATGAAGACCAGCTCTCATACCATCTTATTAGTGGTCTTCCAAGCGGTGTCTCTTTTGCAACCTTAGCCAACCGGTCATTTGACATTCTGTCCACATGGTCTCTCCATTCTCTTCTCCTATTCCTTGCCCATCTCACCACATCCTGTATTTCGCACATTTCTCTTATTGCCTCACATCTCTTCCGGTCAAATAAGTGTTCGCATTTCTGTTGTTCTTAGGAGTCGTTTTGTTATTGTCTTCTCCGCTCTGGTTTCTACCGCGTACGTCATGATCGGTCTTACGCATGTTTTGTATATTCTTACTTTGCTCCTGGTGCTCATATATTTGTTTCTCCAAATTATATCTTTTAAGTATCCTGATATTAATAACGCCGTTGTTGTTTGAGTTTTTACTTCCTCCTTAAGGTTCCTGGTACTTGTTATGTTTGCCCCTAGATATTTGAAGGACATCACTTGTTTGCATCTTTTCGGTTCTTTAGATATTGTAAGGGATTTTGTTTTCTTTACAGATATTTACATATTAAACAGTTTTGCTGTTTGTTGGAACTTATGTAGGAGTCTCTGTAAGTTATCTTCGTCTTCTGATATGATTACTACATCATCGGCGTAGCATATTATTTTTATTTCTTTGTCTCCCAATCGATATCCTCTCCCAGTTTTCTTTACTTCGTTTATAATTTTAGCCATTATGATGTTAAATAAGATTGGGCTTAGGCTGTTTCCTTGTCTGATTCCGGTTGTCATAGATATTTTATTGCTTAATTTATTTGCCACTCTTACATATGAGGCGTTGCGGATAGTAAGGGCGAACTCAACATTGGGACAAATTTTTTTTTTTATATAATTCTATTTTATAGTACTTTTCCTACATCACATACCGGTCTAATTGTTGAGTTCGCCCTTGCTTCGCCTTCAAATTTCAGTATCAAATAAATGAAAAATTTCGAACAGGCGATAGCCGGGCGGGTAGTAAGGGCGAACTCAACAATTTCGCGCGGAGCAACCGCCGGTATTGCGTCACTAAATGAGGTTTACTTGAAATTTTACGCTTTCTGCGTGTTAGTTCAAGTTAATTTTGAAGTTAATACGTTTATGTTTTGTTTGGTTTTGTTGCTTCTTTTTTTAAGAAAAGTATGGCGCAACCTGGACCTTCTAGTAGTGAAGTAAGTGTACAACATTTAGATGGTAGTGCTGTGTCGGGTTATTCGCGAAAGAGACCTGCTAAGATGAGACACGGGTCTTTTTTTTACCCGAGGCTCCCAGTTTTGGCCCAATTCATGTACTTTTTTTTTATGAGGCCCCAAGGATTTGGGGCCTCGGTGTCATTTTTGCAAAAAACTGATCATATTCTCAGGCTCATATCTTGCAAACCGTTTGGAATTTTGATTTACTTTCTGAAGCAAAGTTGTAGCTCTTGTCATAAAGAACAAAAATTGTGAACATATAAAATCCAAAAAATTTCATCTTCCAGATCAAAATCGCAAAAAACTTTAAAAAAGTAGATTTTTCGGGAAAATTTTCACTTTTGCGGCTACCTAAACAGTGTTAAGAATCATTCCTAGGAAGTTCATATATTCTAGAAAGTTGTTTACTAAGATCTTAGCTACTATTTTGTAGTTGATTGTTTCCTTGAATTTTGAACGGTTTGCTAGCTATGGACCTAAACAGGGAAAAAAAGGTAAAAAAAAAATCGAATTTTTTACAGTTTTTTGCTATTTTGATCTTGAAGGCTACAACTTTTCCACAGAAAGTAAATTAAAATTCCGAACGGTTTGCAAGATATGAGCCTCAGAATATGATGAATTTTTTGCAAAAATTACACCCAGGCCTCAAATCTTTGGGGCCCATAAAAAAAAAAAGTACATGACTTTCGGAAAAACTGGGAGACACGGGTCTTTTTTTTTTGGTCTATTATCACGTGGTGTTGTCCGTATATGGTTATTTTTTTTCGTGTTGCACTGTGTTATTCTTGATAAAAAGTTTTGCATCACATGGAAATCCATAATCGAGCATCAAAAGTTTGATGGTATACAGGGCAAATAAAAAATAATGATTTATAATGAAGAGCAAAGTGTGTTTGAATTTAAATACAGAGCAAAATATTAATTGAAAATGTAGTAGAAGTAGTAGTAAAGTAAATGGGTGGTACATTGAGTCCCTGGTGTCACCAAGATCTAAAACTCCTTCTGTGGCTCCCCATTGAGTAAAGTCAGAGTCACAGCCCTACTACCCTCACTTTCTCCATCGCACAGTTTTCTGTTCAGCCAGTTTGAGGTTATATAGATAGGCCTGTAGTACCACATGTCCCGTAAGGAGTCCTATGCTCAAACGTAACCTTTGTTTTGACATCGATAAGAGTTCCTTTGTTCTGCCTATCGTAGTTTGTTTCATAAGGAGTTGGGCTTGACGACACCCCGCTCCTGTACTCCAAGAGGGTTGGTGTTCTTTATCCAACCATTCCCTGATTTTGTTTTTACCGAAAGCGAACGGAACTCCTACAACCTGTTCAGGTGGGTCTCTTTTGGCGAGTGTGTCCGCTATTTCATTTCCAGATATGCCTTGGTGGCCTGGTACCCACATTAGGGTAACTTCGTTGTTACCTTCTAATGTGTTTAGTTCTTGTACACATTCCCTGATCAGCAAGCTGGTGGATTGGCAAGAGCTTGTAGAGCTGGTTTACTGTCGCAGCAGATTAAAATTTTCATATTATTTGTCCCTTTCGAGATTTGTATTTTTACACATCTGAGGAAGGCTAACACCTCAGCTTGAAAAACCATAGCCATATTGCCCATGGGTATACTTTCCCTGTGGTTTAATTTATGGCAAAAGATTCCGGCCCCAAAGCGGCCATTACGGGGGGGGGGGGGGATTGAAAATGTTAATAGGAACTAAAAAAAATTATGCTCACGTTTAGGTTTGTGGCCTTCCTAGTTAAAAATTCAAAAAAAACTTCAGTACATACATCAGTGATTGTCGGATTATTTATTGAATAAAGGAAAACCAAGGTAATTAAAAACTAGTGCACTGACTTTGATTGTATGATATATTTGTTAAAAATTTGATAACCTTTTTTTCTGCTTTGCAACAATTACATCCATAATAAATTTGTGTTAATATCATTTTATCTTGAAATTGCAACATTACTTAATTACTACGTACATAACATAACAACTAAACATATGGATTAATTCTAACTTTATTGCACAAGTACTTCAATGTATCCACCGTCCCTTTCTAAACAGGTGATTGTTCTTCGAGAAAAATCTTTTAATTACATCTCTAATTACGTTAGGAGTTATAGCTTCACATGTTTTTCTAATGACTCTCTCAAAATGATCCACATCTTGAAATGGCCTTTTAAGATAAACCTTTTCTTTTAAGTAGCCCCATAAAAAACAGTCTTGAGGGGTGATGTCCGGAGCCCTTGGGAGCCAAGTAAACTGCACATACCTCCCTATTACTCTACAGTTAAAAATGTTGAGGAGATAATCTCGAACATTCCTCGTACTGTGACATGATGCACCATCATGTTGGACCCATATACAGTCCCTGGCCAAATTATTAGACGCAATGCAAGATTTCATGTAAAATATTAATTACCGAGTGATATTGTACCATTTTATTATTTTAAATTGATTTGTTTTTTATTTTTATATTATCCAGTCAATTACCTATTTATTTGACATAAATAAAACAGCATTAACTTAGAAAAGCATAAGTTTATTAAGTTTTAAAGAAAAGTGAAATTAATGTTAGTAAAAGTCAATATTTAGTTGGGCCACCTTTAGCCGCTATCAAAGCTTTAATTCTGCGCGGCATGCTATCAATGCAAGATTGTACTGTCTCCTGTATTTGAGGATGATGATTCCACACATGAATAATCTTTTCTAGGAGCTGGGTTTTGTTGGTAATCACATCTTTAGCCACTTCTCTTTTCATCAGCTCCCACACATTTTCAATGGGGTTCATATCAGGGCCAATCCAACAGAGGGATATTTTTTTTTTGCCAAAAAAGCTTTAACAGACCGAGCAGTGTGGTAGGGAGCTCCATCTTGCATGAAAGTGAATGGTTCCCCATTTGGAAACCATTCTCTGAGCTGCGGAATCAACCGATTTTGTAATACTTCTTTGTACTGATCTTGCCTCATTATTCCTTTGACGACGTACAGACGTCCAGTGCCTTTGCCGCTGATGACTGACCAAATCATCACTTTGGTGGGATGTTTAACCGTCGGGACGACACAATCAGGATGAAACTTTTCTCCATGTCGACGACGCACATACTGAGCTTTATTCTGCAAAATTTCGAATGTGCTTTCGTCACTGAAGCAGACCTGTCAAAAATAGGAAAAATATATAAACTTCCATGTTTATTTGCTTTATTTAACTGAAAATGATAATAATGTATCAATTATTGATTAAATTGCTGTATCTTACCGATCTCCAGAAGTCTACATCTTTGTCTTGCCATTGTTTGGCCCACTTTTTTTTTTTTTTTTTTTTTTATTTTTTTTTTTTTATACAGGGAGAAATCCGCTTTATGGATTTCTGGAGCAGTCTGCGTCACCGTAAGGGTGCCCCAAAGTGCTCCAGGTATGTGGGGCTCACCGACCTGAAGGGTTGGCATACCCACTAAAACTCCTTGTGAGCTGGGAAAACCCTCTACTCCTTTTACAATTCTGGTTTGTCAATGTCTAGATATTTGATGTATGCTAACTCTAAGGTTAATTTTCTAATATGTGGATCTAACCTACCTTAATGCTAACTTAATGCTAACTTAATGCTAACTTAATGCTAACTTAACCTAGTTCCCCATTTTCCGGGGTGTGTGGTGTTATAATTGTGTTAGTCGTGTATGTTGTTTACACTTTTTAAAACTGAAGGAGTTGCTCAACTAAACTACGGCCTTAATTAATCAAGGGTAGTCCATGTTGAATCTAGTGTTGGTTAGTCTAGTGGTAGAATGTCCGTTGGTCGTAGGTATCGATTGCCGACATTTACGTTGCCTCTGAAAGTGTTCGCTATCTCGGGGTTAGGATGGACCGCTGCTTTCTCAAGGAAGCGAAGTTGGGCATTACGCGTGAATTCTTTTATTGTGGGCATTTCAAACTCCCTGTGCAACTGATTGTTGCGGACGAACCAGGGAGCTCCTGCTATGATACGGAGGCTTTATTTTGGACTGTCTGGACCTTGGTCCGATGAGTTTGGACATCTGTTGGCCCACTTCAGGCGCTTTGCTTTCATTGCAGCTGTTAACTTGGGCTTCCTGGCGGGGCGACAGGCCATAAAATCTAATTCTTTCAATTTTCTTCGAACAGTGCGCTCAGAAGCATTTACGCTAGCATCCTGGAGTTGTGATTTTATTACCTTTGTGTTAGCAAATCTGTTTTCTACACAAATTTTCTTCAAACATCTCTCTGACCGTGGAGTGAAAATTGGTTTTCTATACCGCATCTTTTCTTTCTTTTCGGGCTTAATTCCTTCCCTGACTCAATTTTCTTTTTTATGCGTCGTACACTAGCTTCAGAAACCTCCAATCTTCGTGATATTTCTCGGTTTGTAAATGTTTTCGCAATCACAAGGGCCTTCACTTCAGCTTTTTTACGTGGTGAAAAGATCGCCTTTTCTACCCATAATGAAAATAGTCCAATTACTTTTTTAAAACACTGCATACAAAATAAACTAATAACTGAGTAGTATAAAACTGTTAAACAAACAATCACAGTCCATAAAGCCACAGAAACACATCCGTACCTGACTCGATTCCGATCGCGACTTATACAGGTTTGTACTTGTTTACGTTCATGTATCACTTTGTCAACACAGTGTTGCCATATATTAAAAATAAATATAAATATGTAGGCTACAACAATTCTTTTAAATAAAAATCAATAATATTGTAGTTTAAATATACCATTATTGCATAAAAACTCTTAAGAAACATAAAATTACTAAAAAAAATACAGTGCGTCTAATAATTTGGCCAGGGACTGTATATTGTCTTTCAATTTTTGGTAGGTGATTAAGAAACTCAGAGAACTCATTATTTAAAAATTCTAGGTAACGTTCAGCAATTCATATTATTTCGAAAAAAGAATGATCCAACTATTCTATCTTTAACCACTTGGTTTCACACGAGTAATGATCTCGAGCTTGGATATTGAAGTTAGGATTAACATTGCTCCACCAGCGATAATTTTGAGAACTTGCTGTCCCATTAGACGTAAATGTCGCTTCGTCAGAGAAAAGTACTTGTCTTGCCGTAAACCTGTTATCTTCCAAGTTCTCCTTGAAACTAAGCACAAAATTCAAATCTTCGTTCAAAATCCCCTGCTTTTAAAATATGAGTAAATTGAGGTTTGTGTGGTTTAAATTCATTTGATCTTAAAATTCTCGCAACTGTAGTTTTATTCACATTCAATATAGCTGATCTTTTCCGAAGTGAATCTTTTGGCTTTTGTACTACCGACAGCATTACTTGATTTTGGTTATCTTCATTTGAAACCCATGCCTGATGTTTCTTTTTAAATTTATTTTCAACACTTCCATAAATCTTGAATTTATTTATTAGATATCTTACAGTTGTGAAGTGTACAGTTTTACTAGGGTGTGTATTATTAAAGATTTTTGCTGCTTCTCTAAAAGTTAATAATTATCTCCAACTATGAGAACAATTTCAATTTTATCTTCAACACTCAATTTTACTGACATTTCTAATTATTGCAAATACAGACTGACGTTACCTTTGAAGTTTATTGGCAGTTGTTAGGTATTTCCAAAGATATGTTCACTTATTTTCAGCCTAAAATTTGCAGTGATTTCGTTTTCTTTTAGTCAATAAATAACACAGGGGAACAGCTGTTTTGGTGTCGAGGTTTTTTGAGCTGATTCTATATCAATTTGATGTCCTGAATTCAAATAACGTATTCATTTGTACCTAGGAGCTCAAATTTTTAAGATATACAATTTTTAGAGAAATATAAGTTACATTATTGTAACTCAAATCCGTAAGTGTAGTAAACAAAAGTAGATACGAAATTTTTTATTTTAGTTATACAAAATACAATATTATGTCGTACATACAAACAAAAAAAAACATTGAAGAAATGAAATAGTCACTCAACACTTGGAAAGCTTCTTTTCCGCGACATTCTTGAATGTTTTTTTAAACAGTCCCTTTTTAAACTCCAGCAGTAATCTGCCATCAGGTGCATGTCCCATCTTCCTTGGTAGCGGTCCTCCATAACTTTAATATCTTGGTGAAATCTTTCACCTTGTTCCTCACTCATGTCTCCTAAATTTTCTGGAAAACGGTCTAAGTGGCTGTGTAAATAGTGTATTTTAATACTCATATTGCACCCTAAGGATTTGAAACTATTAAGCATCTTGTTAACCATTTCAACATAGTTTTGAGCTTTATGTTTGCCTAGAAAATTTTCTACAACTGCAACAAATGATGTCCAAGCTTCTCGTTCAACTTGATTCATTGAATTTATGAAGGCAGGATCCTTAATTAATTGTCTTATTTGTGGGCCGTCAAATATCCCTGCTTTGAGTTTTTCTGTGCTCAACTGATGCATTTTTACCCCTATATATGCAAAACAAGACCCATTCTTATCAAGAGCCTTTACAAATTGCTTCATTAAGCCCAACTTTATATGTAACGGAGGAAGTATGATTTTTTCTCTTTCAACCACATTAATGACATTCTTTTCCCCAATGTCCATGTTTTCTCTCTGAGGCCAATCTTTTCTAACCCAGTGGTGTGTTTTGTCCCTACTATCCCAGAGGCACAAGAAACAAGGATATTTCGTGTAACCACTTTGCTGCCCAAGAAGAAAGTTTACCATTTTTAAGTCTACACAAATCATCCATTAATGTTCGTAATACTTTATCTTCTGCAAGACCAAAGCTATGGTATTATATTCTTCTTTCAGTTTCGTTGAGTTAGCTAGTGGTATTGAAGCATATTTATTCCCATTATGTAGAAGGACACATTTTAAACTTCGCTTTGAACTGTCAATAAATAGGCGCCAATCATCTGGAATATATTCAGAAAGTCCCCTAATTTCGTGACAAAATACAAGATTGTCTTCTTGAGAAAAGAATGGTAGCAGATCTTTTTTCTCTTGTACGGTAAAAAAACCGCGGTATAAGGTAATTTTGGTTCCTTGTTCCAGTAAATTTTTGTCGTTCAACCTAGAAGCCAGTACTTCAGAAGCTTTTTTTCGATAAATTGAGATCCCTGGTGAGATCATTTAATTCATTTTGATTGAAGCGTTGAGGAACTGATGACGTCCCCTCATAGTCACTGTTAGTTTCATTAGTATCAGAACTTTTATTAGCATCAGAAGAGCGATCAGAGGGAAAATATTCGTCATCAGAGATATGTGGTAGCTGATGAAATGTTAGGGCGTATTGCCGAGTCTAAATTGGGATAAGTCCACTTACTGCGGTTATTTCGATTGATTCCATTAGTATTTACTAAACAGAAATAACAATCATTGAAGTGGTTTTTTGGTTCTCTCCAAACCATTGGTACGCCGAATTTTAGACATTTTCTTTTCCCGATAGTCCACTGCCGTAAATGCTCTGTACAAGTTTTACATACGAGATGCGGGGCCCACGTTTTGTCCTGATCACCAAGCTTAACTCCAAAGTATCCAAGATACGCTCGCTTTACAAAGTCAGTAATAGTTTGTCTGTTTTGTTGAAACATGTATTCTCCCGCATATATAGCAAAACACATCAGGTTGATTTACACAACTTCTTCTTGAACTGGAACCTGAACTCATTTTAATTCTGTTCAATAACACAAAAACACTCTTTTCTTAACATAAAATAACACGCCGAATTCGATCTACTCTCATTAGTAAGAACGCACAAACTGACGAGACTTACCCGAGTTAGGTGATTAAAAGGGTCAGTTCAGGTACCTGATAGGCAATGGTTCCACTATTTATAGATTTACCTGGAATTTACTCAATTACAGACTGACAATAAAACCATTGTACCTACATTAATGAATATATAATAATTTTAGAACTCTCATAAATGAATATACTGAATAAAAACCACATTGGTAGATAAGTTGATGTATCTAAAAAAGTAGAGCTGATAGAGAAAAACGGATTGCATGTATAGATTTAGCGTCCCAAATATAGTTAAAATCAGCTCTAAAATCCCAGGCACCAAAACAAAAATATTTTTTTGTTGCCCTGTGTAATCCAACAATTACTGATGCGTTTACTGGAGAGTACTGGAGAATTTCTTATTTAAAATTTGAATTACCCTCCCTTTTATGCCATTTGGTTGAAAATGGATCTTTTTTTTTTCAAAATTTAGGTCTAGGCACCACATTTCCGATATCATTAAAAAAAATTTTTGGGGTCATTTTAACAGTTCGGTAAACTGAGGCATATTTTAGAGAATTCGACAAATACTATATACATATGGAAGGCATCCAAGTGTTGGAAGATATCTGGAATAAGTGTATCGCTTTTAAAGGAAACTATGTTGAAAATCGATTTTGGGAAAAACATTGTCTTCCTTCAATATTTTCAGGATTTTTTACCGCATGTAATATAATAATGTGTGGTTTTATTTAAAAATTCCGTCATTCGGAATACAAAACTATGAATTTTTCTGTAAACTACCAGAAAAATAATAAAAGAGATAGGACTAAAAAGTGAGACAGCTTGAAAAATTTGAACAAACCTTCATTTTTAGAAAAAAGCGTCGAAATAGAATCGTACACAAATATTATTCGACTCAATATAGCATTTTTAAGATTTCCCTTTCAGGGTAAAAAACACACAATGTAAACGACATATTTTATTTATTGCAAACATGATAGTTCTTTTTGGCCAAAAGTCCGAAATATAAGATAAGGGAGGGAAAACATGATTATACTTTTTTGTTAGTTTGAGCTCATTTTTACTTTTAACAAAAAATTCTAACCGATGCCCACGCATTTTTTGATGAATAAAAAGCAAATATTTTAAAAGTCGAACAATAAAATGAATTTTCCTACGCATTTTCATCAAAGCGAAGCCAAATAAAATTCATTGATTGTGTATATGTTATGTCTTAAAAATAAAGGGATAAATCGATAAATTACGTTATAGGGTACTGCCCTTAATGAAACGTGATCATAAATAACTGCTAAATTTGACTTTCTCGCATTCAAAAATTAGTTAATTCAAAGCAGGAAAAATTCTTATAAAACTATGGACACTTTACAATATTTAATGCGATGCACACCTTTTTCACTCCCCTCTTCTGCAGCTATGATACTTAAAAACTCTGGGTTATTATGATAATCGGAATGCAGGGACCCTAAAAGTGAAGAAATCCAAAGTAATAATAATAAATAAAAGATTTTTTAAAAACTAAACATAATGTTTCTAAAATGGATCTTTATTTCCAGGCCGTTTAAACATGAACAAAGGAGGAAGCGTGGAGCATGCAAAGGAGCAACCACAAGGTAGCCAGAAGATGTCAATTCCTCAAAACAGTGAAACTCGAGCGACTAGACCTTTGGTAATATTATTTGTTATTACCGCAACTAATCTATATGCAGTGCGACCTCGATAATCCGGACTAATTAAAACCGCGGTGATCCGAATTAGTAAATAATTCGAATTACTGAAGCAGGACATTATTTATATTAAAAAACGAATCAGTTAATACGAAACAACTAAAAAATAGTACATACATAGAATAATATTTAAAATAGAAGCATATCTTATCAAGTTTTATCTTATTTTGTAAAAAATTTTTTAATTTTTTTTTTGCTAGAACCCTTCTCTGGTTCATCATAAAAGCAATTTCTTTTAATCTTTGAAGTACAAGAACATCACTTAAGAGGGATATCATTTTCTTCTGCCCATCTCATGCACGCATTGAAACTTTTAACTGCCTCATCATTCTTCACAGTGTTCTTAACAGTCTGGTTTGTATTAGTATTTAACTCTGAACCTTCATTATCACTCTCGTGTTGTTCATCTGTATCATCTATGTCTTCCAGTGGTAACAAATCTTCATCATTTTCAAGCCAATTACATATTTCCACGTTCATGAGTTTCTGCTTAGTGAGAACATTCAGCATATCTGAAACATATTTACGAATTAACCAAAAAATACTAAAAGAAAAATTTCCTTTAATTTCTTCATTCGTGGAAAGCAAATTGTGCCGCAATTCACTCAGAGGAATCAGATCTTCAGCATCACATTCAGTGTCTGGGTTGGTATCTGCCACATAAGCCATAATTTTTGTGCCAGCACTTTTTCAAGACTTTAGGGGAGACTTTTTCCATGAATTGCATAGTAGACATACAGCATCTTTTAGGTTAATGCTTTTTAATAACCTAACAAGGTTCTCTTCATTATTTGATAAAATATGGGCTAAAAGACTTTTCCGATAAAATAATTTTGTTAGTCTGATTACATTCTGGTTCACAGGCTGCAAAAGTGCAGTACAATTTGGTGGAAGAAATAATGTTGTAAACTGTCCACCCTCACTAGTCAGCTCTTCTATACTTACATGGCTCAAAGCGTTATCAACGATTAGTAGGGCTCTTTCAGGCAAGTTGAGACTTCTTAAATGACTTTTGACTTGATGAATAAACCAGTCTAAGAAAATCGCTGTAGTCATCCATGCATTGGCAGATGATTTGTACTCAACAGGTATGTTCACATTTTTAAAAGCCCTCGGATTTTTTGCCTTTCCTATCACTAACAACTTTAATTTTTGTGATCCATCAGCATTGCAACATGCTAGAAAGGTAACGCGTTCTTTGTTTATTTTTCGACCTGGTGCGGTTTTTTCCTGAGAACGAACCAGCGTTTTTTCAGGCAACATTTTCCAATACAGAGCTGATTCATCTGCATTGTATATTTGAGTAGATCCAAGGTTTAATTCTTTTATCTTATCTGCGAATAAAGTTAGGAAAGGATCGACGGTACTTTCATCATTTGATAGTTTTTCGCTGCAAACTTTTAAAGCACACAGACCATGTCTTTTTCTGATGTTACAAATCCAGCCTCTGCTAGCTCTAAAATTATCATTCCCGTAGGTTTCAGTGTAAAACTGTTTTGCTTTGCCTGATAAAATTTCGTAGGAAATTGGGACGTGCCTTGATCGTTGCGTACAAAACCATGTATACAAACAAGTTTCCGTTTCTGGATATTTGGCTTTTCGTAATACATACCTTTTGATTTTCCCTTGCTTCTTTTTTATATCCGAAATTGTGGATGTTCCTACTCCGTATTCATTTGCCAACACTAGTCTTTTTAATATATCGGACTTTTGTTTTATTGTTAGTGTAATATATTTTCTTTTAGAAAGCATTTTAATATATAGGTACATATACGTAAAAAAAACGTTTACATACTTATATGAACTACATAAAGTGAAATAGAACGTAGGTATGTTGTACTTGTGACAATAAACAAACAACTACAAAGTCCTTAACCTTTAGACGCGATACGCGATGCGTTGTAGGCAAATCAAAGACACCTACAGTTTGTGTGAATCCTAGATGTATTAGACTGGATGTTAGTTTTCCCATGTAGTTTAAATTAAGTAGATGTCTAATAACGCAGGTCCGGATTACCTAGTACTATCAAATCCTGATTATAAAGTACACAATGCCATAGAAATGTTTGTCCGAATTATTAAAGAATCCTGTTTAATGGAGATCCGGATTATCGAGGTGGCACTGTATATACAGGGCGTCCCATATGTATGGAGTAATGATTCCACAGCATTTATTAATAAGTGTATCAAAAAATGTTTAAATAAACGTTATAGGATGTTATACGGCACATATGCTGACGTTGACCATAAAATGTTTCAGTCAGTTCAAAGAAATTACGCCATCTTGATTTTTTTGAAATGAAAAGTCCTTTATATCATTTTATTTTTGAATCCTAGTAAAAATTCTAGATATTATTTGTTACACATACCATATGTCTAAATTGAACTGTTTTGGAATTAAGTAAGTTGGGAATGTGGAATCTTTGGCACGATGATACTACTCAGTATATATCACCACTACACCAAACACTTTATTTTTGCACTCGATGCGCGTTTCACTAACCATGTTAGCTTCATCAGGAGCGATGATTGACTCTTGTTTTGGAATTACTGATATTTGAAAATTAAGGAGATCAAATTATTATTTTTTTTTAAGCTGGCTTGTGTCAAACATTTACTGTCAGGTAACGACTTAAACGCGTCAAAAATGATTTATTGACGAAAACGTTTGCTGCATTTTGTCAAAGTGCAATTTAACCGCAATATCATAATGGTACATTTAATAGAAACTCAAAAAGAATCACTTTGTTAATGACGGTTGGTTACGGAGACCGTAGGAGAACACAACAGGAGGTGTGTGATCTGTTTAACGCAGAATATCCGAATCGAGAACCTATTACTCAATCTGTGGTTAGCAAAACATTAAAACGATTTAAACAATCATGTTATGTTACGGCTCGTTCTAAATCTGGACTTCCAATAGTTAAAACAAGCGATGATAAAAAGTTAGTTGTTTTATTGGAAATTACAGAAAATCCTCATACAGCCACTTTGCCTAGACCACAACATAAGTAAAGGTATTTTAAGTCGTATACTAAATGAAGAAAAATTGCATCCATAGAAACCCATTCTATTGCGAGAATTATCTGAAGATGACTACAATAAACGCGTTGAGTTTTGCCAGGTCATGATGGAACGAATCAATAATGATCCTAACCTAATTCATAATGTTGTTTTTTCTGACAAAGCCACATTTTGTCTTAACGGAAGAGTTAACAAGTATAACTGCCGATACTGGTCTACTGAGAATCCCCACTGGATAATCGACAGTCATTCTGAAAGACAACACGTGTGGGTAGGGATTTGTGAGCGTCATATCATTGGTCCCTTTTGTATTGATGGAAATCTTAAAGGACAGCGGTATTTACAGTTACTCCAAGAGAAAGTTATTCCAACTTGTGCGGATGAAAATAATTTGGGTACCCCTAACAGGAATCTGTGGTATCAACAGGACGGAGCACCTCCTCACTATGAAATCAGTGTTCGTAGATATTTGGATGCGATTTTTCCTAATCGATGGATAGGCAAAAGAGGTGCTGTAGAATGGCCCGCAAGGAGTCCCGACCTTACACCACTCGATTTTTTTATGGGGTCATTTGAAAAACCAAAGTTTACCGAAGTCGACCTGAAACTGTAGAAGATTTACAACAAAAATTCAATATGAAGTAGCACCCCGGATTCTCTGCAAAACTCTGTTCAGGCTCCTTATGACAGATCGGGTCATTGCCTCACTGTTAACGGTAGGCATTTTGAGCAATTGTTACCCTAAAAATAAACCTATAGCATTTATTAATAGTTTTTTTTTGCCTTTTTTTAATTTTAAATTTCAAGTGACAATAATTCCAAAACAGTTCAATTTAGACATATGGTATGTTAGACAAATCTAGAATTTTAGTAGGACTCAAATCAAGATGGCGTAATTTCTTCGAACTGACAGTTTAAATAAGCAGTGACGATAATAGTGAATCAAGTCGGAAAAAAGTTTCCCACCAAAAAAAAAACCTAAACAATAACTCGATAGTCCACGCGAGCGGAGCCGCGGGCACTGCTAATTTATAATAAACTTAAGTTTTGAACAGAGATGTACTCGGCAAATAAGAGGCGAATGTCGGCATATTACAGACGTGTTTCTATCTTTAATAATACTATAGGGTGGGCCATTTAAAAGTTTAAATTTAAAAATGCAATTAAACAAAAACAGTTTGAAATTTTGCCAAATTTATTTTTTTGTTGTGAAGTACAATTGTTCCGGTTAGAGATGGAATATTATTTCATTCATATGGCTGCCGCGGCTGGCCTCACAGTACCCCATTCGATCGGACCAATTTTCGAGCACTTTTTTCGAGTGTATGGGGTCGTATCTCGGCAATAGCGTCACGAATGTTGGCCTTCAAATGCTCAATTGTCTCTGTTTTGTCGGCATAACACTTGTCTTTAAACGGCGCCCCACAGAAAATAGTCCAACGGTGTCAAATCGCAGCTTCTTGGCGGCCAATTGACATCACCATTTCGGCTAATTAAACGGCCATCAAACGTTTGACGCAATAAATCGATTGTGGCATGAGATGTGTGGCAAGTTGCACCATCCTGTTGAAACCAAACATCGTTCACATCAATACCATGAAGAGCGGGCACAAAAAAATCGGTTATCATGGTGCGATAGGTGTCTCCATTGACCGTAATGGTTGCGCCGTCCTCATTTTCAAAGAAATATGGGCCAATGATGCCTCCGCTCCACAAGCCGCACCAAACGGTCACTCGTAATGGGTGCATTGGCTTCTGTAAGACCACGTGTGGGTTTTCTGAGCCCCAAATACGGCTATTTTGCTTATTAACGTACCCACCAAGATGAAAATGAGCTTCATCCGAAAAGATGATTTTTTTTTGGCAAAATCGACATCATCGTGCAGTTTCTCGTTGGCCCATCTAGCGAAACGAAAACGAAGCGGATGGTCATGCGGCTTCAACTCTTGAACCAATTGAACTTTGTAAGACGTCATACCGAGATCTTTTCGCAAAATTCGACGTAAACTGGTGCGTGAAATGTTCAATTCTTGAGAACGATGACGAGTTGATGTTGATGGATTCTCACGCACACTCTCAGCCACAGCTTCGATATTTTCGGGTGTACGCACTGTACGAGCACGCTCACGTCTTGGCGCATCAACAATGAAACCAGTTTCACGAACTTTAGCAATAAACTTGCGTATACCGGGCACTGTTGGTCCTTCTCTGCGACCAAATTTTATACGACATTTTCGTGCAATTTCCGACCAATTGTCTTTGTTTTGGAAATAAATTTCCAATAAATCCCAACGTTGCTCAAGCGTAAATCGATTCATTTCGTTCAGTGGAGATAATATACTGAATTTTGTGACAGAATAGAATGACATAAGTATTGCCAGATTCGAAATAACCGGTGGTTCAAATTTAAACCGATAGATGGCCCACCCTTTACATTACAGTCGATTCAAATATCCTTCTCTCACCGCTAGTAAACGACGTTTCCTCTTCAAAGGCCTGATTCACCAGTATCAGGTGCTGTTGATGGTGCTCAGAAGTGACAGTACGACTAAGCCGGAGTATCCATAGTAGATTGCGCCTCTTTGATCCCGTCAACTATTTTTTACATGAGTTGTACGATACAGCGTTTTCATTCAAAGCTTTTCAAATGACAAACTGATTTTTTTAGGTTATGCTCGTGTCGAATTGAGTGGAAAAAATGACGCTTCCGCCTGTTATTCATTCAGATAGAATGGAATTTTATTTTATTTAGCTTTTTTCTTTTTAGTTTTTACCTGTTCGAGTAATAAAAACCGCGGGTACTGTTATCCAGGAGTGTTTCCACTTCACCTGCTCGCGTTAGAACGTCGCCCAGTTTTACTGATGATTTTAGTAACACCACTCCTTTAATCAGGTATCAGTCGTTACCACAAACAGGGCCGCCGCCACATCGGTAAGTTGTTTTGCATTTTTTTTTTTTTTATTTAAGTGTACAAATTAATTCTGAACCCTTTTTGATTTAACAAGATACTGTTAATTTACGAAGAGAATACAGCTTATCAAGGAAAATATTCAACATTATTAAACTCCACACAATTTGCAGGCAACCGGCAGATTCCCGTTCGCAAAACGTTTAATTATGCTTTTTTGACGTCTTTCAATCGTAATATGCTATAGAAAAATCCCTAAAGCTCTACAGGAGCGACACTTGCGCAGAAAAAGCGATTCACATTATTCTTGAATCGCTGTAAATTGTATTCTGGAACTGGAGCACGTCATGAATAATATAACGCACTAAATCAATAGATATCCCCCGTAATTTTATATTGCTAGCTCTTGAACAGTGTCAATAGACACACCGTTCGTTGGTGCGTGCCTGAAGTGGCTTAGTCATCTTTACACTATTACTGTGCTGACGCTTATTCATCTGCCCTCTTCTGCCTCCTACTGGAGATTCCTTATACTACTAGCAATAATACTGCCAACTTACAATCAAGCTGGGTTTTTTGAAACAATTTTTCCAGCAGTCCCAAGCAATCGTCCACATAAATGTTAATAACAAGAAACAAAAAAAAAAACCTTTTCCAAACAATCAAAATTATAAAAGTCATTAAAGAACATCATTCGGAAATGACTAATTGATATTTTTATGTACATGAGGAATGGTCTACCAAAAGGCAGAACACCAGCTAGCCGTAAGTAGAGTGTAAGCCAATCCTTTATATCAATTATCTTAGTAGTAATAAGCAGCTATCTGATTTTGATTTTGACAAGACAGTGGCGCCAAATGTAGGTGGTTTATTACAAATTTATTGTTATCATTTGGTTGATCCGCGTACTTATAATCATCTTCATCAATTTGTTTTAGGACGGTATCCCATAAGAGAGTTGTCCCGGTAGAGAACAAACCTAAACGATTAATGGCCCAAACAAGTCAATTTCCGAAAATTCAGCAGAGAACTTACTCAAAAATATCACAATTAAATCAAGAAATATGTAGCGGTGGACAAAAAAGAGAAACAAAATATTCTAAATGTGTGTTAGATGCCCAGAGCGGCTTGAAACAATCTACTACCAACAAGGTCGACAGTACGTTTAGTACTGAAAATAAACGTCGCACTAGTACTGAAAATAAAGGTTCTCATATTCTTGAAATTAATAACAGTGATAATAGTGCTCGTGCATTGCAAACGGGTGGATCTGAAGTTTATGCGACTCCCAAAGTCGTCAGTACGGCTAACACTGCCACGGAAGCGTCTAATACTAAAAATGTTGGTACTGTGATCAAACAGGGTATATTTAAGCATTACACGATCCCAAAAATCGTTAGTACTACTACTAAAAGTTCCCAAAATCAACAGGAAATTAATAATACTAAGAACGTTTACCATGTAGTGCAAGAGAGTGGATTTAAGTATTCCATGACCCCCAAAATCGTCAGTACGGTTAGTACTACCACTAAAACGTCCGAGAATCAAAAAGAAGTAATGGCGAATACTGAAAATGTTATTCATGTGATGCAAGAGGGTGGATTTAACCACTCCGTGACCACCAAAATCGACAGCATTATTAGTAATGGAACAAAAGCTTCCCAGAATCACCCGCAAATGACTAATACTCCAAATATGGGTCGTGTCTTGCAAGAGAGTGCGGAATCTATGAGAAATACTAAAAAGAATTTGACGCCGACCGAGGAAACTTCCGAGAAAAGGGTGTCTGTGTCACCTTCGTCATCTGGTAAGTTAATTCTTGAGATTTTTAGATAAAGCTGTTTGATAACCGTGTGGAATGGTCGGTTTTTTTGAGATTAGAGAGCGTATGGCCTAGACACTGGTGTATGACAAGACAAAAAATTCGTGCGGCGCCACACGAATTTCATATTTATTAACGGTTCATTTTAGGGGTGTGTCTTTTTCTTTCCAAAGGGCAGTCAACTTTTAGGTAAAGGTCTACCGTGCGTTTCCGACCGACCCTTTTTCTAGGAAAAGACGATGACGATTTAACAGGTCTAGATCCGTTGAGACAGGCAGAGATATTTTTATACAATTAAAATGGTCTTTTATACACTGTTGAGCAAAAAATTTTCAAACAGTGGTATTGTTTTTGGTATCGTTATAATTCTGATTTGCTACTCTTTCCAATAATACCAAAAACATTTGGGATTTACCAAAAAGTTTTACTAATTAAAACGGTCTTACTCAATAGAACCGTTTCTGTTCGCTCAGCAACGGGCTCGTTGCGGGGTGTTCATCTCTATAAAAACACATGCAACTGCATTTTCGTATCATAAAAACGGCACAACTTATTGCCCTATTGCAAGAAGGTCATAACCAACGTTTAGTCGCTGCCAAACTGCACCTGAGCCAGTTAGCCGTCTCCAGAGTCTACAGACGTTATCAAGAGGCTGGCGCCTTTACAGGGAGACCAGATCAGGAAGAAGAAGGTGTACCTCGGAGAGAGACGACCGTCTCATCGTAAACACAACTCTAAGAAATCGTCACTTGACCAGCGTTGAGGTCCAGGAGCAGCTCCGACAAGTTCGTGATAAGGCTGTCACTCATTTGACAGTCAGAAGAAAACTTAAAAAAGCTAACCTAACTCCGAAGACGGACCCAAATTGACAGCAGCCCATCAACAAGCGCGACTCAGATTTGCCCGAGAACATGTCGACTGGACCTTAGAGCTAGTGGTGGGCGTTGAATGAACGAACAGTTTTTTAGACTGTTTATTTTGCATTAACTGATAAACTAGTTTATAGTCTACCGATAAACTAGTTCACTCGTGAACGACATTTGTGCACGGTCACAACCCGACCGTCGACGAGATAAACTGTATGGCCCTATGGTCTACTACAGACGAATCGACGCGAACGGACGACGACGACGGTCCGAGTAAACACGAACAGTTCATTCGTGGACGTTGTTCTGTCGACGACGGTCGAAACAAGTCGAAAATTAAACTGTTTTATAAACTAGTTTATTATCGACGATAAACTGGTCTCGTTTCGTTGACTGTAAAAGCGTCAACGACCCACCACTACTTAGAGCAATGGCGTTCCGTTTTTATTCTCTTAGGAATCGCGAATGTGCCTACATGGCAATGATGGAAGAGGACGAGTCTAATAGGAGGCCTGGGGAGCACTACGCGTAGTGCTGCATTACTACTGAAACGGTCGCCTACGGAGAAACTCGTGGCCGTTGATTAACGGCTCACCGGTACATTGAGGAGATACTGCAGGAACACACCGTTCCTTACGCTGGGTTTGTTTGCGATAGCTTCGTGCTAATGCACGACAATGCGAGGCCACAAACTGCTGCATCAGTGCGGAAGTTTGAATACCCACATTAGACTGGTCTGTGCGGAGTCCTGACCTCATTCCAATCGGGCACATGTGGGATGAGCTCAAAAGAAGGGTTCGCGCCAGAAATCAGCTCCTGCATCGCCGAGGGACTTAAAAGTTATTAGCTCTTTCCAAATTTGAAAAGGTGGCATCAGAGAAAGAGATTCGGCTTATTTTAGAGAGCTCGACAAATCATACTATATGGAAGGTATCCAGATGTCAACAGATCGCTGGAATAAGTGTATTGCTTTTGAAGGAAACTATGTTGAAGAATAAAATCGATTTTTGACAAAAACATTGTTTTTTTCTTCAAAAATCTCGAGACTTTCCACCCCATGTCCCCCCCATCCCATTGGTACTTTATAGTTATTTAATTATACTGATTGTACCTTTTCAAATATAGGTGGCACTTTAGTCATTGTTTGGAAAGCTAAAGTATATTCGTTTGGAGTTGATGGCAGAATTCTCTCATTGTAAATGCAGATACATGTTGGGGTGCGCCCAAAAAAGGTAGATTTTTTATGGATTTTACTGAATTTTTACTACCTGTTTTGAATTATTGCTGGTATACCAATAGAGTCATAAAATGTAGATGAAGGTTCATCGGTAGCGTAACCTGCTTTTAGTGTTTAATAAATTAAATTATCTTAAAAATAAAGTTTAGAAATATATTATATTAATCTATAGATCTATATATATATATACAAATTCACATTGACGATATATACATAAACACTTTAATTACAATCAGAAACAATCATCATCTTCAAAATCTAAAGACTTGACTTCTCTTAAATTAATAATTAAGGGTTCTATTTCCACAGTTTCTTCGATGTATTCATCAAGTTTCCACATTTTATTTTCTTCTTCTATAACATGTCGAATGGCATTTTCAAATTATCCTCTTTGATCCTCTCTATTCCCTTGCAACGAAACCTTTCATTTGTACCCAAATTAACTCTATGGGATTCAATTCGCATTAATATGGAGGTAATCTAAGCACTGTGATATTCTGTTCCTTTGCCATCTCATCGACTGCGTATTTCTTGAACTGTGCCTTATTTTGTTTTGCAGTCTTGAGAAGTTCCGCTTTTAAGATGCCATCTTTATGTTTGAGATTTTTGTTTCTTATCCATTGAAGAATATCCGCTTTCTTCCATAAATTTGTCGGGAGTCGTTCTAATAATCGAGAATGGGGGCATTGTCTAATACTGTCTAATACTATAACTGATTCTGCCGGTATACATTCAATCATTTGTTGGAAGTACTCGTATAAAACATCAGCCTTCATCTCCTTATGGTAATCTTGACTTTGATTCGAATTCCAACAACCCACCGCCGAGAAATCCGTTTTCACTACCAATATGTGCTATAATTAGCCTACGACGAGTTTTTGTTAATCTAGAATTTTTTCACTGTGTGTCCCTTATTAACGTCTCATCTAAATAAAAAATATTTCTTTCTTCGGCTCGAAATGTTTTGATTGCTCGTAGATCTTCTCTTCTCCAACAAATTATTTTTGTTTTATCGATAAGAACAGATTTTCTGTTGTGTTTTTTTTCCCAACGAAAATTCAGGTTATGAAGGATTTTCCGTAATTTTTTTTAAATCTGGTAAAATCCTGGTCTTCTCTGATTTCTTTGCAAAACTTTACGTAGTGTAGGTATTTCTGTCTTAATAAAAAAAAAAATTGTGTACTTTTCTTCTTATTGCGTTTTTAAAGTCTTCATCGACCTCTAAGGGCTCCTTTCCTTTATGATTCTGAGGTTCGTTGCAAGGACCCCCCGTTTTCTTTCTTTTAGAAATCTATATGGACCATTCCATGCCAAATCGACCACATTTGACTCCGATCCCTTTCGATTTGGCTGAAAGTTTTTCTTCTTCTCAGAATTTTTTCAAATTTTTTTACCCACCTCAAAAAAAGTTATGGATTTTTCAAAAAAATGGCTCTTTTTTATCAAATTCTCAAAAATTGGCCGAGACTTTATAGATAAATTGTTCTTGTTCAACAAACGTGATAACAAAACACTTTCAGTAAACACTCAAAGACATGACAGATACATAGGTTATGTTTTGGATCTCAGTATAAAGTGGTGGTAGGCTTATGAAATAGAATAGATTCGCGTGGATCTAGTGAATTGGCCATAGGTAAGTCTGTGATTGTCATGCCCTAGCTTATCGATCTAATTAACTAGCCGTGCCCTCGGCTCCGCTCTCGCGTGGACTTGATTCACTTTTATCATCACTGCATATTCGTTATGTTTATATTATTATATAGCTCAAGGGTCTTAGAGGCTCATGGCTTAGTTGCATACTTGTCTCCCACTTTTTTTTTTGTCTCCTGTTAGCTTTTCCCAGTGCGGGATTCCCATCAACTCCGGATCTTGCTTTACTGCCTGAATCCATGTAGATCGAGGTCTACCCTTGCCTCTTCTTCCAACCACTCCTCTTATTAGGGCTTGCTTTGCCTGTCTTTCTTCCTTCATCCTTGCCACATGTCCCCAACCATCTTAATCGCTGGCTTATTATGATTTGGCTTATAAGGGGTTTCGTATATAGGCATTTTAATTTGTAGTTTGTTCTTCTTCTCCACAATCCCTCTTCTTTCCTTCCTCCGTAGATTCTTTCTCAAAACTTTCCTTTCCCACACCTCCAACGTCTCCTATTCTCTTGCATTCAGTTTTCCACGTTTCGCATCCATATGTCACCGTGGGTCTAACAACTGTCTTATATATTCTTTCTTTTGCTTTTCTTGATACATTATTTGATTTCAATATTGGTTTCATTGCCCCCAAACATCTCTGTCCTTTCGTTATTCTTTCTTGTATCTCCGTCCTTTCTTGTCCACTCTCTGTTATTGTTACTCCCAGATAATTAAATTTGTCTACTTTTTCAAACATATATCTTTTTCTTAAGTTGTTTATTATATCTAAACTTTTGTTGTTTTTATTATCCTTCTTCTTTGTAATTTCCATGTATTTTGTTTTTTTCCTCCTCATTTATCTTTAGTCCTCTCATCCTTCCCCTTTCTTCTATCCTACTTATGGCTTTTTTTTGAGGTTCTCTTTTGCTCTTGTAATCACTGCTACATCATCCGCATAGGCCAAGCATGGCAGGTTTGTTGGTATATCGTTCCATTTGTTGTTATTTCTGACTCCCGGATTATCTTCTCTAGTACCAAATTAAATAGACATGTCGACACTGGTTCCCCTTGTCTTAATCCTCTCTTCACCTTAAACTTGTCTGATACTTTGCCCTCAACCAACACTCTATTTTCTGTGTCATTCAGGGTCATTCTCACCATGCGAATCAATTTACTTGGAATTTTTAGTTCTTCCATTATCTTGTAGTGTCCTTCTCTATTTACAGAGTCATATGCTTCTCTGAAATCCACAAAGACCCCAGTGTAGTGCCCAATTTTGTTCTAAGCTATTATCTTAGATTTGCTTAATCGAAAATATCTGGTCTGTAACCGATCTATTTTTTCCTGAATCCACACTGGTACTTCTCCCAGAATAGACTCGGCTTTCTCTGCTAGTCTGTTTTTGATAGTCAACACTACTATCTTGTACACGACAACACTCCAGTAAGGCTATTGGTCTATAATTAGCACATATAGTTTTTCTTTTTTTTTTTGTATATTGGACAAATGAGCAACTCTCTCCAGCTCACTGGCATCTTTTCTGTTTCCCATATTTCTCTTGCATCAACCGGCATATTTCATTTTCCAGATCTACTTCCCCCAGCTTTTATTAGTTCTACAATTTCCACCCGGGACCTTATTTTTTTGGGTTCTGAGTATTTCTCTTATTTCTTCTTTGGCAGGGTTTATTTGTCCCCTCCTGCCCTTCAGTTAATTTTGCTTCCTATTTCTCATTCAACTCATTTTCATCTCCATTTAGTGTTTCTTTTAAAGCATTCCCCCCCCCCCATCTATTCAATCTTTCTGCTAAGCTTACTGCTAAACGTCCATCTTTTTTCCCTACGTATTAGCATTTTGTTTCTGTTTTATTCCCTTTGTATTTTAATAGAAAAAAAAACACGTAAATCGGATAAGTAGTTCTTGAGTGCTAAGCGCAGTAATGGATAGACAGACGGACAGAGAGACGTTACGTTTTTATATATATTAAAGATTTTTTTTGACATATGTTAAATTAAGAATTAAAAAAAAAATCACGTAAATTGATGAGTGGTTCTCGAATGATAAGCACACTGACGGACAGACAGACAGAGAGACGTTACGTTTTTTTATATATATTATATAGATTATTATTATTATATAACCTGATTCTAGAATCTATGTATGAATTTAAAAAATCACGTAAATCGGATAAGTGGTTCTCGACGGATAAGCGCACTAACGGACAGACAGGCAGACAGAAAGACGTTGTATTTTACATATATTATAGATATAGATTATTATTATTACTATATAACCTCA
Source organism: Pachyrhynchus sulphureomaculatus (assembly GCA_019049505.1). Classification (NCBI taxonomy): domain Eukaryota; kingdom Metazoa; phylum Arthropoda; class Insecta; order Coleoptera; family Curculionidae; genus Pachyrhynchus; species Pachyrhynchus sulphureomaculatus. Next base: position 133,152,343 of record CM032448.1, on the reverse strand, counting down.
CCAAAGAATATATGTATGAATTTAAAAAAAGACACGTAAATCGGATAAGTGGTTCTTGCCTGATAAACGCACTAATGGACAGACAGGCAGACTGACAGACATTGCATTTTATATATATTTTAGATTATAGATATTCTCTGCTACATAATATTGTTCCAAATTTAATGGTTTAACGCTGTGTATACTGCAAGGGAACGCGCTAGCGGCAAACTTTTTTCGGACTTCATTCACTATTATCGTCACTGCTCATTCCCTATGCTACCTATCGTAATAAAAATATAGCCTCTAACCTGGCCAGAGAACATATGTATGTTTTAAAAAAAAGTACGTAAATCGTTAAGTGGTTCTCCAGTGATAAGCGCACTAACGGACAGACAGAGAGACGTTGCATTTTATATATATTATAGATGTGCTGAATTTGAATACTATTTATGTCAGATTAAAATTTATTATAATATGCTTAGGAAATTATTTTATAATGTGAAATACAATTATAGTGAACAAAATTATTCAAACGCCAAAGAAAAATGAAATAAATTAGTTGTTGAATTAGTATTAAAAACAGTGAATGTTAATCGTATCAAACGTAGAATCCTAGTCATTAGTTGTAAGTTTAGACTGTAAATTAAGTATAATATACTGTTAAATCATTTAAAAAAGAAATTAAAAAATTGTGAAAATCTGAAAAAAAAAATTTTTCAATTTAAAAAAAAAATAGAAAAAATATTCGGCCCGCTCTGGGATTGGCGGGGATAACTGCAGAATTGATTGAAGTTTTTTTTTTTAAGAAAAAAAAAAAAAAAAAAATGGATAAAAATTTACGGTTTTTCTCAAAAAAGACAAAAATTTTATAGATTGTCTAAAAATTGTTTTTGTATTTTTTTAAAAAAAGTACATTTAATTACGAAAATTTTGAAAAAAAAAAACCGTCTCGATCGGGCCAATTTTTGACAAAGTTATAGCAATTTGAAAAAAAAAGAGCCCATTTTTTTTTGAAAAATTCATAACTTTTTTTTTGAGGTGGGTAAGAAAATTTGAAGAAATTCTGAGAACCGTTTTTTTATCATAGGGTAGAAAAAGATAAAAAACTTTCTGCCAAATCGAAAACGGGTCGGGGTCAAAAGTGGTCGATTTGGCATGGAATGACCCATAAATAGTTGCTGATCCAACTTCCATGATGTTGGCACAGGTTTTCCACAAATTCACGGACTTGGCTTGTTGGCTGTTGATGTATTAGAGCATCGTGGACGTTAAGTATCATTGTTTTTTTCTTGCAGGGAAAATGTAGATTTACAGACTCCGCGAAGTTTGACCGGGGCAAAACTGAAAGTTGAAGCCATCGCTGTTCTGATTTGAACTAAGCATATTATAAGTTTTTGCTTTATTTTTATACTTACACAGAATTTTTTATTGCATACAGGTACTTAGGCACCTACCTACCGATAAGTACTTTGGTAAACTTATATTCCAGTAACTGCTAAAATCCTAAATAATTTTATTGTACCTATTTATCATCAGCTTGATAACACTGTAAATTTCTAGTTCTTCAGAATTGTTAATTGTACTCGTTTAGGCCTTTATCATACACATAAGATCTTTAGTTTCATCATTTGCTCATTAAAATAAACTAAAAGCGTTGATTTATATACCTTATTGTAAAGTTTAGAAGGCATGTAATAAAATATTTTTTAGAAAAAGGTCCCACTGTTGTATAGAGATAGAAAATAAAGGTGATTAAAACTAAAAATGCAAATAATTGGTAGAGAAATTTCGGACGCTTATGATTTATGACATTTTAATGTTTTTAACCCATGTTGTTGTGCTATCAACTCCAATCAAACGGACTATACCTTTAAAAAATCTTTCTTAATTTAAGTTATAAGACACGTAAATATAAGTCCTGAGGTTTCTTTTAGTAAACGGGCATTTTTTGTAATCGGCATCTAGTTCTGAGCGACATTACGATATCAGATTTTTCATTGCTGTCTTTACTTTTCCAAGGGTGGGTAAGGTACCTCGTCTACAAAGATCTAATGAAAACAAGATTTCCAATTCTGAAAAGCTCACTAAAATTAATCGATCCGTTTTGAAACTGCATTAAATTAAAAGTGCTTTTATGAAACTGTTTTAGTTTTCCAAATTTCTGGAACTGGACATCTTGGATAAAAAAGTGGAATTACTAGACTCCCTAGACCAAGAGAGTTTATTCTCTTTAACCTCGAAAGTTATGGACGTAAACTAATAAAATGTATGGCGGACTACTTGGCCGAAGAACTAGTAAAACATTTAGGAGAAGAAAAATATATAAGGAGATCGCCGATGAGATCACCCCGTTTGGTGAATTTTTGGCTAATACGCATGGGGAATCGAACAAAGAGAATCAATTGCCGGCCAGCGGTGATGAAAATAATCCTGGGACGTCTCAATATATAAGAAAACGTAATACTAGTGATGAAGCACATAAAAAACACGCACAAAATAATGCCAGTTTTTATTAAGTTAAATTCTAAAAGAGTGGCAAAGGCGAATGTTGGTCAGGGCGGCGTTAAATTTTGAAATTGACGCAAGTACCATGTCTCCGGGAAGTCCGGATTTTTGTGGCAGTATTCGGTTAGTAGAAGTTTTTCTTGCAACTGTTTATATAAGTATTTCTTTTAATAATATTGCCCATAAAATATACGAAATTGCAAGGGTTTTGTTTAGGTTGCCTACCTAGCTATGAAAGAAACCTCTCAAAGCTTAAAACAAAATATGTTTTGTGTAACAGACATACGGACGGACGAAATGGTATCCCATAAGTCAGGGGTGCTCAAAACGGTCGATCTTGTGCTTTTTGAGTCGATCTCGAGAAAAAAATTCCGATATAGAACTATTCAGAGATTTTTTTAGGTAACTAAAACAAAATGTAATGAATAAACTACTAAAATTTATTCGATCCACAATGAGGCCAGAATAACCCCCTCATCACTTTCTTTTATCGTAATAACCCCCTGCTAGCGGCAAAAGGCGGCTTTATCAAAGGAACGCGCGGTACTTGTCGAAGAAAAGCCGCGTTTTTGATTCCCGCCGATTTTTCTAGAAACTTCGGGCGGCGTGTTTGACGGGAACATTCGAGACTTCGTTCGCGCCGATATAAATGTTGCGCCTGCAGGAATAGGAGTCAGTCTGAGTTGTAACTTGAAGGCGATACATCGATACAAAGTTTATTAATAAATAGTCCAAAATGAGTGCGGCGAAGAAAAGTAAAACTTATTATTTTAATAACGATTGGGAGGAAGAATTTTTCTTTTGTATGGTAAAGGATAAGTGCATTTGTCTCATTTGCCGTGCGTCATTTGCAATACCTAAGTGTGGGAACTTAGAGAGGCATCATAAAACGGTTTCATAAAAACTATGAAAAAGGATTAGAGTGAATTAAGAAAACGAAAAGTACGTGATTTGATAACTTGTTTAAAAAAAGAACAAGCCATGTTCACAAGACCAGCCAAACAATCAAAAGCTGCAACGATCGCGTCATTTAAAATATCTCATATATTGGCGAAACACAAGAAACCATTTGATGATGGATTGGTTGTGAAGGAAGCATTTATTGAAGCGGGTGAGATTTTAATTGGAGATTTTAAAAATAAAACAGAGATTATGTCTGCTATTAGAGAACTTCAGTTATCTCGTCCGACTGTCACAAGGCGTGTTGAAGTCATGAGTCAGGACATGGCAGATAAACTAAAACATGATATCATGGAATGTACATACTTTTCTTTACAGTTCGACGAATCCACCGATATGACAGACAGGAGGAGATTATGGGCATTGCAATAAAAATTGTGAATTCTATCCGTGCACGTAGCTTGCAACGACGGCTCTTTAAATTGCAGTTGGAAGATAGTGAATCAGCTGAAAAACACTGATTTAGTTCTTCACACGGACGTCAGGTGGTTGAGCCGCGGAAAATTCCTAGAAAGGTTTCAAGAATTATTGCCCGAAATAACAGCTTTTCTGGACGAAAGAGGTGATGACACTCAGATGCTGAAAAAAAAACGGAAAATGGCTGACTAATTTGGCATTTTTGACAGACATCACAATGAATTTAAAACACCATTAATTTGGAGCTTCAAGGTAAAGGAAAAACTATTATTGAGATGATTAGCGCAATAAACGCATTCAAAAGTAAATTGCAACTTATGATAGATCAACTGAAAAGAAAGGATCTGAAAAATTTTTCCGTCTTTGAAAGCAAGGATTCCTCAGTTGAATTAGGATATTTTATGAGGCAGAATTATCAAATATTTTGGGCCAATTCGAAATACGTTTTTATGATTTCAGTAAATTGGCAAATATCGCATCATTTATGAGTTATCCTTTTTCGTGTAAAAACATTGAGGAATTAGCTACTGAAATAGCAAGTCAGTTTAGCATGGAGACTCATGTTCTGTTGAAAATGAGTTAGTGCAGATTATATCAGATATACATCTCAAAGCCACAGCATCTGATACAAAATTCTGGTGTTTTATATCTGAAGATAAATATCCGAATCTAAGGCAAATCGCCCTTCAACTGACGGCAATGTTTGGGTCAACTTACTTGTGCGAGTCTGCATTTTCTGAAATGAAGATAATTAAGTCAAAATATCGCAATCGACTAACTGACGAACATATGTCATCATGCTTGCGATTAGCACTCGGTAATTACGTACCATCTTATGAAAAGTATGCTAAGGACATGCAGTGCCACGCTTCAACATCCAAAGTCACTCTTTAGTTAAGTTTAGACACTAGAACTCGTTTGTTTTGTAAGAACCAATAAACTCGCAATTTTGAATAATTATGAGTTTTTTTCATTGACATTTTAGAGCAGACCTACACTTACCTTGACTAAAAAAATGCATATTGTGCGGAAAACTAATATCTATGCCACGATACACCCTACCTAGACGACAATCCTGCATCACACTTACTTGCAGCCTCTCAGAGTCAATCGATCGTAGTCTAACAATATTGAGGTAGATCGCCAGCAGTTCAAGTTTGAGCACCCCTGCCATAGTTGGTCGAATTTGAGCTTTGTAAAGAATTAACAGTTGGTGTGGGGTGTAAAGCTTTCTGGTTCGAAATAATATTCCCAACTTTTGAGAAGCTCTCCTTGCTATTCCTGCAACATGTTCATGCCAGGACATATTTGCTCCCAAACTAACGCCCAACAAATTGAGCGACGATGCTAGGGGAATGGAGTGCCCCGACATAACTATGTCGGGTTCAGCAACGTTTAAATTCCTTGGTTACTGTCACCCCAAGATAGAATTTCTTCCAGGTCTTTGTTAAGTTGAAGACCTCCTGCTGTCTGCGAATATTCGCCTGAGCAGCCGATGTTTGAGCGTTCAAGGTGAATGAAAAGACAAGCGTACTGTCATCTGCAAAGCTGTAGATTGGATTCCCAGTCTTTTCCAGCAGATCGTTAATGTAAATAAGAAAGAGAATAGGAGACAGTATGGAGCCTTGGGGCACACCGGCGTTGATAGTGAAAGTGATAGAAAGAAATCCGTCGACCGCCACTCGTAAAGAACGCTCTCTGGGGAGTTATTCACATTTTAAGCTCAAAAAACGCGTTTTGAAAATTTAAATTGTTTATAAACAAAAGAGCGCAAATTTTTCGAGGTCCAAACCTCAGGACAACACTCCTGGTGATACCCCAGAGAAGATAAAACCATTGCTGTATCTAAACTATGCCTATTTCATCATTATTTTGACCTGTTTTTTACTGCGCTATATGGGAAAGATTTGTTAAAACTTAATTTTTAAAGTAAAAGGTGTTGTAAAGAAGAAAAATAAGGTACAGCGAGAAAATTAATTATTGAGCGATATTCTAAATTACTTTCACTTATTTTTTGGTAGAAAAAGAAACGTAGAAAAACGCAAAAGGCGTATTGTGTGACATAATTTTCATGGCTAGATAGATAACTTAAAAAGACATCCTCGTAAATTAAGTTAATCTTCCTCCGTATTTCAGGCAACCAGAAAACAACTCCACCTACCCATACTGATGCGACTCAACTTGAGAACCCGATAGATATCGAAACTTCGAAAATCACGCAATCGCCCTTGGAGAGAGACACGAAAGAAATTGCCGAGGAAGTGATAACCGAAGTTGAGATTACAGCAGCAGGTAAGTGAAAAAGGTGAATAAACTTGGCGATAATTGTCCGTCCCCTTTTCAAGATAGTATTATTTCACAGCATTCCAAAAAATAGTTGCCAAAACCTTTCCAGCTCATGTTTTTTGTTTTCGGACGCTTCGGTCGGCTTCCACGCGGTTCCAGCCACCCTGCAGACTGCCTGTTGGACTCAAACGTGTAATGGTAAATCCATATTTCGTCGATTGTTATGAATTGACGCAAAAACTCCTTTGGATTACGCCGAAACAGTGCCAAACAGCGTTCTGAATCTTCGACAAGTTGCTGTTTGTGATTAACCGTGAGAGTGCACGGAACCCATCCAGCACATGGCTTTTTTATGTGCAGATATTCGTGCAAAATATGCCTCATGCGTTCTGTTGATATCTTCACGATGTCAGTGATCTCTCTCACTTTCACTTTGTTTTCAGTTTCAGAACAATATGGTCGATTTTTTTTTTTTTTGAGTGGCTGCCTCATTTAGGTTCACTAAATCCTCGACATATACATGCTTTCGACGAAGCAGATGTGCCACAATATTTCTCAAGCCATTCATAGGTTCTGGATCTATTTTTTCCCATCAAAAGGGAATGTTTAACGAACGCACGAAATTCTTTTTGTTCCATCGTTTTCTAGAAATCAAAAGTGGCCTAGCGTCACACAGTGATTCGGCAAGAACATGCTAGCGGGACAATATTCATGACGTAATTTCCAGGAACCACTGATAACGACTTGTAAACAACCCCCTCCATTTAACGAATTCCAAGAATCAATTTGTTTATCACCTCATAAAGGTATCTTATCAGGGGGTCAAAGTAACCCTTATAAAAGAGGTCATTTTCATTTGCAAATCAGTTGCATTTTATGCACACTTGTGATAACATATTTTAAAATTGGTAGCAAAGTGAAACGAGTTTTTTGTGATGGAATATTCTGTTGAAGGTACGTACTCTATTATGACTTACGTATACTTTTGGTGTAATATCAATTTGTAAATGTATAGATAAATCCAGCAAATTTTACATTAATTGTAAACTTTAAAAGTAACAACTTTTTTTATCCACATATATCCACCTAGATTTTTCTATATGTAATACTTACAACATTCAGGCACAGATTCATATATATTATAGACCCCGAAAAGGCCCGAAAGTAAAATTATTTTATTTTTTCAGAACGACGTGACTATGACGAAAATGGAGTTTTTTTGAAGAATGGCTAAAACATGACAAAACTGAAGGAAACAGTGGCATTTTTTATTATATAAGTGAAAAATTCAATATGTCTGATGTTTCTGACGATTCTCTAAAACGACTCAAAATGAAAATATCAAGCCTTTCAGCAAAATTCAATCAAAAGTGGACTTCTTTAAAGTGTAACAAAGAAATGTTTCTAATCAAACATAAAGATTGGTTAGAGGGATCCGGAATCGAAATAAAGATGTGTGTTAACCAGCCGTGCACTTCAACATCATCAGCGGCTCTTTCCGTAGGGCGACCCAGAAAATCATTTGAAGACTCATCAACGAAAACGAAGAGACGGAGAGTAGAAGATCTTTTGGAATCGCGAAGTGCAAGTGAGCTTATTACAGCAGCTGAGTTAGCTACTCGAAAAGAAGGGCATCGAAGTGTTGCTAAACAGATCCATAACGTCGCGGTCAGTGAAACTAGAGAAAAGAATAAGTGTTCTGAACAAAATCGGCAGTTAACACCCGACGAAGCTTTAGCTTATTATGTGGACTCTAAATCGACTTCTCACTCATATAAACAAACAAGAAAATGGTCAATGAAAGCGGGACATCAAGTATATCCATCGTTTTATAGTTTAGGTAAGTCCAAAGCTTCTTGTTGTCCTTCTGACGAATATATTTCTGTGACTGAATCTCGAGCTGAAATTAAACTTCACGCGATTTTGGATAAAAACGGCTGAACGATTAGTTAAAGCTCAGACGGAAGTCATTAGAAGTGTGTTACCTCGTTCATATTATACGTTGGTAAGCAAATGGGGCTGTGATGGGAGTTCGGGACATAGCAGAAATTTGAGAACACTAACGCTACAGACGAATTTTTGTTCGTATACTCATTTGTCCCTTTGAGACTGCTTGATGGCGAAACTGTGATCTGGCAAAAATCCAAGACCTTCCTCTACTTTATATTGCCGTCCTATTAAGTTTATTTTTTGCCAAGGAGACAAAAGAGTTTACGAAAGAAAGAAACTTCTAAAATTTTAGATGAAGTAAGTCAGCTTCTTCCAACATTATGTAACGTTGCTGGATCTCAAATCTCTGTTAAACACGATTTGTTGTTGACAATGACTGATGGCAAAGTGTGCAATGCCTTAACAGACACAAGTTCAACACAAAAGTGTTATATTTGCGGTGCCACCCCGTCTACTATGAACGAGGAGTCAAAGAAATATCCCAGCAACGAAGAACGCCTTCCATTTGGTTTATATACTTTACATGCATAGATCCGCACGTTTGAATGTTTTGCTTCACATCAGCTATCGTTTAGAAATAAAAAAATGGCAAGTCAGGGGAGATAACGACAAAGCTATTGTGAAGCAACGCTCACAAGAGATATAAAAAGTGTTTAAAGATCGTATGGGTCTCATTGTAGATAAACCAAAACCTGGATATGGTAACACAAACGATGGAAACACAGCACGTAGATTTTTTCCAAAGCTGAATTGAGCAGCGAAATTACAGGATTAGATTTAAACCTTATTCGTAGATTTCATGTAATTTTAAGAACTTTATCATCGGGATATGACATAAATTATATAGAATTCGAAAAGTTTTGTGTTGATACTAGAAAATTATACCTTGATCTGTATTCGTGGTATTCCATGCCCGTTACTGTTTCATAAAATTCTTGTACATAGAGCGGAAGTTATAAAGTCTTTTCTTCTTCCCATTGGACAACTCTCCGAAGAAGCCCAGGAGGCAAGAAAATAAAGACTGTCGTAGATTCCGTGAACGGCACACCAGGAAGCGGTCACGTATTGCCACAAATACAGATCTTTTGAGAATGCTTTTAATTACGTCTGATCCTGTTATCAACTCGTATAGAGAATTACCGCGAAGAAAAATTTACTTCTTTGCCATCGGAGGTTCTGCAGTTGATTATCCCACCTTCATTGCCATCCGAAACACCATCAGTAAGTCATCATCACGAATTAAATGAGGAGGATTATTTACTCTCTGAATATTCTACTGAATGGGAGAGCGGTGATGACGACTCATCTGATGGTGATTAGTAGGTTTAAGTATTTTTTTATTGTAATTATTATTCTTATTTTATTGTGTGTTGTAGTTGCTTATAATTCATGCCTTAGTATATAAGTTATTTAATATTATATTTCTTTTACTTATACACCTTGTTATTGTAAATAATTGATATATAGATACTGTTATTGTACTAATTTATTTTAAAAGAAATAATATTTTGTAAATTAATAAATGTGGGTACTATCATTATGATTTTTATTTTTTTCCTAGAAATTTCTTTGTAAACAAACATGATTGTGCTTGTCACACATAATGAGTAGGTAGACGTATGTAGCTAATTAAAGAACAATTAGCGACAATAGTGAACAAATGAGACACAGTAGTAAACCACTTCCGTCTTGCAGCTACATATTTCGATTAATACACATACAGTACACATTTTTCAACTTTTTTTTTTCTTAAAATAGCTTAAGATACCTGGAATATACATAAACAATTGAAATAAGTGAAGAAATAATATTGTCCCGCTAGCTTGTACTAGTCGAGACACTGTGCGTCACTTAAAACAGCTGCCACCCGCAAAAAACTACGAGTAATAGACAAAATGTCACACAATACACGAATATTCCGAGAGTTGACGTGATCTAGGAACTCTAAAGCAGGAAGAATCGCCAAAACATCGTAATGGGATTTTTTCACGAATACAATCGTTTCCGTTAGCAAGGAAATTAAAAACTAGGCCACTTTTTTTTTCTCCCCTCGTTGATTGTATTCGTGAACAAATAAAGAAAGTATTTTTTGATTCGTAGATATATTTATTTCAAAGAAAATCTCTCAATTTGAAAAAAATGGATATAGAAGAAAATTTTACGTTTGACCAATCCAGACACGATACCAAGCCGCCGGAGAAAATATTCGAAAGTCCTGAGATGTCCACGTCCGACAGTCCTATACTTTTTTTTAAGGGACGATGTCAGCCGAGAAAATTATTGCAAGTCGATGGAACAGATCATAAAAACGGCGATGAGGCGATAAAGACGATTGAGGGAAAGGATTCGACAGTAGAAAATGGTAAATAGTGATGATATTGATATGTACTCACTCAGTATTTATCACCACTACCCCAAACAATTTATTTTTGCACTCGACGCGCGTTTCGCTATCCATGTTAGCTTCATCAGAAGCGATGATTGACTAAAGCTAAACTACAAATCTACCCTATTTATACTTAGCCAGCCCTTGAATTACTCAAGCGAAACTAATGACATAGGCAAGGCCATCAGTTCCGGTCAAGTAACCAGTAGAGGGAACTATAGGGAATAGGCCCTCTGTCTTTATTTAAACTACTTTTACATTTTATGATTTCCATACTTTCGTATGCGTTCAACAATCTCCTATCAGATACATTTTTTATTAATCTTAGATTATCTAATGTTACAGTATGATCAGCTTCAAGGGCATATTCGGCAATGCTAGACTTTTCTGTTCTATTGTATTTTAAGTGTGCTAAGTGTTCTTTAAACCTTGTTTAATTGACCTTTTTTGTTTGCCCAACATACTTGTTGTCATAATCATTACAACTAATTTCATGATTTCCACTTTTCTCACAATTAGGAATCTTATCTTTGGAATTTCCTAAGATATTCCTCAGATTGTCTGATGACTTATAGACTAAGGTGAGGCCTACCTTATTAAATACCTTATTGAGTCCCTTGCTATATTTCGGATTATATGGTATGGAGACATACTTGGTGTTATTTTCTTCGCGTGTAAAAAAAGGTGGAATTCTGAATATTAAACCTAAACTTATGTCTATTTATTAGCTTATTTACTAAGTCATCGTCATAACCATTAACTCTAGTTATATTTCTAATACGATTCCTTTCTTTATTAAAGTTTACTCTATTCAGAGGGAAAGTGACCAAACGATGAACTAAAAAATGTAATGAGGCTAATTTATGTTGTTTGCAATGAAATGAATCATTAGGAATATATCTATCTGTTACTGTGTCCTTCGTATAGATATCAAATTCTAATCTATTATTATTTTTAATAATTAAAATATCTAGAAAAGGCAATTGTCCTTTGTTCTCAACTTCGTAAGTGAATTTAATGGAATCATACCGGCTCTTTAATTTAAAAACAAAACCATCAATATTTGCTTTCTTTGTATCAGAATCGCGAAAATATCCACATAACTATACCATACCCTTGGGAAATATTCGAATTCTTGATTGGCTTCAATTTCAAACTTACTCATGAATAAATTGGCTACGAAAGCTGATAAGCAATTACCCATAGCTGTTCCTTCTTTCTGAATATAAAATTGATTGTTATATTGGAAATATGTTCAGAAAGAAGGAACAGCTATGGGTAATTGCTTATCACCTTTCATAGCCAATTTATTCATGAGTAAGTTTGAAATCGAAGCCAGTCAAGAATTCAAATATTTCCCAAGGGTATGATATAGGTATGTGGATGATACTTTCGCGATTTTTGATACAAAAAAAGCAAATATTGATCATTTTGTTTCTAAATTAAATAGCCGGTATGATTCCATTAAATTCACTTACGAAGTTGAGAACAAAGGACAGTTGCCTTTCCTAGATATTTTATTTATTAAAAATAATAATAGATTAGAATTTGATATCTATAGGAAGGACACAGTAATAGACAGATATATTCCTAATGATTCATTTCATTGCAAACAACACAAATTAGCCTCATTACATTTTTTAGTTCATCGTTTGGTCACTTTCCCTCTGAATAGAGTAAACTTTAATAAAGAAAGGAATCGTATTAGAAATATAACTAGAGTTAATGGTTATGACGATGACTTAGTAAATAAGCTAATAAATAGACATAAGTTTAGGTTTAATATTCAGAATTCCACCTTTTTTACACGCGAAGAAAATAACACCAAATATGTCTCCATACCATATAATCCGAAATATAGGTATTTAATAAGGTAGGCCTCACCTAAGTCTACAAGTCATCAGACAATCTGAGGAATATCTTAGGAAATCCCAAGGATAAGATTCCTAATTGTGAGAAAAGTGGAATTTATCAAATTAGTTGTAATGTTTGTGACAAAAAGTATGTTGGGCAAACAAAAAGGTCAATTAAAACAAGATTTAAAGAACACTTAGCACACTTAGAATACAGTAGAACAGAAAAGTCTAGCATTGCCGAACATGCCCTTGAAGCTGATCGTATTGTAACATTAGATAATCTAAGATTAATAAAAAATGTATCTGATAGGAGATTGTTGAACGCAAACGAAAGTATGGAAATCATAAATGTAAAAGTAGTTTAAATAAAGACAGAGGGCCTATTCCTTATAGTCCCCTCTACTGGTTACTTGACCGGAACTGATGGCCTTGCCTATGTCATTAGTTCCGCCTGAGTAATTCAAGGGTTAGGCTAAGTATAAATAGGGTAGATTTGTAATTTAGCTTTAGTCAATCATAGCTCCTGATGAAGCTAACATGGTTAGCGAAACGCACGTCGAGTGCAGAAATAAAATGTTTGGTGTAGTGGTGATATATACTGAGTGTATCATTTTGCCAAAGATTCCACATTCCCAACTTAGTTGATATGTATTGTTTTTTTTTATAGAACAAAGTACAATTACATCATAATGGTACTTTACATTAACCTGAAGGAGATACAAGAAAAGCCAGCTCTTAAAATCAGTATTTTTTATTTTTATTTTAGTCGCAAATGTCGCTACGACAGATAGTCGTTCAGAAATCACACCATCTTCATTGGAAATGTGTGTCGATCCGACTACATCTACCCCGGACAGAAACACCAGTATGAGTTCATCTTTGGGTTTCTACTGAAGATAGGAGGAGTCCCTTGCTGAGTGGTCGAATGGCTGAAGATGGACCAGGAAATTCGGAGTTAATAGAAACGCCACTTGGAGATAAAGAGGCACGAAATGAAGTTAGTCTGTGCTCGAAATGTGGCAGAATATCTCAGAAGCAGAGTAGTTTTACGCAACTGATATCCCCCTGTTGTGGGTAAGAATACTGTTTTTTTTTTGTTATCGAGTATTTTATGATAACGAGACGGGCCGAAAATTTGCATCTTTTGCCTTATTTTTTTTTATTTACTTCTGACATAGCGATAGTAGTAATAGTGACAAGTAGATCGACCGTATTCGTTTAGCCGGCTTCATTTTAGGTCCGGGTAATCTCAGCCAAACAGGACCCCATAGTTTAACAGGGAATCTGAACTAGATGGTCGGCAGATTGTACTCACAGCATAGCTTATTTAGTGTTTTTTTTTGTCTATATACAATGGTTGAAAGAGATTCAGCACTTTTGAAACAGTTAGAAGAAAGAGTCGACAAGCTTGATATTGAAATTAAGAAAAAGAATTAACTGTTATTTAATTGAGATATTCAGGAAAAATTGTTAGTATGAAAAAGTCAACATGAAGGGAATATAAAAGACACTATTGTGGAAGAATTATATAAACCTGGTAGAAAAAATTATCATAGAACAATCGTAAAGGGTTAGATGATTTATGGCAAGCCGATTTAATTGAAATGCAACTTTATGCTAGATTTAATAAATTTAATATGTACATTTTAGTTGTAATAAATATAAAGAGAAAAATGCAGAAACGAGAAGGATGATAAACAAAGAAAAGAACGAGAGATGGGAAAAATCGTGCGAACATGTAGAACAGTATATAGGAGGAACTAGAAGTACAGAGTCATGGAGAATAATTAAAAGCATTAAGGACTAACAATAGAGAGAAGACGTATATAGAGTACATCCCAGAAAGCGAGTGGGCAGAATATTATAAGAAGCTGCTAACAGAAGATAGACCAGAATTCCAAGAAGAGAACCCTGAAGAAGAACAGAATAAGGAAATAAAAGAGATAGAACTAAGCTATGAAGAAGTAAAGAAGACAATAAAAACACTCAAAAATAATAAATCTGCAGGGCCTGGGGTGTGTGTAAATGAAATGATTAAGTACGGGTCTAATAAATTACATCGAGTGCTGAGAAACATGTTCCACAGAGCGGTAAATGGAGAAAAAAATACAGAGGAATGGTCAAAAGCTTATATCATGGAGGAAAATATAAAAGGAAAAATTGGAGAAGACCAAGCAGGCTTTACGGCCGGAAAATCATGTATAGACCACATATACACTATAAAACAAACAATGGAAAAAAAAACTTGCAAAGAATAGAGAAGTTCATCTAGCCTTCATAGACATAAGAAAGGCCTATGACTCAGTACCAAGACAAAGATTATGGAACGCAATGAAAGAAATAGGCATTGACAAAGAACTAATATACGCAGTAAAAGCTCTCTACGAAAACAACACAGTGAACATAAAAATAGGACATAAAATAGGGAAGAGACTCCAAACATCAAAAGGCCTATCTACATCCCCAACACTATTCAAAATATACCTCGAACAAACATTAAAAAAATGGAAGCAAAAATGTGTAGGAGTCCCAATACGTGAAGATTACTTATATACTCTAAGTTTCGCAGACGACCAAGTAATCATAGCGCAAGATGAGGAAGACCTCAGTTATATGGTAAGAAAAACTGAAAGAAGAATACACTAAAGCAGGATTAGCAATAAACTTTGATAAAACGGAATATCTAACAACAAAGGAGGGAAACGTGGAGAATCTAGAAGTAGATAACGAAACAATAATCAAAGGAACCGATAGATTTAAATATCTAGGAACCATCATTTCAAAAAACGCAACATCAGAAGAAGAGATTAAAGCTAGATTAGGACAAACGCGAACATGCATAAGACAATTAAATTCGATCCTGTGGGACAAGCACATTACAAAGAGAAACAAAACACGCATATATAGGGTGGGCCATTTAAAAGTTAAAATTTAAAAATGCAATAAAACAAAACGGTTTGAAATTTTGCCAAATTTATTTTTTTGTTGTGAAGTACAATTGTTCCGGTTAGAGATGGAATATTATTTCATTCATATGGCTGCCGCGGCTGGCCTCACAGTACCCCATTCGATCGGATCAATTTTCGAGCACTTTTTCGAGTGTATGGGGTCGTATCTCGGCAATGGCATCACGAATGTTGGCCTTCAATTGTCTCTGGTTTGTCGGCATAACACTTGTCTTTAACGGCGCCCCACAGAAAATAGTGCAACGGTGTCAAATCGCAGCTTCTTGGCGGTCAATTGACATCACCATTTCGGCTAATTAAACGGCCATCAAACGTTTGACGCAATAAATCGATTGTGGCATGAGATGTGTGGCAAGTTGCACCATCCTGTTGAAACCAAACATCGTTCACATCAATCCATGAAGAGCGGGCACAAAAAAAATCGGTTATCATGGTGCGATAGGTGTCTCCATTGACCGTAATGGTTGCGCCGTCCTCATTTTCAAAGAAATATGGGCCAATGATGCCTCCGCTCCACAAGCCGCACCAAACAGTCATTCGTAATGGGTGCATTGGCTTCTGTAAGACCACGTGTGGGTTTTCTGAGCCCCAAATACGGCTATTTTGCTTATTAACGTACCCACCAAGATGAAAATGAGCTTCATCCGAAAAGATGATTTTTTTTGGCAAAATCGACATCATCGTGCAGTTTCTCGTTGGCCCATCTAGCGAAGCGAAAACGAAGCGGATGGTCATGCGGCTTCAACTCTTGAACCAACTGAACTTTGTAAGGCGTCATACCGAGATCTTTTCGCAAAATTCGACGTAAACTGGTGCGTGAAATTTTCAATTCTTGAGAACGATGACGAGTTGATGTTGATGGATTCTCACGCACACTCTCAGCCACAGCTTCGATATTTTCGGGTGTACGCACTGTACGAGCACGCTCACGTCTTGCGCATCAGCAATGAAACCAGTTTCACGAACTTTAGCAATAAACTTGCGTATACCGGGCACTGTTGGTCCTTCTCTGCGACCAAATTTTGTACGACATTTTCGTGCAATTTCCGACCAATTGTCTTTGTTTTGGAAATAAATTTCCAATAAATCCCAACGTTGCTCAAGCGTAAATCGATTCATTTCGTTCAGCGGAGATAATATACTGAATTTTGTGACAAAATAGAATGACATAAGTATTGCCAGATTCGAAATAACCGATGGTTCAAATTTAAACCGATAGATGGCCCACCCTTTACAAATCAATAATACAAAGCATAATGACATACGGGTCAGAAACATGGACGTTCAACAAAAAAAATAAATCTAAAATTAACGCGGTAGAAATGGAGTATTGGAGAAGATGTTGTAGAGTGACACGTATGGAGAGAATAACCAATGAAGAAACAAGAAGCAGAATGAACATCAAAGAGAACGCAATAAATACCATTGAAGAAAAACGATTAAAATGGTATGGACCCATAAGACGAAGCAAAGATAATAAGTGGATAAAGAAAATAACGGAGTGGAGCCCTATAGGAAGAAGAAAAAGAGGAAGACCCAGACGATCGTAGACGAGGCTATGGAGGACAGGGGTCTAACAGATGGAGACTGGGAAGATAGAAACGGAGGGAATCAAAGGCTGAGAGAAGGAAGACAGCGTCAGCTGTAGAAAATCCTTGTTAATAAAAAAAAAAGTTGTAATAAATACATTTACAAGATATGTTTGGGCGGAACCATTTAAAAACAAAAGTGGAAAAGATGTAACAACAACAAAAACATCATAAAACCCTTTAATTTGCAAACAGATTTGGGAAAAGAATTTTACAACAAAGACTTCCAAAAACTAATAAATGATTATAAAATTAATCATTACAGTAATTTTTCTAATTTAACTTACAATTTAAAAAACATTATGTGGAATGTGTTGAGAAGTATAATAACGCCATTCACAGAATAACAGGATATAAATGAACTGAAATTAATAGGAAATATGAAAAATGTATGACCGACACTTCCCCCCCCCCCCAAACCACGTTTTGTTAGATCAGTAACATTTTTTTATTTATTTATTTATTTATTTATTTATACATTCAATTCCAACAGGCCAGGGCCCAATTACAGGAATAACGTTTATACTAATGAGTTACATATAAAAGAAGAACATGATACAATTAAAATAAAATTATATAAAAATAACACTATGTTTTAATTTCCAATATATTTTAAAGTCACTTGACAATTGTTTCACCATACAATGGCTTCTTCAGAAGTAAATAAGAAAGAAAAATATTTAGTAGTAATCCTGGTTAAATAGTGCTTAAAACTATCCTTAATTACCTAAGATTATGCTAATCATTTTATTATATTATTGACAGACAAAATTATTTTAAGAATGCAAATCTCTGGTACTATTTCCGAGAACTAATAAAGATTAAGTAAAGGTGAATGGTTTAAGTCTACCTGTTCGTTTAGTAATTGATTGGAGTTTTTCCGTTTGTTAATTTCAAGACATTCAAGCAAATTTAATTTTTTAGATTTATTTTCTACATGTAGGATTTTTACCGTATCATCAAAAATTATGGGATTCGTTTATTATATGGGTTGCGTAATGTGAATTGTTCTTATTTTTTAAATAACTATGTTTATGTTCTTTAATGCGAGTTTCAAAAGATCTACCAGTTTGTCCTACGTAGGTTTTAGTACAAGATCCACAATTTAATAAACTCCTGATTTTAAGGAATTCTTAGATTTGGTTTGGTTATTTAAAATTATACTCCCTAAGGAATTATTGGTTTTTAATGCTGTTTTATTGTTCTTTTTTATTAAATGTTTGGAAATTGTTCTAGTTATTTTCCCTGTGTATGTGAGTGTACTAAATTTTCCTTTTTTGTCATTAATTGTGGGATAAATTAGAGATATTGCTTGTTTAAAGGATTTTTTATTCAAAATATTATCTATAATGTTGGGGTCATATCCATTATTAATTGCTATTTGTTTGTTTATGTTGAATTCTTTGTTAAAATTAGTTTTAGTCATGGGGATATGTAACAATCTATTTACATATCCCCATGACTAAAACTAATTTTAACAAAGAATTCAACATAATCAAACAAATAGCAATTAATAATGGATATGACCCCAACATTATAGATAATATCTTGAATAAAAAATCCTTTAAACAATTAATGACAAAAAAGGGAAATTTAGTACACTCACATACTCAGGGAAAATAACTAGAACAATTTCCAAACATTTAATAAAAAAGAATAATAAAATAGCATTCAAAACCAGTAATTCCTTAGGGAGTATAATTTTGAATAACAAAACCAAATCTAAGAAATCCTTAAAATCAGGAGTTTATCTATTAAATTGTGGATCTTGTACTAAAACCTACGTAGGACAAACTGGTAGATCTTTTGAAACTCGCATTAAAAAACATAAACGTAGTTATTTAAAAAATAAGAACAATTCACATTACGCAACCCATATAATAAACGAATCCCATAATTTTGAAGATACGTTGAAAATCCTACATGTAGAAAATAAATCTAAAAAATTAAATTTGCTTGAATGTCTTGAAATTAACAAACGGAAAAACTCCAATCAATTACTAAACGAACAGATAGACTTAAACCATTCACCCTTACTTAATCTTTATTAGTTCTCGGAAATAGTACCACAGATTTGCATTCTTAAAATAATTTTGTCTGTAAATAATATAATAAAATGATTAGCATAATCTTAGGTAATTAAGGATAGTTTTAAGCACTATTTAACCAGGATTACTACTAAATATTTTTCTTTCTTATTTACTTCTGAAGAAGCCATTGTATGGTGAAACAATTGTCAAGTGACTTTAAATATATTGGAAATTAAAATAGTGTGGTTTTTATATAATTTTATTATGAATTTCCAACAAGTATCGGCTAACACAATCAAAGAAAAAAAGGAATTAAAATAAAATTAAAATGTTTTAACAATCTCCAAATTAAAAAAAATAAAATAAAAATAGTAATAATAAAAAACTACAACAACCTCTAAACACTGAGCAGAGAACCAATAAGTACTGACAGCCTACTGCAATGAAAACCACCGGAGTTTCCAATGGCATTGCCGTTCTTGCACATTATATAAATAGGGCCGTGGAATAATATATTTGACCTAACCCGGCTGAGGCTAAAAATAGGTGAGCGCCTTGCCCCAAGGCGTGGTACATGGAACGATACATTGCTTAATAGGAAAGGGCAATCAATACGGTGATTTAACAGCTTATATAAGAATTTGATGGAGTGAATGTCCCTTGTGTTTGCAAGAGGTAGCTCATTATACCTTGACAAGATTATAGTCCCTGATCAACACCGCGGTCCGGATAGACACCATCCCTCTTGAAAATGAGATATTTAATGAAGCGCCTCTGTATCGATTCGATCGAGTTGTTATGGCAATTGTATATTGGATACCAAACAATAGAAGCATAGTCAAACTTAGACCTAACTAAGGAATAATAGAGAAGCTTGATTGCAGATATGTTAGTAAAGTCTCTACAATTTCTAATCAGGAAACCCAGCATCCTTGATGCACCAGCAACCATTTGTTCAATATGGTCAGCCAAAGAGAATTTTTCGTCAAAGATGATACCCAAATCTCTAACTCAACGAAGATTCCGTAGAACAGTATCACCTACGGAATAATTGAAAAATATAGGGTTGTTACGATAGGAATATCGGACGACATTGCATTTGGAAACGTTTAAGGTGAGCCTGTTAGTATAGCATCAGTTGGTGAGAGCATTAATACTGCTCTGTAATTCGTGGCAATCAGAAACCGAGTCTATGCGTTTAAAAATCTTAAGGTCATCGGCATAAGCAAGCTTCCGGCAACCTATCTCACTCAGCAAGTCGTCAACAAACATATTGAAAAGAAGAGTATTGGAACCCTGGGGAACACCTGAAGTGGGAACATGGAGAGGCGATCTAAACAAAAAACCTGCGATCCAGGAGGTCTGAATTCAAAAGATCAATCAGGTTATTTGAGAGCCCGAAACGAGATCCGACCTTATCCAACAGTAAGTAGTGATGAAGTCGATCAAAGGCTTTGCGAAAATCCGTATAGACCACGTCAATCTGGCTCCCATCATTGATACCATCGCACACAAACTGCGAGAATGAGGCAAGATTTGTGGTGGTGGATCTGCCAGGCATAAAACCGTGGTGTTCACTAGAAAGCGTATTTCTCACTTTTGAGAAAATAAATATGCAAAATAATTTCAAGAATTTTAGAGAAATTATATAAAATAGATATGGGTCGATAATTATCAACCACACCTGGATCCCCAGACTTCAAGACTTTGGCCACCTTCCAAGTAGCAGGAAACGTATGAGTTGTCAACACTAGATTAAAGATATGGAGTAAAGGACCGGATAGAGTATCGTTTCACCCACTTGTTAAGGAATGCCCTCGACTTGTCCATATACTTAGCAGCTGCCGTAGGCATCTTTTTTCGGACCTTTTGGATAATTACATAGGAACACAGTCTCGAAGCATGAAGCGTATGAAGTACTTATGTTTGATTAACCATAAATAAAGCTAGAAATGAATCTCTTTCAAAGCAGCATTATTTGCAGGAGTTCCAACAGTAACCTAAAAAAAAAAGGAATTTCTTTTATCGACTACTAAGTTATAGGCGACACGTTCTGACTAGACCGACAGTATTTCTTCATGTGACAGTACAGTGCGGTATGCTACTTACCTATGGTTGTTAAATTTAATTCTCTCTCTCTCCCTTTAGCTATTAAAATATTGTTTGAAATTATTCTTTCTTTTACAGGGATGAAACATTGCAAAATACTGTATCTCAATATGTTGAAACACTTGCCACAGAGATTTTGCAAAATAGACACAATTTGAGAATTAGAATGTCCAATGATACATCTGAAGAAAAATTGGTAGGGTTATCTTCCTCCCAAAATAATGAGTTCAAACGGAACGAGAAGAAAATTTTTGAAGGCAGAACATACGGCGAAGGAACTTCCACTTCAACTGTAAAAATTCACAAAGTTGAGCAAATTTACCAAAATCCAGAAGATAGATCCCAAATTAGCGATCGTCGTAAACGCTTGAACGTAACGAAAATAAAACTCCCTCCTCTAAACCAGGAAAGTAAACGTGAAGAATTAAAGTCTCAGTATTATGTTGAAAAACGTGATAGCAAGACAGAAAAAGCAATGGCAGAAACTAGTCCTGCAAACTTGAAAATAATTGAAAACGAAACATCTTTAACAAGAGAAATGCAGAACTTTAATAAACGTAAAAGGGAAACCGCCTTAATTGGTGAATTTACACAAGATGAGAATATTTTTACAAGAGAAAGCGCAAAAAGTAGGCGGGATGAGACAGCCGTGCGTCCAGAGCAACAAGTTCTTACCGATGACTATCAAATTAACATTCGTGAAGACAATAAAACTAAACTGACCGAAAACATAAAACAAGATATTTTTCCTGTAAGTTCACTGCCTAAAAAGACATACGTAAATGTGCTACAAAATGTAATACTACAGAGGGTAAGAAGTAAATATTTTGAAGAAGCCGAAAAGGAACAAGAACCTGAATTTCGAGAGGAAAATCAGTTGTCAGCTCTAAAATCTGAGAAAGAAGGTGGAGCATTGATTTATAATGTCCCAAGTGAATTGCGCCGACTTAAAGACGACATTATTCCAAAAAGAGATTCCTTGGATTATACAAAGGAAACGAAAGAACTTAATTTCCTAACTATAGAGTCTGACAGGGGAGCAAACCATGAGAAATTTAATGTAACCACAGAAGACAGCTTGAATATAGAGGAAGTCAATGGAACAGTAGAAATAGTATCAGAAGAGCAACAAACTGAGAAAAACACCAACAAACTAAATATTTTGGAGATAACGTTACAAAATGAAGACAAATTTGATATACAAAATAGTGTAGAACAAAAAGAACAGCAAGATCAGGAGAATGCCAGAAACGTACAAAATAATTCATCTCAAGTCGAATCTGATGAAAAATTAGCTGAAGAGCCAGAAGAAACAGAAAGTAAAGAAGTTTCCCTTCATATTAGTGAAGACGAAAGTTCAGATGTTGAGTCTTCAATGAGGGATCTTGCTCAATTACTTGAGAATCTGGAAGAATATTATCCGACTGTTAAAACAACCTCGGTTTCGAGCAGTATTTTGAACGAATCGTTTGAAAAATTCATGCAAAACACCACGAAATCTTTGGTGGTGGAGGATGATGAGTGTGTAATTATCGAAAACAGCAACGAAGTTGTAGGAGATGCTCGGGAGTTGGGTCGCGAAGTGACAGAATGCACTGATGTTAACATAGAGCTTAGTTCAGAAGGTAGCGAGAAAGAGGAAGCTCGTAAACAGGCAAACAACATTCATGATCAAAATTCTCATGTAGATGAACATGTAAAGGATGCCGCCGAGGTTCTTGTGAGCTTCCAAAGGTCCAGCTCGAGAAGTTCGCTGAATTTTATTTCCGGTGAAATCGACAGTGAAGGAAATGACAGCGACTGTATGATCGTTGAAGAATGTTTCAGTTCTGGTGATCCTTCAGTCCAAGAATCCGCTCGACAAAGTTCGGAAAATTGTGATATGACATTTGGACTTGTTGATGTGGGTTCAGAGGGCAGTGTAAGCGAAAAAGTCCACGAAAATCATGATTTCAATTCTGATAAATCTGTGGAAGATGCAGCACAAGTTCTAGTGAGCTTTCAGAAGCCCGGCTCTAGTTCTGAATCGAAAGGAATGACAATTGGAGAAGTTGACAGTGGCGACTTTTGCTTTTTTGTTGAGAAAGTCAATAGTGATGCGACAAGTGGTTCGGTAACCGAAGACAACGATTGCGTTTTTGTAGGATCACATACTTACCTTGATCGTCAAGTAGAAGCACCCGTATCAACTGATGTTGAAGATTTATATGCAAGTGATGTGAAGCAAACCGAAGAATATTCGAAATTATTCGAGAAATATAGTTCAGATGATCAAAAGTATATTAAAAAAGTTCCGTTTCGGCACATAATGGAACACAGTTACGTAAAATTTCCCAAGCTCAGAATGTCACCTGCATTCGGCAATCATTTAGCTGATGTCGAAGAAACGAAACACCGTAAAACGCTTGCGAATACATCTAGTTTTAATGACAACAACGTTGACATCATCGGGACTTCGACTAAAGTAACGGATGTTACTACCGCAAAGTTTAAACAATCAAATTTAAATGAGAGAGATCAAAGATTGGAAAGCCGTGGAGATTGTGGCGGTACTACTGTTGGTTCGCGTGAAATTGACGCGACCAGAAATTCTGAATGTCAAACTGATACCAGATCAGAAGTAGAAAATGTTGAGATGAGCGGGCTTGATGTTGTAATGCCGCCGATCAGCACGAGTCGAAGTAATGGGGATGCTTGTCGAAGAATGAAGAAGATGAAGGTGCAGCGGCAAAGGAAGTCGTGTGCATTAAAGGTAAAAAAATCTTTTTTGTAGTTGCAATTTACGTTAATAATTGTCTGAACGATAACCCTACTAGAACATAGGACAACACTATTACATACGAGAACGATATGGACTAGTGCCTTATTCCCATGGTAAATTTAAGAAAAAGTCGAAAACTACGAGGTGCGTTCAAGTTGTCGGGTCTCCTAATTTTTTTCTTACAAACACCGTCACCGCGTGTCTGATTCAGATGACGAAAATCGGTGGGAGTTACATCTCGCAAATGGAGAAAACGGATGAATGCACGCTGTGCTCGTATACTGAACGTCGCCAGTTTACGTTTTGCATACGCTTCTCACTCTAGCGGTAGCTATAATACGTAGGGTGGAAAAGTTTTTGGTCTACCTACTTAAAACACATTTTTTTTGCAAAATTCGACTTTATTCAACAACATAGTCTCCTTTAAGAGCGATATAATCAGTCCGACGCTTTTCTAACATTTCTATACCTTTCTTGTAGAAGGAATCGTCTTTGCCTGCAAAATAGGCCTCAGTTTCGGCGATATACTTCTTTATTGGAGCCAAGTCTCTTTTTCGCGAGCATTTTTTTGAGGTCCTCGAGTAGATAATAGTCGCTGGGGGCCAAATCTGGAGAATACGGTGGGTAAGGAAGCAATTCGAATTTCAATTCGTGCAGTTTTGCCATCGTAACCATTGACTTGTAACACGGTGCAAAAGAGTACTTTTTTCTTGTTCATTTGGGGCAGTTTCTTTGTGATTTTTGCCTTCAAACGCACCAACAACTTTATATAATTGATGGTTTTCCCTTTTCAGCATAGTCGATCAGAATTATTTCATGCGCATCCCAAAATACAGAGACCAAAACCTTCACAGCCGACTGTTGTGTCTTTGGTCGCTTCGGGCG
Source organism: Pachyrhynchus sulphureomaculatus (assembly GCA_019049505.1). Taxonomy (NCBI): domain Eukaryota; kingdom Metazoa; phylum Arthropoda; class Insecta; order Coleoptera; family Curculionidae; genus Pachyrhynchus; species Pachyrhynchus sulphureomaculatus. The sequence continues at coordinate 133,127,661 of CM032448.1, read as the reverse complement.
GCTTTCACCGGCTGCTGTCCACTCAGCTGACTGCCGATTTCATTCCGATGTGTAGTGGTGGATCCATGTTTCATCCATTGTCACATATCGCATGAAAAAATCCTTTTTATTGCGCTTAAATACGTCTAAACAGCGCTCAGAGTCATCAACACGTTTGTTGTTTGTGGTCCATTGTGAGCAAACGCGGTACCCATTTCGAACAAAGCTTTCTCATATCCAAATGTTCATGAAAATATGACCAACACGTTCTTTTGATATCTTTAGGGTGTCAGCTCTCTCACGCAATTTCACTTTACGGTCACCCAAAACAATTTTGTAGATTTTTTTAATGTTTTCCGGTGTAACCACCTCGTTTGGGCGTCCACAGCGTTCAGCATCATTTGTATTTGTACGACCGCGTTTAAATTCAGCATACCAGTAAATGATGAGTGATTTTCCAGGGGCAGAGTCCTCATAACTCTTATCAAGCCAGTGCTTTGCTTGAACGGTATTTTTGTCCATCCGAAACAAAAACAGTGTTTAATCAACACACGAAATTCGATTTTTTCCATTGTTTTGAAAATATGAAAAGTAGCGTCACTAAAATCACTGTAACTTGTAAACTAATCGTCGAAACGTCATGAAATTTTGACATGTATCGTTTGAAGGTCGGTACTTCCTAAAAATCACATGGATTTTTTGAAAAGGGCGACATCTGTGTGTCAGACCAAAAAGGCCAAAAGCTTTTCAGCCTATGTGTTACGAACTGTGCGCTAGATGATGCTGCTATCTGTATCACGTATTCATAAAGAGCGGCTACCTATTTTGGGATCAACCGCATCTTTCTAACAACGCCTAACCCCGAAAAAAAAATGTTTGGTGGCCTTAGACGTGGGATGTACCTTTGTCGGAACCAAATTTATGTTTTGTTGTTGCAATCTGTTTATTTAAGTTGATACTAGTGGCGTAACTTAGCCCCTTCCTCCTCTATCTACGAATAGGAAAAGGCAGCTCCTATTAAGTCGTCCTGTCTTATTAAAGACGCCCTGTGGATTCATCGACCCGTCTCGCCTCCCGCAAAACCCAAATTAAGCAGCACGGTTTAAATTCTGAAAAACACCACGACACTTCTCAAATGTCGATATTTGGAAAACTACAACATAAACATGAATAAAGGTAACACGTAGGCTGAAAAGTTTTTGGTTTGACACATAGATGTCGCCCTTTTCAAAAAATTCATATGATTTTTAGGAAGTACTAACCTTTAAACCAGGGGTGCTCAAACTTAAACTGCTGGCGATCTACCTCAATATTGTTAGACTACGATCGATCGACTCTGAGAGGCTGCAAGTAAGTGTGATGCAGGATTGTCGTCTTGGTAGGGTGTATCGTGGCATAGATATTAGTTTTTCCGCACAATATGCATTTTTTTAGTCAAGCTAAGTGTAGGTCTGCTCTAAAATGTCAATGAAAAAACTCATAATTATTCAAAATTGCGAGTTTATTGGTTCTTACAAAACAAACGAGTTCTAGTGTCAAAACTTAACTAAAGAGTGATTTTGGATGTTGAAGCGTGGCACAGTATGTCCTCAGCATACTTTTCATAAGATGGTACGTAATTACCGAGTGCTAATCGCAAGCATGATGACATATGTTCGTCAGTTAGTCGATTGCGATATTTTGACTTAATTATCTTCATTTCAGAAAATGCAGACTCGCACAAGTAAGTTGACCCCAACATTGCCGTCAGTTGAAGGGCGATTTGCCTTAGATTCGGATATTTATCTTCAGATATAAAACACCAGAATTTTGTATCAGATGCTGTGGCTTTGAGATGTATATCTGATATAATCTGCACTAGTTCATTTTCAACAGAACGTGAGTCCATGTTACATTGACTTGCTATTTCAGTAGCTAATTCCTCAATGTTTTTACACGAAAAAGGATCACTCATAAATGATACGATATTTGCCAATTTACTGAAATCATAAAAACGTATTTCGAATTGGCCCAAAATATTTGATAATTCTGCCTCATAAATATCATAATTCAACTGAGGAATCCTTGCTTTCAAAGACGGAAAAATTTTCAGATCCTTTCTTTTCAGTTGATCTATCATAAGTTGCAGTTTACTTTTGAATGCGTTTATTGCCCTAATCATCTCAATAATAGTTTTTCCTTTACCTTGAAGCTCCAAATTAATGGTGTTTAAATGCATTGTGATGTCTGTCAAAAATGCCAAATCAGTCAGCTATTTTCCGTTTTTCAGCATCTGAGTGTCATCACCTCTTTCGTCCAGAAAAGCTGTTATTTCGGGCAATAATTCTTGAAACCTTTCTAGGAATTTTCCGCGACTCAACCACCTGACGTCCGTGTGAAGAACTAAATCAGTGTGTTCAGCTGACTCACTATCTTCCAACTGCAATTTAAAGAGCCGTCGTTGCAAGCTATGTGCACGGATAGAATTCACAATTTTTATTGCAATGCCCATAATCTCATCCATGTTTAGAACTTTTGAACACAAAACTTGTAGATGTATAATGCAATGGAAGGAGAAAAATGAAGGGAAATCATCATTAGCTCGACACAATGCCACAAAACCGTTTTTGTTTCCAGTCATTGCTGGTGCTCCATCGGTTGTATGGCACACTAGTTTATATATTGGTAGCTTGTAGTTTGTTACAAAATTGAAAAAAACGTCATATATATCTTCGCCACGGGTCTTTCCTTTCAGAGGAATCATTGTCAAAAACTCTTCCTTAGCCGACATCAACAGAATGAATTACCATAAACAATTTCAAATTATCTACAAAAACAGGGGCCTTGAAAATAGAATCACCTCACTGAGGTCATTCATAAATACATTAAACAGCAACGGGCCCAGGTGGCTACTCTGTGGTACACCCGATGTAATAGGTACCTCACTCGACACAAAGCCCTTTACTTTAAAAAACTGTTTCCTATATCTAAGGTAACAGGTTAACCAACTCAGTAGTGATCCACAAAAGCCACAAACTTCTTAATTTCCTTATCAAGATATCGTGGTTGACAGTGTCAAAGGCCTTTTTGAAATCCGTATAAACCACGCCAACCTGACCACCTGCCTCCATTGCATCATTGTATTTCGAACCAACAAGATCAAGTTTGTAGCTGTCGACCGGCGCCAACGAAACCAACTAAAAGAGGTTTTATGAGGTATTTTAATTTATCACAAACAATTTTTTCGAACAATTTTGGGGTAGAACTTAGAACAGAAATAGGTCTATAATTTTTAGCATCTGACTGGTGGCCGGATATGAATACTGGAGTAATAAGACTATATTTCCACTGGTCAGGAAAAACACCGCTCAAGATAGTAGTGTTTGACGCCAACGAAACCGTGCTGTTCCCCAGGGACAATTTAAAAAGCACGGTTTGGCGAAAGCATAGACACAGTTAACTAAAAATTTGGGCATGAGAAAGCTCTGCTCGAAATGGGTACCGCGTTTGCTCACAGTGGACTAAAAACAACGTGTTGATGATTTTGAGCGCCGTTCGGACCTGTTTAAGCGCAATAAAAGGGATTTTTTCATGCGATATGTGACAATGGATGAAACATGGATCCATTACTACACACAGGAATCAAATCGGCAGTCAGCTTAGTGGACAGCAGCCGGTGAAAGCCGCCCGAAGCGACCAAAATGTGTTTTAAGTAGCTAGACCAAAAACTTTTCAGCTTACGTGTTATATTTTTAAAATTGAAAAATGAGTAAGCGCCCGATTGGTTTTTTGGGACACCTTCTATATGTAAAAATTATATTAACACTAGTTCTTTACGTATCAGTTTTGGAAGTAATATTTTTTACTACGAGTGAGCAAAATTCAGTTGATTTAAACTCGATTTATGTTATTTCAGCTCAAAATTTTACTGAAAACAGTATATCGCCGTTTTAAGATATTAAAGAAGATCTCCGCAAATACTGACAATATTTCTTTACGAATGAGATTAAGAAATATGAACGCTATAAGCATGCGACTGAGACGGATGATTATTATTACTAGCAATATGTTACGCCGGGTTCAAGATGAAATTGGAAGAAGAAAAAAGCGAAAAAATACCAAAAAACTGAAAACTAAAGATAGAATCAAAACAGAGGCCGTGGCGAATGAGGATGACGGCGGAGATAGTGTCAAAGCAGAGACTGTTGAGAACGAGAGGGACGTCGTTGATGGACTTGTGTCGGTGGCTTTGAAGAATGAGAGGGATGACAGTGATAGTATCAGGACGGACCCCGGAGATAATGAAGTTGACGTGGTGGATAGTAAGAAGGCAGAGGTCGTGGAGAACGAGGCTAACGTCGGTAATAGTATCAAGATGGAGCTCTTGGAGGATGAGCCTGACGATGTCGATAGTATCACGACAGCGGCTGTGGATAATGGGGTCGGCGATGCTGAAAACCTTGACAGTATAAAGAGAGAGGTCGCACAGAATGAGGCAGCGATTGCAGAGGACGGTGATAGAGGTAAGAAATGATCTAGACTAGTTTCGACTACCTTGTTTTCCCATAAAGGGAATTGTATAACAAGTCGTAAAAGCAAGAGGCAGAAAATCCTGTCATGGTTGTCGAAGCTGGTCCAGGAGGGACGTTTCCTCCTTGAAACAAGCATTTCCTGCAATATTTATATAAATAACTAACACTCTTGAATTTTTTAGAAAATATATTCGCCACACGCCTGAATAAAGAAGAGACCATATCAAGACCATCGAAAACATATGGTGGAAAGAATAAAAACATCTTGAAATCATCAATCGATCAATCAAACATAATTGTTAAAAACTTTCGTAATAGTAAACGTATAATGAGCGAGTATTACGAAGACAAAGGTGGAACGTTCAGTTTGGAAAGAAATGAAACGCCTCCCGATCGCCACACTTTGAAATTAAATACCACGCAAGGTAATATATTACCAGAATCTTACTCTGGCAACTATCTGACATTGTACGATTATCACGAAGATATTGAATTGAGGAGATCTAGCTTAGATAGGAGTGAAACGCCGTATGAAGATGACCGCTCTTCCATACTTCGTCCAGCGCACGGTAATAGTTCATACATGTATGGTGCTTTTTCTTCTCTTCTTCTTCGACTTATTTTTAGGTCTAAGACTTGTTTTTGATTTTTGCAAAATGATGGAACAAAAAGAATTTCGGTACTTTTGACTCCATGTAGTACTATAATGAACTGATCTTAACGTTCTGTTGTGGCTTTAGGCCGACTTATTTACCTGTTTTCTGTGAGAGGTGTAGTGTACAATTTATATTAAAATACCGAGTTTTTTTTTGTAGAGTACAGGTGACACTTCATTGTCTGACACTCAGTAGCTTTGTTGGCGCCATTTTAAAGATAAAGTTTCGGATTAAACAACTACACGAACACTTTGAAGCACAATAAATTCAGAAATCGCCTTTGAATGCTTAGCTACAACTGTTAAAATCTTACTAAATGTGAAGTTATTAATTTAAGCCAACATTACACTTTCGCGGTCGAAAATTTTAATAATTTTTATGGGACTGATGAATTAATAAAAAAACATTTTTTGAGTCCGTAATATTTCTGACATATATTTTTAGTTTTCAAATTCAAGAAAAAAAATTTTACATAATTTTTTAAATGATTTTTTATGGGAGTTTTTTGCAGCCTCATTTTAAAAATATTGATCTGTTGGCGTGCACAATTGCGGCTCACTGGAACATCTGAAAAACTATATCCTTAGAAAAAATATGACTATGATTACTATGGCCCCAGTATAGACTACGATTATTTTGCAATGACAAAATAGATGGTTATACTGCACTCTGTCAGTGACTTATTTAAAGTCTTCGGGCGGGAAGCTCGGGAAGGTGCGCTTCTGCAATTAAGTATCACCCTTGCTGGCTGCTTTTTTTGGAAAGACTTTAAATAAGTTACTGACAGAGTACAGTATAAGCATCTATTTTGTCATTGTTTACCGTTAGTACCTGGATAAGGACTGAAATTGTGTTTTTTGTATTTGCTGAGTTTAGCCCAACTGATGAGCCGTGATACGGCGAAACGCGTCTTGGGATGATCCAGTAAATACAAAAAACACTTTGGGAACTTCTGAAGTTCGGATCTTTCGATTCGCCTTTAGTTGCTTTACGATAATTTTCTTTGAGCAAAAATTCACAAAATATAACCTCCAAAGTTGGTGGTCTCAAAAATAGCATTTTTTTTACCGTAAAAGAAAAAAACATTAAAAACTGAGGAAAAAATTAACCAATCAATTATTCTAGTTTATACTGGGGTTATTGTTGTGTAGAAGAACATATTAAAATTTCAAACCGATCAAAATAAATGGTTTCTAAGTTAACGCACGCCGATTACAAAAAAAACGTTTTGACAAACGACAAACGCGTTTTAAAGTTTTGACAAACGAATTTTCACATATAATGTACTTTCATTTAATCAGCTATGCCTGCTGCATACAAAATTCCTTCCGACTCCTCATACGCCTCGTTTTTAAGTGATCTTTCGTCTCTCCGTGAGATTCTGGCCTCTCTGGCGGCATCGGTGAGGTTGAGTTTTTACAATTTTTTCTGCAGATGTACTGGCAAAATTAGAATTACTTTCATCTGAAAATCGATTACCATAAAACTGTCTTTTACGTGGTCTACACACTCGCCTCAAACTAAATTTCTCGTATTTTTTATCCATTTTACACACTATTAGCCGAGACGTTTACTGAGTGATGTTGGCCCTGCGAGCGATATTTTCGAACTGAGCAGGCCAGCGTACCGTTCGCCTTGGAGCTACAGTTTTGCCTTAAACTGAAAAGATAGCTTACCCAGTATAGCAGCCATGCTCAAACTTTTTTGTGTCTTGGGCCACTTACACATTTGTAGCTATGTCGCGCAGGCCGCAACATAAATCACAGCAACTGTTATTTAGGTGTTAATGAAAAAACATATTACAGGTTAATAGTTTATTTAAATTTTAGTGAGAACGATGATATTGGGAACATTTTTTAACAGTTTCATGTAGATCTGGCTTGTAATTGCTGCACGCGGTGGGAACGTGCGCCTATTATTCCCACGAAATTTGAAATAATTTACTTAGTTACATAGAATTTGAAGCGACATCGGGTGGGCCACTTACTAAAGCATGGCAGGCCGCATGCGACCCGCTGGCCGCCGTTTGGGTATGGCTGCATTATAGGAAGCTCTCCTTTCACCTATCTTTTTTAGAATCATAAAGTTAGCAGCAGGTGTTCGACGCAGGTAGAGCAAAACCTTTGTAAACGGCCGAAAGGTAAGTTGGCACGCCGCGCGGTCGGCTTGGCCTGCCCTTACACTTGGCACTATAACCGTCTATAACAGGGGTGCTCAAACTTGAACTGCTGGCGATCTATCTCAATATTGTTAGACTACGATCGATCGACTCTGAGAGGCTACAAGTAAGTGTGATGCAGGATTGTCGTCTAGGTAGGGTGTATCGTGGCATAGATATTAGTTTTCCGCACAATATGCATTTTTTTAGTCAAGGTAAATGTAGGTCTGCTCTAAAATGTCAATGAAAAAACTCATAATTATTCAAAATTGCGAGTTTATTGGTTCTTACAAAACAAACGAGTTCTAGTGTCTAAACTTAACTAAAGAGTGACTTTGGATGTTGAAGCGTGGCACTGCATGTCCTCAGCATACTTTTCATAAGGTGGTACGTAATTACCGAGTGCTAATCGCAAGCATGTTGACATATGTTCGTCAGTTAGTCGATTGCAATATTTTGACTTAATTATCTTCATTTCAGACTCGCACAAGTAGGTTGACCCAAACATTGCCGTCAGTTGAAGGGCGATTTGCCTTAGATTCGATATTTATCTTCAGATATAAAACACCAGAATTTTGTATCAGATGCTGTGGCTTTGAGAAGTGCATCTGATATAATCTGCACTAACTCATTTTCAACAGAACATGAGTCCATGTTAAACTGACTTGCTATTTCAGTAGCTACTTCCTCAATGTTTTTTACACGAAAAAGGATAACTCATAAATGATGCGATATTTGCCAATTTACTGAAATCATAAAAACGTATTTCGAATTGGCCCAAAATATTTGATAATTCTGCCTCATAAATATCATAATTCAACTAAGGAATCCTTGCTTTCAAAGACGGAAAATTTTTCAGATCCTTTCTTTTCAGTTGATCTATCATAAGTTGCAATTTACTTTTGAATGCGTTTATTGCGCTAATCATCTCAATAATAGTTTTTCCTTTACCTTGGAGCTCCAAATTAATGGTGTTTAAATGCATTGTGATGTCGTGTCAAAAATGCCAAATCAGTCAGCCATTTTCCGTTTTTCAGCATCTGAGTGTTATCACCTCTTTCAGCATCTGAGTGTTATCACCTCTTTCAGCATCTGAGTGTTATCACCTCTTTCGTCCAGAAAAGCTGTTATTTCGGGCAATAATTCTTGAAACCTTTCTAGGAATTTTCCGCGACTCAACTACCTGACGTCCGTGTGAAGAACTAAGTCAGTGTGTTCAGCTGACTCACTATCTTCCAACTGCAATTTAAAGAGCCGTCGTTGCAAGCTACGTGCACGGATAGAATTCACAATTTTTATTGCAATGCCCATAATCTCCTCCATGTTTAGAACTTTTGAACACAAAACTTGTTGTGTATAATGCAATGGAAGGAGAAAAATGAAGGGAAATCATCATTAGCTCGACACAATGCCACAAAACCGTTTTTCTTTCCAGTCATTGCTGGTGCTCCATCGGTTGTAATGCACACTAGTTTATATATTGGTAGCTTGTAGTTTGTTACAAAATTGAAGAAAACGTCATATATATCTTCGCCACGGGTCTTTCCTTTCAGAGGAAGCATTGTCAAAAACTCTTCCTTAGCCGACATGTCATTGAATACCATTCGAATAAAAATACACAGCTGGGCAGTGTCTGCCATATCGGTGGATTCGTCGAACTGTAAAGAAAAGTATGTACATTCCATGATATCATGTTTTAGTTTATCTGCCATGTCCTGACTCATGACTTCAACACGCCTTGTGACAGTCGGACGAGATAACTGAAGTTCTCTAATAGCAGACATAATCTCTGTTTTATTTTTAAAATCTCCAAATAATGTCTCACTCGCTTCAATAAATGCTTCCTTCACAACCAATCCATCATCAAATGGTTTCTTGTGTTTCGCCAATATATGAGATATTTTAAATGACGCGATCGTTGCAGCTTTTAATTGTTTGGCTGGTCTTGTGAACATGGTTTGTTCTTTTTTCAAACAAGTTATCAAATCACGTACTTTTCGTTTTCTTAATTCACTGTGACGGAAAATCCTTTTCATAGTTTTTATGAACCTTTTTATGATGCCTCTCTAAGTTCCCACGCTTAGGTATTGCAACTGACGCACGGCAAATGAGACAAATGCACTTATCCTTTACCATACAAAAGAAAAATTCTTCCTCCCAATTGTTATTAAAATGATAAGTTTTACTTTTCCTCGCCGCACTCATTTTGGACTATTTATTAATAAACTTTGTATCGATGTATCGCCTTCAAGTTACAACTCAGACTGACTCCTATTCCTGCAGGCGCAACATTTATATCGGCGCGAACGAAGTCTCGAATGTTCCCGTCAAACACGCCGCCCGAAGTTTCTAGAAAAATCGGCGGGAATCAAAAACGCGGCTTTTCTTTGACAAGTACCGCGCGTTCCTTTGATAAAGCCGCCTTTTGCCGCAGCAGGGGGTTATTACGATAAAAGAAAGTGATGAGGGGGTTATTCTGACCTAATTGTGGATCGAATAAATTTTAGTAGTTTATTCATTACATTTTGTTTTAGTTACCTAGAACAAAATCTGTGAATAGTTCTATATCGGAATTTTTTTCTCGAGATCCACTCAAAAAGCACTCGCGATCGACTTGTCGATCGCGATCGACCGTTTGAGCACCCCTGGTCTATAACTTCGAAAGTATTTGAAATTTTCCTCTGAAATTTTCAGAGAATATTGGATAGGATATTTTCTAAAAAGTCAATTTTTCCGACCAGAGAAAGTGTAATGTTCCCTTAATTAACCAAAGAAAGCATACGCCAAACAGTAGATGCTGTTGACTCAAAAAGCAACTTTATTACATTCCTATTTACAGAAACCAGGAAACTACGCCTTTTCGATCCATTTCTATTAAGATTACTAAACACTCGTATTAACTACGTTAGAATTTTAAAACATTTGACACAATAACCCTGCACAGTAGTTATTACCACTACACCAAACACTCTATTTTTACGCTTGTCATGCATTTCGCCAACCATATTACCATCATCAGGAGCGATATTGATTGCTAACGTGGTTAGGAAAACGCGTGTCTAGGTCAAAAATAAAATGTTTGGTGAAATGGTGGTAACTGTTGCGTAGACACATATTAATCTCCTATTGTTTTACAGCTAGTACAAAGGAACTCGGACATCTCTCTGAGGACCGCCGCAATACTCGTAACAGTAAAGGCCAGTCTAATAATAAAATTGTAAGTATTGATAATCAAGGCCCAACTACGCCCAAAATGGTGATTGAAGACAGGTCCAATCAACAATCTTCTTCCTCTAAAAAGAGGAAGAAAGAAGATATGCCGGCCGTTCAGTCATTGTCCTCCAGAAAGAACAAGGACGACGATACAACCGATGTCCAATGTACGATTCATTCCAAAAAGAACGCACGTAAAAGAAGTTACCTTACTCCGCATTCACGGACTTCAAAGGGGAAGAAGACTAACGAGGGTACTCCGGAAGTGAAGCGCACATCTCCTGCCAAGAAGAGAAAGAACGAAAAAATTCCCATCGTCCAAGGTACTCCTTCGAAGAGGAAGAAGGAGCGTTCCGATTTCCAGATTCCATACAATTTAAGAGCTCGTCGGTCTGGTAACTGTAAGTTTTTATGCTCGAAATTCGTAATTCGTTTCTTTCTTTATGTATTGGAACCCTATTCTTCGGAGAAGGGCGTATTTGTGCTACCGTTATGACGTTCTAGCTTGGCGTTTATCTCGTTCTCTGCGATTTTTTAATCGTAAAATGTCCAGTTTATAATTCCTGCGTTTTCGAATCCATTTTTAAAAGAAAACTCAGATTTAAACTACAAATCTCAGCCGTCTTCTATCTAGGTTGGTTTAATAGAGTGAAATCGTCCTCTGCTACTCTTGATGAAGAGAAGCACGTTTCTTTCATTGGCAGACGAGAAGAAAGTTTTCCTTAGTCTTCAGAACAATATGGAGGAAGAAGAGATTCCTCCTGCATCACAAGAATATACTGTCTCGGAGTTTGTTTTGTTTTGGGCAAAAAATTCCATGACTGTCATCCCCACCCCACTGGTTTTCCTGATTGGGCACTATGGGACTTGAGGCGTTTTTCCTCTATATGGAGTTAAAGGGTTCGACGGGGCTGAGAAGATACACCGCGAAATACAGGCACCGCTGGAGGTAGTGACAGCATTAACTTTCCAAAAAAAGTCGGACTAGTGAAAAAAGCCCGTGGAATCGGTGTATTCGTGTGCAGTGGGACTACTTTGAAGGTGACAAAAATCACGAAAAGTAAAAGTAACTACTTAATATTTTACGGTATTATTCCGGAAACTTTTGGATCGCGCCACGTACAATTTTTAAGGAAACCACACCCACAGTTATTCCGAGATGATCATTCTCTCTGGAGAATAAGAGACCAGATCAAGTTGAACATATCGATTTTTCCTGGGAATAATGACATAACATTACTGTAGAAAGTTGATCGACACACGTTCCGCCATCTATATCATACCCTATGCGCGAAATTTTTTGTCACAGATATCTGCATTTTTAGTAATCAATTTCCAAATAATTTCGTGTAATTATATCGTATGATATTTGATATTTTGGTCATTTTTGAACCAACTTGACTTACATGTAATGAAAATTGGAGGCAAGTGATGTAGTAGACGTAAAAGAAAACTGCTTAAACATACATTGTTACGGACAGTTATATGTGGGGAGATATCATCATCATATTTATTAGCTTATTGCATCCATAGTCGGATGTAAGCCTCCTCAAGTTGTCTCCAATGAGCTTTGTTGTTTGCTTTTTGCATCCAATTGTGTCCTGCTAATCTTTTTATGTTGTCCGTCCATCTTGCTTATGATCTACCTCTGCATCTTTTGCGTTCTCTAGGCATCCATTCAACTATACGGCGGGTCCATCTCTTATCATTCATCCTTGCGACATACCCGGCCCAATTCCTGCTTAATATACATATTCGTTGTATTATGTCTGTCACTTTTGATCTTCTTCGTATCTTGATGTTAAGAATACGATCATGGAGTCTAGTGTTAAGCATTTTCTTTTCCATTGCTCTTTTGGTTACTTGGAGAGATATAGTCCGTTACAAAACGTTGAAATAGGAAGTTTTAAGTTACGTCGTTATTCCAGAGGATCATCGATATTTTTAACCGGACAGAAACGAAAAAAATAATACTTTGAGCTAAACTAATCGTAGGTCTATTAGTTTTCCCTATAGAAGTTTGATTTTTAGAATTTGTTGTGCATGTTAGATTTTTTTTCAGCTTCTTGCCATATTAGATATGTGTTATTAGATATACAGGACAGCCAAGTTAAAAGTAACCGTCAGAAATAATTTGAATGGAGAAATTTAAGGCGCTTATAAAATGTTTCATCCATTTTGCAAATCAGTTTGAGTTAACATAGCCAGTGTCTAGAATGGTGACAACACTCTCAGACGGTGTGCTATTCCTCAATTCAAAATTTTGTCTCATTCTGTCGAATGGTGGCATAAACTGTTCAGTCACACTGGCACAACGCAAGACCTCTTTCTCGGCTTGTGATTGCGCCGATTTATTTCTACCTTTTTAATCCTAAAACTTTTTGCTTTTTTTTTTGTATGGTGGAAAATCCACTTTCATCAACGTTAAATATTTTCGTAGACGTTAATATATTTTAAGGTTCGATTTGCCCTACTCTCTTCTCTCGACTGTTCTCGCCCGTTGCCAAGAAATTATTTATTTTTTTCCCTCTAAAAATTTTTTTTGTTTCATTGTAAATAGCCGCCTTTCATGGGCGGGTTAATTTCGTACATGATTTGGTAAAATGCAGTTTTACCCCTTCTTTTTTTTTAGTTTTTCAAAAATTTTCGAATTTGAAAAAAGCTATTGAATGCGCTTCTACATGGCCCCACAAGTCAATCAATCATTTCAATATATGTAGTAAATTTCATATCACCCTGTATATATATATATATATATATATATATATATATATATATATATATATATATATATATATACGAGGCTGGTTTGAAAAGTCCGTGCAAAAATAAAAACTACTTATGTGTTTGGGGTAAACCTTTTTTATTTTTCGACATAGTCTCCTTTTAGGCTTATACACTTCGTCCAACGATGTTCTAGTTTGTTGATCCCTTCCGAATAATAGGATTTATCCAAGTCTGCAAAATATCCATTAGTGTCTGCAATCACCTCCTCGTTTGAATAAAATCTTTGTCCCGCCAGCCATTTCTTCAAATTGGGGAACAAATAGTAGTCCGAGGGAGCCAAGTCTGGAGAATAGGGGGATGTGAAACGAGTTGGAATCCTATTTCCATTAATTTTGCGACCACAACTGCTGAGGTGTGTGCTGGTGCGTTGTCGTGATGGAAAAGGACTTTCTTGTGGGCCAATCGCGGGCGTTTTTCTTGCAGCTCAGTTTTCAAACGGTCCAATAACGATGAATAATATTCACCTGTAATAGTTTTACCCTTTTCCAGATAGTCGATGAGGATTATCCCTTGCGAATCCCAAAAGACAGTCTCCATAACCGGCCTAAGGAACGGTCTTCGCCTTTTTTGGTGCAGATTCCCCCTTGGTAACCCATTGTTTAGATTGTTGTTTGGTCTCAGGAGTATAGTAATGTATCCATGTTTCATCCACAGTGACGAAACGACGCTTAAAGTCCTCCGGATTCTTCTGGAACAGCTGCAAACCATCCTTGCAACACTTCACACGATTCCGTTTTTGGTCAAGCGTGAGCAATCGCGGCACCCATCTTGCGGATAGCTTTCTCATGTCCAAATGTTTATGCAAAATATTATGTACCCGTTCAGTCGAGATGCCCACAGCACTAGCAATCTCACGCACCTTAACTCTTCTGTCATCCATCGCCATATCATGGATTTGATCAATGATTTCTGGAGTCGTAACCTCCACAGGCCGTCCAGAACGTTCAGCGTCACTTGTGCCCATATGGCCAGTCCAAAAATTTTGAAACCACTTATAAACTGTTCTAATCGAAGGTGCAGAGTCACCATAATGTTTATCAAGCTTCTCTTTAGTCTCCTGAGGTGTTTTGCCTTTTATAAAGTAATGTTTAATCACCACACGAAATTCTTTTTCGTCCATTTCTTGAAAATCACTCGACTTCCTTGATTCACACGAATGCCAAACTCAAAGAAATAGACCAATATGGCTGAAACTTGGTGTGCGTTCATTCAAGAGATGCTACTAACTAAACATGACCTCGATACGCGCCGGGGGTGCCATCTCTCGGGCTTTGCACGGACTTTTCAAACCAGCCTCATATATATATATATATATATATATATATATATATATATATATATATATATATATATATATATATATATAAATATAAACAAAAATATAAACAAATAAAGGGACCTCAATAGTTCACCCAAGTTTTGTCGTCTGTTACAAAAAGCCTGATGGTCTCCTAAATTTTTCCTTTAATCAAGAAAAAAAATCATAAAAACTGCGAAGCGCAATGAAGTCGCACAAAATTTCGACAAAGAACAGTGAGTGTAATTTGACAAGCAAGCAATTTTTTTACATGAAGTCATTTGTATTTTTAGATATTGTGATGCATAGCTTTTGGCACCCACGGTAATTAAAGTTAGATGTTGCAGGATCATAACTTTATACTTTTAACATTTTTAACGGTGTTTTTTGAATTTTTTTTCAGATCCTTAAAATCATTGCAGTTAACATGGCCAGTTTATAGTCTATATTCCCCATGTAGATGTTGGTTTTTGGTTTTTAGTATTAGCAGGTTAAGTCGATGTATTAATAGTAGGGTTTGGTTGTTTGATGCACGAACAGATTGAAATGATACGTTTTTAAAACTTACTGTGGTACTTAAGGGAAAATAATAATCACTTAGAAGCATTTCGAAGTTGACTGTTATGACCAAATTGTACATTTTTAAAGATAAATTTGGCATACATATGATCGACTTTAAGAAGTAACACACATTTTTATGTTGAAAGTGTTCTTAAGATTTAAAAAAGCACGTTTTTTTTTGGCTTTGTTGACACATTTATGGTGCATCTTGTATTTTTTAACAGGTCTAATTTAGATCGCATGTAACTAGGTTTTTATTTATTTATTGGAAAATAAGAACTATAGAATGTTGTTTTAATTTTTGCATACGTATTTCGATGTTCTGTAAATAATATTAAGGGTCTGTTGGAATCGTACATACACGGCTTTACTTATTGTATTATAATCGGTCTCGGTTCTCGCTGTTTGTGCATTTTAACAGGTTGACTGCCGATCTATATTTTTGAGTTTGTGGTTGACGCCGGTAAGATTTTTCCAAATATTTTTATTTTATTGTGGTAAATATGAATTAAAATGAGTCTTGGATGTGTTTTTTTTATGTGCCATTCAAAATATTAGAAAAAAAAAATGTCACTCCGATCGGAGTAATCGGCATTGCAAGTGAAAATTTTTACTAGATGCCGAACACTCCGATCGGAGTGTCCAATTAAATAAGTAAAAAAATAATAAATCGAACTCATGAACTCAAAACATTTATTTCTAAATCATTTTTGTACATTTTTATGGTAATCCTCAAAGCAATTAAGGCAAAAACCTGGTTGTCCAGGGCACACTTTGCATTCATACACTGTTTGCTTTCTTATTTTATTTTTCCTGCATTCTTTGCATTCCTTTCTGCTTACCCGTTTTGTTTCTTTAGTTCCTTTTTTTTCACTAACAATTTTTTCTACTTTGCTAATGCTGTGGACATTTATTTGGCCTGGAGGAATTTGCGGCAAATTAGTAATTGGTCGTCTGGCTAATAAATTTCTGATGACATCCAATCGGAAGTCATATAATCGTAACTGGTCAGACCGCGAATATTTATTGTACAAAAAATAGGCGTTTATCACGCTCATTTGCAGCACATGCATGAATAACTTTTTGTACCACCGAATGGTTTTACGGCTGCAAGGATAATATGCCATCATCTGATCCTGTCTATCTATACCGGACATAAAAGCATTATATCCAATGATTGCGGAAGGTTTTTCAGATTCTTGATTTCTTTTGTTTTTAAAAAATGCCCATTTCGCTTCCAAATTCTGTTGAAATGTATTGAACATTGCGTTTATCGCGCCATTTTTCGACATGCACTCCATTGCAAAACATAGATTTATTCTAACCACGTTTTAAGTTTGCACTCATTACCTCTTTCGGATTATCTTTCCTCTCAGCTCTCAGCGTACCAGTGCAGTTTGTATTTTGTTGAAGTAATTTCCTAGCTAAATTAACACTATTGTAAAAATTGTCTAGATAAACAGCATGTCCCACACCCAATTTTTCCTCCAATAAATGTAAACCAATCTTTTCAGTATGTCCGCTTCCACCATAAACATCTGTCGCACCTTCGTAGACACGAAATTTCAAAATAAGTCCATTAGGCTCTGTCAGTATGTATAACTTCATACCATACCTATGAGGCTTATTCTTGATATACTGTTTAAAACTGGAGACGACCCCGATAAAGTACCATAGCTTCATCCAAAGACAACTCTCTTCCAGGATAGTAAATTTCTCCCATCTTGTTGTTAAAAAAATCTGCCACAAATCTAAGCCGATCTGCCGGATCCATATCTGGAGATGTAAAATGCAAACACCTTAAGATAAGCAAAAATCTATTCCTTGACTTATATTTTCTAAAAACAGGTAGATTAAATAGCGGATCAGTTTTCCAATAATCGTTAAGACGGCTCAAGGATATTGTGCCAGTGTGAAGTAACAGGGCCAAAAAAATTTTTAGTTCGTCAAGAGTAAGATCTTTAAAATTAGTAATACGTGATTTTGTACTTGTTTCTGGGCGCAGCAAAACCTCGACTGCGTAAGAGTTCGTTCGTTCTACAATAGTTTGTAAAAAATTATCATCAATGATCATTTCGAAAAAATCGATAGGTGCACCCTGTCCTGGAATTTGCACCAATAATTCCTGGGTTTTCTGGAACAAAATTTGTTTTAACGCCCCTCTGTCGTTCCATTTTATCTCATCAAGGCTAGGAAGTGTTTGATGTGGCCGAATAGGGTCTATAAAATTCTCTTCTTCGGACTCGGAGCTTGAATTTACATCACTATCGTCTGTGTCTGGTACGTAATGTTCGTCACTACTACCTCCGCTTTCTTCCAATAGCTGCAATAATTCAGTGTCAGTTAGCTTCTTTTTCTTATCATATACCTTTTTTTCATCACTACAATGTCTTTTTTTAATACCAGAAGGCCCAGGTTGATTGTCCATATTGTACGGCAGATTACAACCAAACCAAAAGCAAATCCGCGGAACCACTTAAGCACCTGTTAGAACTTGCGTTTTTAAGCAACGCCACCACTAGAAACACGTTTCATATACAACGCCAATGGAATACTAAAACGTTTCGTAAGAACGCATGTCGAACTCCGATCGGAGTAGACGGCGTTGGCGAAGAGACCCGACGCACTCCGATCGGAGTGGTCGGCAGTCAACCTGTTAAGAATAATTTTTTACTTTCTTTTGAGTTTCTTATGCTGATATTTGTATAGCTTAAACCGTTTATGATAACCAGGAAATTAATTAAGGAAGTTGGGGCGTTACACGAAAACTGGAAACCTACAGTTTACTCTAAAAGTACTTCTTGTTACTTTCTTAAATCAACCTACTTTAATCAAAATAATTTTTTAATATGAAGGGTGCAAATTGTTACATACAGTATATTGTAAATGTTATGTTAACTATTATGGTCTGATTATTTTTCAATAACTGCATCTTCATTGTTCTCAATGTTATATTTTCTTTGAAAGTAGTACGTATGTTTATTAAATTTTTCTAAACGATTATCCGTAACGTCAAATTCCTAACAATTGGAAATTTCGCATTTCGAATGCAGAATTCCTTCTATTGTTGTCGTTGAAAGCTTATTTCTGAGTTTCGTTTGCATTGTTATAATTTGATTTTACGAATTTAAAATGCTCTATTTAATGCAGCAAACATATTTTTTTATATCACAAAAAAATATTGGCAAAAATATGAAATTTAGATATATTATACATCAAAATATGACGAATATTTTAAATATCTTTTTCAACTAATTAGGAAGCTTTTTCAGAATGAAAAATTATAATGATTATCAATGATTTTGATGAAGTGGCAACACCGCATTGACAAAAAATAGAGGGAAACTCGAAGGTACATCTGTACGAATCGTTAAACGCAAAGTATCAATATATAAATTTTTAAATAAAACAATATGATAAATGAAGCAATATTTTTTAAATATTCAAACAGTAGATTTAAAACACACGGTGATTTCGTGATACGAATTTTATTATTTTTATCAGAGGTTTAAACTGTCATTATCATTGTTTACCTTTCGTCTTTTTTTCGCCACATTTCCTTTGACTCAATCTCAAATTGCTTCGGTAGCATGTTTCCTCTTCCAAATATATATATATATATATATATATATATATATATATATATATATATATATATATATATACATTATATATATATATATATATATATATATATATATATATATATTTATATTTATATGTATATATATATATATATATATATATATATATATTTATATATATATATATATATATATATATATATATATATATATATATATATATATATATATATATATATATATATATATTTATATATTTATATATTTATATTTATATATTTATATATTTATATTTATATATTTATATATTTATATTTATATATTTATATGTATATATATATATATATATATATATATATATATATATATATATATATATACATATACATACATACATACATACATACATACATACATACATACATACATACATACATACATACATACATACATACATATATACATATATACATATATATATATATATATATATATATATATATATATATATATATATATATATATTTTCATTTTTGTCACAAATTCCGCATTCTTTGTCTTTATTCATTTCTTAACTTTTAACTGTAATGAAGTGCATAAAAACTAATTTGGGTCAAAACGCTTTTATTAAGAGTTGTAATTGACATTTTACAAACTGGCCGCCTACTCCGGCTCTCAAAAATATAATGATCTATGAAAATGCATATCCCGTTACACAAAAACATAATCTTAATATAATATATAGCCAAACCTGTCACATAGAAATTCTCTTAAGAGTCTGGCAGTTTGAGACATGTCAATAACACTAACTTAAATATAATTTAATCTAGGTAACATAAACAAGCCAATCTGTCCGAGGGCATTGGTGATTAATTTATATTGTACTTCTCACGTTGCATTTTTCTATATAAGGGCGGAGACGATGTCGTTTATATGCACTACAATACTGTTTTACCCTGAATATGCCGCAATCTCACAATGTCAGGATGTCTAACTATTATAAAATATGCGATGTTGCCGCTTTTTAATGAATCAATTAGCAATATTTATTTTTTCGCAAACAGAGCTCAATAACATAGATAACATTTTTTTTTAATGTGCCTTTAACCTACCTGCTATATAAATTTTGTAATATTAATACGTTATAATATACTTAGATCTTTCGTTTTTTTCTATTTTTTAAGTTCGGATTAAACATTCAAAAGTTAGTCTATTCATATAAAAATAATACAAATATAACCGAAAAATAATGTCAAACGTGTCAGTAATATATAATATCAATTATTTATTACTATATACTTCATAAAAAATATAATTCTAGGCTTACAACAAAATATTAATATAAACTAACGCAATTTACTTTTGATTTCACCTATATCAGCGCAACTTCCTTAAATAATAATAATAATAAGATGGTTTATGTGTCTAGACTTTTCGTAGCTTGTAAAGTTTTGTACATTGCCTGAAAGTGTGTATTTTGTTGAAAGGAGAGAAGCCCTTTTTTATGTACATTTAAACTCCTTTGAATATTTTTTCGATATTATTTTCTTTAAAAACGTTTTATGAATATTTTTCGTTCGTTATATTTTTTAGGGAAATAAAAAGAGCATGAAAGAAATATGTTAAAACTATGTACGTAAGATTGAACATATTTAAAAACTTGCGTTAATTTTTGATTGTTGAGTTACCATGCCTATAAGTGATTATTTTAGTGTATAAGTTGTAGTGTTACCTCAATATGTTTAGTGTGCATAATTTGGTTTTAGGTATGTTTGTATATATACTATTGTTTTTGACATTTTAATGTAAAACTCCTTAGGAGTTTGCTGTTTTTATCTTTGCTGTATTCGTGTGTTGTATATAGTTGGTCCGGCCGTTCGTACTGTGAGGCGTATAGGTACAAACGTACAATTCTTCCAACAAACTGTGTTTGTTTGCAAGTCAAGTCATGTTCCGACATGCACGTGCCCTCCCAGCTATCTAAAAATAACTTAGTGTTCAGTAGTTGGATTGTAATCTAAACATGCTAGTCCTTTTCATCTAATTAAGCTTATTTTGTTGCAGAATATGAAGAAAAAGTCAGTTTTTTTAAATTTTAAATTAGTTTTAGCAAAAAAAAGAGTTCTTAAAACTTATTTACTTACAGGGAAGGTGAGGTAATAATCCAAAAAAATAAACTTTTGGTATATTAAAATTTAAAATGAACAAAAAGTTAAATTTACAAGATTTTTTTTCGTGTTTCCATTTTCCTGCGGAGAGCAAAAAGAGTCCTACGTGGTACTGCATCTTATAAAATTCCTACTTATTTATACCTGTGTGCCTCACATGCATGTATTAACGAATCTAATCTGTTTCGACAATATTTTTAGGTAATAAAGCTTGTTTTTCCCATGCTTTCCAGATATGAAAAGCTGCTCAGTTTCAACCATTTTGAAACTACTACAAACATAAAAATGATATTTCAAATATTCTACGTAATAGATCGTTCATGTAGTTTTAAGATTTCCAACAAGATCTAATCAGAAATGTTTTTATAACTATTTTTTAGATTTTAAACTAAGACGTCCACATATTCTCTAGGTTTTAAGTGTATTTTTTGGGAGTTTGTATTTTTGACAGAGTAAGTTTAATAATTTTTTTTTGGTGTTTGTTACTGTGCTTGGGTTGAATTCATTGCACAAATAGAGGCGATCAAAATAATCATATAGGTAAGACCGTACTCTCAACACCCAGTTTTACGAGAGTAGATTAAACTCGGTTTTATTGGACTTTAAATTTCCAGATTTCAAATATTCGTTGCTATCGAAATCCGATAACATCTTGACAACGACGTATTTTAAATGAAAAAATTAGAGCTGTCTCAAAAGCTCAGCAAATTTGAAATTGTTGTACAATCGAGTTTATTATGTCGAAAACTGTGAAGAACTATTGAATCGGTGGGTTCGACAACCGTACATGTCCGAAAATGTCATTTTGAGAAATTTAAGAAAAACTGATAATCTTTTAAATTACTTATTTCTCAGGTTTGGCATACACAGAGAAGTTTTAGATTTGGTGATCTGGGATTTATATCTAGTAATAGTTTTTCTATAAACGAAATGGTCTAATAGTTATAGCTAAAAGAAGTTAGTGGACAAGTACGGTTTTCGAAATCAGTATCGTAAAAAAAAAAAAATAAAACAGGTGAAAAATGATTACATTTTTAATAGTTCTAAAAGAATAACAAATAAATACTGATTTAAACATTTTAATCGTCATTTTCTGCCGTTGTCGTATTACAGGATGTTATATGGTAGAAAAATTCTAACATTTCACCAGTCATATATTGCATAACTTTTTTAATATCCTCGACTTTTTTCTCATTAATAGGTAGAGGATCTTTATAAGTGCCAGCAGTCGGTAGAGAAGGACTTTCCTTATGTTGCTTTAATAACTTAAATGTGTAGGAGAGAAAACCGTTTATGTAATTCCACGTTGTCACATAACCTGGAGTTGAACTGTCATAAAGAAATTGCCTATAGTTTGACACAGCAAAATTTTCTTTTCTAGTATTATCACCACTGACTAAAATAGAACACGTTTTTTTATAATCAGTCGGCCACCACTTTTTAAAATCAATAATATCGTTATGTCGAATTAACTTTACAGTAAATGGCTGTTTTTTCCTTGAAGATAGTATTATTTCTTGATATTCTTCTGGAATATAAATTCGATCGTGTTTTTTTAATCACCCTCTTGACACAACCAAAATCCCTGTCGCAGGGCAAAAATGAATGCCCTCTTATTGGAAAGTAATGGTATATTTTGTTAAATCTCTTGGTCGCCTGCAATGCTAGCAAAAAGCGAACGGTTACGATTCTGTCCCGCACATCCATCAGAAAATAAGTGTAACTCGGTGATTTCAGATGGTATGTGGTTCAATATATAATCATAAAGAAATGTGCATACTTCATTAGATCCTTTTAGAGCTTCACCCTCGTGGTAGCTATAAAAATGACCAGTGTTGTCTTTAAGATTATGAATCTGAAATGCATATACCCAAAGTTGCCTCAGATAAAAAATTTCTTGAACCGGGATATGTGGGAGGGCATATTTCTGCATATAGTCAAAAGCTAGGCCCATTATTTCTGGTCGTTCCTTACACAGAGATTGCACTTCTTTTAGTTTCGTGTAAAACTTTTTTGCGCGCCTTTTATGAACTATGAGTTCCGCTGCAACCACTCTCTTTGCATTATCATTAAGATTAACATCTTTAAGTTTAGCTCCAAGGCTTTCACATACCGAGCAGACATCAACCTGTGGTCTTCCAAACCTGAGATTGTAGTTTTCATTATAATATTTTAGATAGAATTCGTATTTAACCAAATTTTCTAGCTGTGGATTTTTATCTATAAACAGATTGTACATTTTCTTCACATTTAAAGATGCATCCAAGTAATGAATAGCTTTTGAGGAGTAATGGGAAACTTTAACCGGGAATGACTCAATGTGTTCTTTTATTTTCACAATCCATTCTTCGCATATTGCACGAGGTCTGTTGTTGTGCCGGCCTCTTAAATCCTTTGGTGATTTTGTAGCTAGAAGTAAGGTGTTTAAACGCTGAACTTGCCAATGAGATATGGCATGAAGACTGATAAATGCCTGTTTACATACGGAAATTCGATTTGATTGTTTCATAACGAAGTACAAAAAATTTGATTTTCTTTGTTGTTTAGGTTTTACGCCTCTTATCCGACGTCTTTCAATAGGCTTTGCTTCAATAAGCCCCTGCAAATACGTATCTTGTTCATTTTTTGGCTTACCGTCGTATAATTTTGATATTATTTCTGTTTTCTCTTCATCAGTAAACTGCTGCATGCACTTTTTTTTACACCTTAAAAATGTATTCATTAGTTAAAATTAATTAATTAAAAAAAAAAATGTAAACTTACATGCATGTAGGTCCGACAGTTTTCGCTTCAATATGTTTTCCGTTTTTACCAACATATTCCTGACCGTGCAAACGTGCTATTTTTCTTTGGTTATGTTTCCAACTAACAATATTCCTTTTTCTTTTTTTGTTGCCATTGCTAGTAACCACATCTTCTCTGTCACAGGATGACATATTTTATTTAAACAAATTTAAAAACACACGATAATTAAGCTATTTTAATTAATAAAAACCCACACGAAGTCAACTTTTTCTTTGTAAACAAATAACTGCAGATATTTTAGTAGCTGAGATGAAAAACCGTACAAGTTACGGACATGTACGGTTTTTCCAGTCATCACCGAACGGCAGCCTACTGTAGAGCGTTAACGTTTAAGTATATCGTATGGTTTTTATGCTCAGTTGATAGGGGGATATATTTAAAACAAAATGGCTATCTCAGTTTAAAATGTCAAATTTTGGACTTGTACGGTTGTCGAACTCACCGATTCAATTCTAGATTGTGGCTGTCCAATACGTTTATTTTGATCTGAAAGGTACATCTTAGACCTGTAGTTCAGTGTATTTTGTTTTCACGCATGTGGGGTGTGTTTTTTGTGTGAAAAGGGCATAATGAACTAGAATTTTTGTGACGAAGACTAAATACGAGTTCTCTCCGAAAAAGATAGGGTATTCTGAAGTTAATTCAGGAGCAATAATGAGTCTCATCTTCGTTAATTTTTGAAACTCTTTTATAGCCAACGTGTCTCGGTTTGCTTGGACCATCATCAGGGCTAAAAGTTGAAAAAATCTCGGCAGCATAAAGCCAGTAGTAAAATTCTAATTTGCCTCGATTTTTATTGATAGATTGTCTACTCTTCAGCTCTAATGATGGTTTCAGCAGACTGAAACTTGTGCTTTCGCCTTAAAGGTCAAGAGCACGATACTTCTTCATCTTCATCAAATAGCTGGATTTGTCTACTTAGCTCTCACCTCTCTATTTAAGAATTGTTGAGCTATTGATTCGAAATGAATCCTACTGTCCTAGTTAAATACGTTAACAAAATATTAGTAAGATACGACCAATTGTATCTCTGGTATCTAAGGTAAAACATTTTGCATCTCTCGCTATTGTAAGCTCATTTTTTGAAGCCATACCTGCCCTCTATCAGGAGCTGATGTTGTATCTTACTAATTCCTTGCGCTAGTGCTATGATATCTACTTCGGGGTTTGTTCTGTTCTCTGTCGATTCTAGCGCGGCTGATGAGTCGTGATACGACAAAACGCGACTCTAGGTGGTTTAAAACGGATGAGAGAACTGTAAATAACTGCTGAATGTTTGTTTATTTTAGTAGTTGGCATATTGATTTTTATTTACCCTAACGATCGCGCAGTCTAGCGGTAATTGTATGCAACTCGCTAAACGTTTTCTCTACAGGTCTGTAGGCTTAAGCAGCTCCCGTCAGAGGGCAGTCATGTCTTCAACACTGTGTTTACAATAGCTAGAGTTGCAAGTTTCTGTATCTTACTGATTTCTCTTCTCTGTCAATTTTAGCTCTGATGAGTTGTAATACGATAAAACGCGTCCTGAGAAGGTTTCATATATGAGTCATTGTCAAATTAGGTGGGTTCGGGGCGGACGTTCCTGTCACCCTGTGCCCCCAACTTTAACAGACACGTGCTTTTGTTGTATTACGTAAATATAAGCCTCACGTGTCTAGACAAATTAGGAAGAACAAGGGTAAAAAGGGTGCCCAAAGCAAACCTAGCTAACATACGAGGGCTAATCGTAAAGTAAAGTTCCCTTATTACTTAAAAATAGGCAGTAACGTATATTTTCAAAACCAAAAACCAATTTTTTAACGTAATCGCTATTTCGATCCAAGCATTTTTGTAGACGCTGCTCCAGCTTTCGTATGCGCGTATCAAAAATCTTTAACTTGTAGTACAAGAAACCTCAGTAACTTGAGGAGCGAGTTCACGGATAGTGATCCTCCGATCTTCGAGCAATATTCCCTCAATCGTATCGTCTGAAACCGACGGTTTTCCGCTCCATTCATGAATGGCCGTACGACCGTCTGTAAATCCCCCACACCATTTGCGGATGTGTTGAACGGCCATCAACTTTTCACCATACACTTCCGTCAATTGTCGATGAATGTCTGTAGGTGGAACCCCTCTTTTGCGTGTAAAAAACGAATTCTGTGGCGCTTTGGGAACCTTACGTTATGATCAGCCCTCTTAGTTAGTTATCATAAATTGAATATAGCTTCAGACCGGTGGTTATTCGTTCCAGTAACCGTTTTTATTTGTAATATCGACCAACATTTGCCTCTAAGTGACGTGCTTTGTCTTTAAACACTCAATATTTGCGTTCGTCACGAAAATTCGCCTCAAATCCTTAAATCTCTCCATAATCCCATTGAATGTTAAAAGTTTTTTTTCCTTAATAAAGTGATTAAATACTTCATAACTCTTGCATGTATTTATTTCTAACCAACTTATGGTCTTGGGACTTTTAAATAAAACTCATAAAAATTGACACAAACATAATATATTAAAACTTAATCTTTCAGAGCTACTAACACCGTTTCCTACGTGGGCGACTGAAGCGACCGACACGATTAAAGCGACAAAGTCAAAATAACACGTGAAAAAATGTGTTAATTAGGTTCCGCTTCGATTTAGTAGCCCTCTTCGCGGCAGTCGCCTACGTGTATAGGCGACAACATAAAATTATTAATGGAGATTTGTAACTAAAAATACAAATATCACAATACAGATCAAAATGAGATTAAAAAATATAAATAATAAACAGTTCAAAATATATAAAAATAACCTGTATTCGTTTAAGTAACTTAACTTTGTATATATAAAGTTGTAAAAAAATATTGGCTGGTATTAGATTAGAGGTTCCTGCACGTCGTAATCTCTCTTGGAACTGAACGGTATGGATATGGCAACCTCTTCGTCTTGCTCTCCTAGTAGTCTTTGCCTAGTCGACTTGCTTTTTCCTAGGAACCTAATCGGGAAGATATACCTGAATTTATATTGTTAACGTAGTGCGACCCAAACTTTCCCGAACTAACACTATGTAGCAAGAACTGTTTGCGATAAACGTGTTGTCACAGAGGTGCATGGACATGAATCAGGAGCTGTACGTTTGCTTTATAGACTTTGAAAAGGCATTCGATAAAGTTCGACATGATCAATTAAAGAGAATCCTCAAAAATAATAATATCGATGCATATGATCTGCATCATATGCAATTTATATTGGAACCAGACAGCGAGAGTAAAAGTGGAGAACATGATTACGGAAGAGATAGAGATCCGCCGGGGAGTACGTTAGGGCTGCATACTGTCACCCCTTTTGTTTAATATCTATAGCGAAAGTGTATGTCAGCAAGCTCTGTCTGAGGCGGATGAGGGCATAACGGTAAATGGTGAAACCCTGAATAATGTAAGATGCGCCGATGACACAGTTCTGCTAGCAGAAAGTTTAGAAGACCTACAACATCTTGTTGAGCGGTTAAATAACAGCTGCAATAAATTTGGTCTAAAGATAAATCCAAAGAAAACAAAATTTATGGTGGTGGCAAAATCTCAAAATAACCAGGATCGTATTCTGGTTAATAACAACATAAGTGTTGAGAAAGTCAATTGCTACAAATACTTGGGAACGTGGCTGAACGAGAACACAGATCAGACAAAGGAGATATTAAAACCCGAATAGAGATATCAAGATCAAGCTTTAATAGAATGAGAAAACTCTTTTGCAATCGAGATCTAAGCCCGGTACTGCGGTTACGAATGTTGCGTTGTTATATCTTCTCAACGCTTCTTTATGGAGTGGAAGCATGGACTTTGAGGCAGAACAATACTAAAAGTATTGAAGCTTTTGAGATGTGGTGTTATCGACGCATTCTGAAAGTGTCATGGATTGATAGGGTAACCAATAACGAGATTCTCCAAAGACTAAACAAAACCCCAGAATTAATGAACACTATTAAAAAAAAGAAAGCTGGAATATTTGGGACATGTGTTGAGAGGAGAAAGATATTCACTGTTGCAGAATATTATGCAGGGCAAAATTAAAGAGAGGAGAAATGTTGGACGAAGAAATATCGTGGTTGCGTATCTTGCGCTACTGGTTTGGCTGCAGCTCAATTGAACTGTTTAGAAGAGCAGCAAATAAAGTGAGAGTAGCTGTGATGATTTTCTAATCTCCGATAGGAGTGGCACTCGAAGAAGAAGAAGCAAGAACGCGAATTAATATCGAGTCGTAAGGATAGGTGGCGATAGGTACATCCTTAACAACCCTGTATGATAAGTTTCAACTTTCTTGCTCGTTTAGTTCGTTCTCGTAAACTCGGGGAAAAGTGCTGCTGAAAAGTATGAAGTTATTAGGGACGAAGTGCTAAAACGTATATGAATTTTCAAGTGGTTTTCGCGATTTATTGTCGGTCGAACTTCGGTGGAAGCGATGATAGTTTCGGAAGACTTTCGGCTGCAACCATACCTGAAATCATCGCCAAAGTTCAACGAATCATTCATGAAGAGGTCGAAAAATCCTGAATATCTCCGAGGAACTCTCTATTGTTTAAATTATCCTGCATCACGGCGAAGAATTTCATGACTGCCATCACTCGTCCTCCTTATTTGTCTGATTTGACACCCTATGACTTTGGTTTGTTCCCCTATATGAAAATGAAGTTACAGAATCGCCGCTTCGAGATGGTAAAGTATGGAGAGGACCAGTACATTCAGCTGCAGTGGGACCACTTTCGAAGTGATGGGAGTCACAAAGTTTAAAAGTAACTACTTCAGTTTTTACAGCGTTAGTCCGGGATATTTTGGATCCACCACGTATTTTGTAGAATCTACTTGAAGCTCGATTTCTAGCTCTAACGATTACAGAAAACAGAGTGACAAAAGGCCGATAGTAACTGTTTCCGTACAAAGGACTGGCGCATCCATCTGCGACTACTTGCCTCGTTTGTTTTCTATAAGCGTTAGATCGTTCCATAATAGAGAGATTTTGCAACGCCTATTTCACATGCTTTTGCCCTTATCGTTATCTCAAGCAGACGCAGAATTCTCGCGAAGGAATTGCAATGTTAGATCAGTATCCATCTTCTATCAGCTTAGGATTTTTTTTTCATTCATTTCATGGTTAAACACGTCGGTTGTTAGTATTTGATACGTTAACACAAGTTCCTAAATTAAAATTGTGATCCATTCCATCACTTCCTTTAATGTTCCCAAAGTAATACGAATGTGAGATAAATAAAATTTCATTTGAAACTAGTACTACACACACTGTAATGCCATTGTGCCAAAGATTGCAAAATCTGAACATAACCTGACCACTAATTGAGTGTTGTCAGTATTATTTGCATTAAAAGATATTTCAATTTTACTGTATTTGCTTAGTAATTTGTATATTTAAGTAGGAAAAAAAAACAAGTCCTACCATAACAGCGATAAGAATAACGACCTTGAAATAACCTCTCTTCTAAGTTCGTAAATAAGGGAAATCGTTATCCTTAATAAAAAGATTCTCTTATGTTGTTTCAATACTGCGCAAGCAAGCTCCGAATGGTAGGCGCATGCTTCAAATAACGATAACAGCTGAGTCCTTACATTTAATTTATTCCCTTTACTACTGCGGAGGCTCCAAATGGTGGGCGTATGATTCAAATAAACATAAAGACAGTGGCCTATCAAAATAAGCGTTGCAAAATCTATTAACTTCATTCAAAAGGTATTTCTTACGAGAAGACAGAGAGAGCATTATGTTAGAGAAAGACGCGAAATAATTTGATTTTTAGGGTATAAGTGTGGCGGCAACGCTTGCTTCCCGCCGCACGCAATCACCTGTAATTTATTTTTATTTAGTCGATGTATATTAATTAATTAAAACAATATTTGGGATTATTTATTAAAAATATATCAATTATTAAGTATTGATAAGTGAATAAATGCGCGTGCGAGGCACGCATTTATTCTACATACATACATGTGATTCAAAATTTGAAAGAACGCCCGCATTCGCGCGCTCAGTCTTCTTCAAGCTACGTTGCCACAGCGAAAATTCACTTCATAAGATACATGAAAAAGTAATATTTATCTAATATTCTTGCAAAAACTAGGAGGTAAATACTACCTTCATATTTTAACAAACGAAAGCAAAGTAATTTTTTATGTATATAGTTTTTATGTAACTTTTTTACTTTTTAATACACATACGACAAAAAAACGCATGCTTTTGTTTGAAGAAAAAGTATTGATTCTCATCTTTTACGTGTTAATTATCTGGAACGTTTACAATTAATTATGACAATACAGCGTGGCAAACCATCTTTATATTGAAGCAGAAAATGCATGATGCTAAAATCGATTATTTCTCAAAATTTCAAGCAAAACTTCTTTTAACAGTTACTCGTCAGAAACACCTTAATAACGAGAACCGACTCGAAGACTTGAGATCAGACGGCTTCATAAAAAGGCTTTAGTCATCATCGTAAGCGCCTCCTACATAACATGCTCATACATAGTCGCTCCACCTTCCTAATTTCATTAATATATTTACACAAATCCACCCTGTATGAATACTGTACAGCCAGCAGTTAAATGTTTGTAAAGTCGTAAAAGTTTTGATTCGCATTGATTGATGTTTGCTCAACATTTTCCCTCTATAGTGCAGTAAAAAAAGCATTTGAAATTGCACAGTCTAGATACGACAATATTATGATCCTATCCTCTCGGGGGTATCACCAGGAGTGTTGTCCTGAGTTTTGGACCTCGAAAAACTTGTGCTTTTTTTGTTTATAAACAATTTAAGTTTTTAAAAAGCGTTTTTGGAGCTTAAAATGTGAATAACTCCGGTTATATAAGTCGAATCGAGACGAAAAACAAACTCTTCTTAGTGTGAAATTTCCAACAAATCTTCGTTAGTTTTAAGTATAGAGATATCAGAATAGAGCTGGTAAGTACTCGCGAGGAGCGTGGCGCTCACAGAAAGAGGAAGAAATAATATATGAGCCATTCTGTCTCTCTTACTCGACGCACGCCAACACTCTCGCGCGGGTACGCACTCTAACTTAGTGTTGTGGGCGTGCGTACCCGTGCGAGAGTATTGTGGGCGTGCGCCGAGTAAGAGAGACAGAATGACTCATGTTATTTCTTTCTCTTTTTAACCACTATACGCTTTCAATTACAGCAGGCTGTATACTTACTCTCCTCTGTTCTAATGTCTCTATGGTTTTAAGTCGCTCAAGTGCGTACATAACATAAAAAAATTTTTAAAAAAAAAGCAAAAACTGATTTTTTTAAATTTTATTGTAAAGGTCGACTAAGTGAACCGATCGACTTGAAATTTTCAGAAAATATGCCCTTTGTTACAGCAAAAATACCCTGAAATTTTGGTACCAAAATTTTGTACCCAACGGGCGCAATTGAATTTGTTATTTAAAATTTAAATTGCCCGCCATTTGGTCCAAAATGAATCTTTTTTTTCAAAATGTAGGTCTCGATGCCAGCTTTCCGATGCCATTAAAAAAATTTTTTTGGAGTCATTTTAACCGTTTTTTTTTTTTACTTTTGTTTATCAAATAACAACAAATGCGTTTTTCGGTCATTTGGAAAAAAAAAAATTGAAATTTTTTTACCTCATGTGGTAGAGAATCGCGAGACTTTTATTTAAAAAACGCTGTATCTAAACTATGCCTATCTCATCATTATTTGGACCTTTTTTTTTTTTACTGCACTAGCAATTCAGTTGGTTAGTTGTTGCAATTGATGAAATAGGTTGTTTTAGTGCATGCGTTAGTTTTTGGTGCAAACAGTAACAAAGAAAATCATACACTGAAATATTTTCACACCATTCGAAGGATTTAAAGAAAAACCAACATTGGTGTACGGTGAAATTTGCTTATGACTGTCGACCTCTGTGATATTTCGACAGCAAATGTATTCGTACAAGAAGGTTCGAGCCACGTACAAAGTTGTGTAAAACAGAGCTAATGGTGCTCGTATATAATCAGACCGTAACAATTCAATGTCAGCCATCAATTGCGGCTTGAATAGTCTAAGGTAATGGACTTACGTATGTCGAAGGTGTCAACAAAACAAACAATCACACAAACCTCTATGATTTTTTTCCCTCGTCTAGTTCGCTTAATAAATAGAAATAGACGATTGTGCCGATAGACAGATAATTTTGACGCTGACCAGGTCATTAGTCATACTGTTTCTAAAGAAAAAAAAAGTGATAGATGTGCGTGGTGCGATAGCAAAAGTTCTTGAACTAAGGCTATACAATGTGAATTAGTTACTTTTAGGTCTCGTGATTGATTTAAGTGTGCTACGTAGAATTGTACCGGTGGGGTTTTTGTTTTGGAGGTCGGTAAATCGCGGGCACCGTCTCAAGCACTGCCAGCGATTTACATTGTATCTCCTTTGCTTTTTCAAAGCGACGACCCTGTAATTGCCACACAGCTGGAAGGCACAGGGTGGCAAATCAAGCGAGGAAGGGATATTTGTATTGTATTTCCTCTGCTTTTTCAAAGCAACGTTCCTGTAATCTTCACATAGCTCGAAGCACAGGGTGCCAAATCAGGCGAATAAGGCGTGTACGGGACGATGGTTATGGAATTCTTCGCCAAAAACTGTTGCATACAAAACGAACTGTGAGCTAGTGCATGGTCGTGATTCAATAAGAAATTCTCGCTCTGAAGCTGTTTGACCAATAGAAACTTCATCGGAGATGCTCCGAATTGTCAGACGATGGCCTTCACGAATATTTTGTTGAACTTTAGCCATTATTTTAGATGTAGTTGCAGTCGAAGGTCTTCCGCAACATTCGTCGTCTTCCACCAAAGTTCGGCCGGCCTTAATTCGCGAAAATCACTCGAAAATTTGCGTACGGCTCAAGGCTTCGTCCCCGAATGCTTTCTGAATCATTTCTTCCGTTTTTTTCATATCCAATGTAAAAATCGCAGATACATTTAGTATCTTATGCTAACGTGCATAAAACAAACTGAACGAATCAGCAAGTTGACATTTGTCACGCGGCGTTGTTAGGGATGTACCTACCGCCACCTATTAGCGCCAGTCGATATTATTTCGCGTTCTTGTCATATAGTCTTTATCCGGGAACTTTTCGAGCGCACCGCGTACAACCAAGTCAAACAACAACCCGGTCAACCTCAAACATTTCCGAATGTTGGTTTCCAGAAATGCTTCCCCATGATTTTAGAGATATTAAAAGGAACAAAAAAAAAAACAAAGCGCAAATAAAAAGTAAGTAAATAAAAGGGTAAGACAATCACAAACACAGAAAATAAAAATAAACTAAAAAGTTCTTAACATAGTTATTATTTACAAAACAATCACAGAAGAAGAGGTCTCAAAACAAACGTGAGTAAAAGTAAGAAAAAAGGGGGAGAGGGGGCTGTTAACATAAATAAAGGAAAAACAAAAAACGAACTGTGAGTATTGACAGGTCAAACGTGCTATTTGACTTACTATAAAATGGCTAAGCTTGAATCGAAGCTAGTTTTATATTTTCAGGCAGATTGGAAACTTTTCTGCAAATAAATTAAAAAAGGAATAACGGTAATAAAAATAAAGAACAGATAATACTATTTCGGTAATAAGATTGCAGTTTGTTTAACAGTTATTGTCTTCCTTGCATTTTTTTAAAATTTTTAACCTTATCTAGATACGACGTTTCTATTCGGAAATAACTCTCCTAAGCTTGGGCATTGTCAGTTTTGCCTAAAACTTCACTTATACCCTTATCCTCAGTTTTATATGCACATTCCTATATGGGCCCAGTCGTCAGAGGCAAATTTTGACAAAAAGCTCTTGTTAATAGGTGCTGCATTTTGGCATACAGGTAGTTTTTTAGATGTAGAATGTAGTTTGCTACTCTAAAGTGTATGCTAAGCCTACAAAATCGAGAATAAAATGAAAAATTCGGTTTTTCGCAATAATCTCGAAAAAATAAAAAAGATGTCGAAAAACGAATAGCACCACATGAAAGAGCGGAAAATGTTACAAAAAAAATAGCATATTTTTTTTTAGTCTTACTATAATTTAAAAAAAAAAGTATTTAAATTAAAATGGCTGGTTATAGTGGGAATCGTGTTTCCCACATCATTTATGATTGAATTAAAGTTTCTGTATATCGCTAAACGTTTAGAAATTGGCTATGAAGAGGTTTCTCGAGGTGCTGATTAAGATTCCGATCACAGATTTGAAAAATTCAAAATGGCGGATCCAATATGACGGCTAGAGGGTTCGTAATTTATCTAATTTCTTCGAATAATTTAGAATTTTTGTGTTTTCAGTGACTGTTCTCTTTGTACCTGGATGTTTGAATGAAATATAAATACTTTATACTTAAAGCTTAGACTTTTATCTTTCATTTCCCACCTTTAAGTATTTTTTTATTATTTTAAGTTTAAGTTGTATGATTACACAGGTCTGCGACAAAAATGCTGTCTGGATGTTTTCAACTGATTTCTATATATTTAGGTGTTCTGAAAACTAAAAAAATACTCAAAAAATTCTAGAACGTCAGGTTATTTTGCAAAACGCAAAATTTTATTATAAAAAGGGTTTTTTTGGGCTAACTTGAAGTCATAAATAAATAGGTACAATTTTATTTTGATTACTGTTTTTAAATGTATACAGGCCATAACTATCATTATTTTCTAAATAAAGAACGCCCTGTGTGAGCTAAATTAACAAACATAAACATTGCAACCAGAACGTGCGCGCTCCGATAGTGTAGAAAGTGGCGCGGTACAATTACGTGTTAACTCGTCATTGTTTTATAGATCTTGGTTCAATATAGTGCGATGTCATCTGTGCGGAAGTGTGTGAATTCGTCTGACAGTTTCTGTTATATTTGTGGCGAATATATGGTATTAAAGCAACAACTTAATATTACGGACTTTGTAAAAAAAGTATACTTAACGTATTTTGGCTTAAAACTTGGAGATCAGGATAAAGTTTGGGCACCTCATAAAGTTTGCAAACGATATGTTGAAGACCTTCGAAATTGGTTTAAGGGCAAGCAAAAAGCTTTCCGATATGCGATTCCTATGGTATGGCGCGAGCAAAAGAACCATAGTGATGATTGTTACTTTTGTTCGTGTAATGTGAAAGGGTATAATTCAAAATGGAAGCAGTCCATTTCATACCCCAATCTGCAATCAGCTATTCGTCCCATCCCTCATGGGACCGAAATACCAGTGCCCAAGGCCCCTGCTACCTTGGAAGAGATTCCAAGTTCTGACGAAGATGGTGCTGTACCTGAACCCGATGACAAGTCAAGTTTTCAATTTGAAGATGACAGCAGTCCGAAATTGTTTTCCCAGGGCGAGCTAAATGATTTGGTAAGAGACTTGGATCTTCCCAAAAACGCTGCTGAGTTGCTTGGATCAAGGCTCAAAAGCAGGAACTTTTGCCGGGAGTGTCTTCCTCCTGGTTTAGATATCGTGAGAAGCAGTTCACTTCCTACTTTGCCCAAGAGGACGAGTTGGTTTATTGTACCAATATTGAAGGTTTGATGGATACATTTAAGATCTCATACGACCCAGCACAGTGGCGTATTTTCATAGATTCTTCAAAAAGAAGCCTTAAAGCAGTTCTGCTTCACAATGGCGGTTTCCATGCTTCCATTCCTGTCGGTCATTCCGTACACCTCAAGGAAA
The DNA here is from genome assembly GCA_019049505.1 of Pachyrhynchus sulphureomaculatus. Classification (NCBI taxonomy): domain Eukaryota; kingdom Metazoa; phylum Arthropoda; class Insecta; order Coleoptera; family Curculionidae; genus Pachyrhynchus; species Pachyrhynchus sulphureomaculatus. The sequence continues at coordinate 133,092,277 of CM032448.1, read as the reverse complement.
CCTACAAGAACTTGGAACTGGTTCTTTGCAAATTAAAATATAAAGACCACGGTTGGCAAGTGTGCGGTGACTTAAAAATCTTGGGCATGTTGCTCAAACAACAATCTGGGTTTACCAAATTCCCTTGCTTTTTGTGTCTATGGGATAATAGAGACCGAGCAAATCACTGGACCAAAAAGTGTTGGCCTCCGAGGGAGCTTAAAGTTGACGAAAGAACGTCCTGCATGAAACTTCGGTGAATCCTCATAAAGTTCTACCACCGCTTCACATAAAGCTGGGATTGATAAAGCAATTTGTAAAGTCACTTCCAAGAGATGGAAATTGCTTCAAATACTTAATATCAAAGTTTCCAGGCCTCTCGGAGGCAAAGTTGAAGGAAGGTGTTTTCGTTGGACCAGATATTAGACGGCTTATGGCTGATCCACAATTCATCACAACCATGACGGATCCTCAAAGAGAAGGGTGGATTGCCTTTAAAGAAGTCATAGAGAAATTTTTAGGCAATAACAAAGACCCTAACTACAAAGAAATCGTCAAAAGAATGTTAAAAGCATTTCAAGCTTTAGGTTGCCAAAGAGTTTAAAAGTACATTTTCTTCATTCCCACCTCGACTACTTTCCAGAAAATTTAGGAGATCTGAATGAAGAGCAAGGTGAACGATTTCACCAAGATATTAAGGAGATGGAAAAAAGATACCAGGGAAGATGGAGCGTCTCAATGATGGCAGACTACTGTTGGACGCTTCAGAGAGACCTTCCAGATGCTTCCTACAAGCGAAAATGTACCAAAAGGAGTCTCACTGGGAAAAAGAAATGTGTTTAGTGCTTACTAATGAATGTATTTTAGATAAAAAATAAGTTTTGTTACGCAATTATAAATTTAAAAAAATTTTTTTAGTCTTTTATCTTTTATTTTAAGATGATAACTTGTTTAACATAGATACCTACATTGTCAGAAAACGTGACGTTCTATGACGAAATGAAAGTCATTTTCGGATTCAGTACACCCAAAAACATAAGAATTGCGCAAAAAAACCAAAAACAGCTCTCAATTTTTTTTTTTGCAGACTTGTGTTATTATTATAAGCAAAAAAATACGTTTATCATGAACACTTTTTAAGAGCAAAATTACAAAAAAGAAAAAGTTTTTTAAGTTTTTAATTATTTTATATCAAGTATACCTTTAAATATAACTAAAAAAAAACAAAAATTCTCCGCCTTTTTTTGACCTGCTTTGAACGTAAAATGGCCGGCGGCGCACTACATCAGGCAAATTTTCATATTTTAAAACTCCAGTTTTTAAATAACACAGAGAGTATGGGTATTTTTAATTATTCTTATATTGAAACTTAAGGTATAATAATGATATACGCACAAGATTTTTTTTTAAATACTATATAAAAATAATAAATATTTGTAATTTACTGTTTGCCCGTTAAAATTATGCAAACAAAAATTTCGTGTTAAGTTTTACAAATTATAAGGCATATAGTGCCAAAGATTCTCTATCGGGTTCAAATAAGGCGCATCACCCGAATTGCTGTTAATAAAGAACTAAGGCAGGAATATCAGGTGTATTGGTGTCGGACATGACTATTAGGCGTCGTCTGTTATCTGAAAATCTTCATGGTAGGCGTGCTGTTAAAAAGCCACTCCTTACAAAGCGTCACAGAAAAGAGAGATTGAAATTTGCTAAGGAACATAAAGATTGGACTCAAAATCAGTGGTCTCTAGTAATCTTTAGTGACGAAAGTAGGTTCAATCTCTTTGGAAGTGATTCTACTGGTTATGTAAGAAGACCAGTTGGTCTAAGATATGACCCAAAGTACCTTGTACCTACTGTCAAATATGACGGTGGAAATATCACGGTATGGGGTTGTCTTTGACGGTCTGGTACGGGGCCACTGGCAAAATAATTTGATTCCTTATGAAGAAGATTTGCCACTGTCATGGAGTTTTCAACAAGACAATGACCCAAAACACACATCTCGCTTGGCCAAGAATTGGTTTTCTGAACAAAGGTTTCGGGTGATGCGCTGGCCATCACAATCACCTGATTTGAACCCGATAGAGAATCTTTGGCACTATCTGAATAAACAAATTAGGAAAAGAAATATAAAAAACCGGGACGAACTTTGGATCGCATTAAAACAAGAATGAGAAAAAATACCACCCGATTTTTGTGCTAGGCTTATTGACTCTTAGGGCAGAAGATTTCAAGCAGTGATTGACGCAAAAGGATATCCCACTAAATATTAAATATTTTCGACATCTAAGTCGTCTTAGTGGAATTTTTATTTTATAACAAAAATGTTTCCATATTTTTGTTCGTGCATAATTTTGTTACGTTAAAAACTACGCACATTTCTAATAAACAATAACTGTTTTAGTCTTCAAAATGTTTGTTTGCAGGTACACGATTAATAAATAAATATTGGAATTGTAAACCGTTTAAATGTTAAGACTAGAGATGGAAATTTAAATGTTTCCATACTTTTGTTCGCCACTGTATATACTATTTCTTCGTAAAATTTCCCGCTCTTTCACGTGATGCTATTAGTTTTTCAATATCTTTTTTATTTTTCAAGATGTTACCGAAAAACCGAATTTTTTATTTTATTTTGGATTTTGTGGGCTTAGCGTACACCTTAGTGCAGCAAACTTTTTTTTATTGTATTCTACGTACCAAAAATTACCTGTATGCCAAAATACAGCCTGTTAACATTTAATAAGAGCTCAAAAATCCTAGCGACTGGGCTATATCGTCAAACCAAACAACCGATTGGGATGAACACGTAAAATATATTTTCATACGATCTTACATGTGCAGTCGTGCTTGGACGCACAAAAGAGGTGTGCATTTAAGTGAGGTTTTAAGAACAAAGGCCAATATTGTAGACTTTTAGGGGACTTCTGCAATTAAATGATTTTGTTAACATGCAGTTTATGTAACCCATTGGATTAGATACCTTCCGTTATTAACCTAAACCACAGTTGTTCTTTTCAGTGTTGCTTTTTGATTGTTTGTGAATTTTCCAAGAGGAAGACACAACGAAATTTGGCAAAAATCAAAAAAAAGATATTCGGGCATACAAATTTCAGTTCTTAAGTGTCTTCGAATGCACGTTAATAAACGTTACTGTTACTCCTCTCTTATTTGTAACGAATCGTGCATCTACGAGAACAATATCCAGCTGAAGTCTCAGATCAAAGAGTGGATACAGAAAGAGGCTAAATATATCACAGAAAACTAAATCCAAAATTAAAGTCGTGTGTTAATAGTTTTTTTTTGGCCAATTCCAGCCAGAATGAGTGAAACCGATCAAGTTCAATTAATTCATCATGCGTTGTTCTACGGAAAGTCACGTGGCAAATCCAAGCCATTAACACTTGAAATCATGTGATGGCGACACTAAATTCGATAGACTACAGTTGTCAAATATCAAATCGAGGGAGAGACTCGCGAGAAACACAGCGTTTAATCATGTTGTGTTAGTTTATGAACAGTTCTCGATTTCACAGGCCGACAAAATTGGACGAAACTCCATACCCTGAGACCAGAGTATACTCGCGCTCAATCCGAATCCGACCTCAGAAATGCTCCATCAAATCAGGTTTTTGTGACATCCTAACCTAAAAAATGCAAAAAATACGTTTTTTTCGCTATATTCGGGATTATATTACATCGCATCCCGAATTAATTCTTCTCCACAAAAATCGTCGCGGCGTATGAAAGTACTACTCTTTCCCATCAAAATTAATTTTGAATTTTTCAGATATCCTATTTCTTCTCGGAGAAGTCATCTTTCTAGTGGCAACATTGTTTATTTGTTATCATACATGCTGTCCCATTTTAATGTACCTAGGTTTCTTAATTTTTTTATGTCAACTTTTAGTAAAAAAGACGAAACTTGAAGGCTTTTGAAGGGACAATAAAATGATGCTTGAAGCTAACATACGGATGCGTTTGGCAAAGACTAAGACCAGAAAGAAGAACAAACGATCCAACCCTACACTACTTAAAAATACTGAAATAAATATGAAATATACAGACTGTTTAAAAGAAGATACAATATCTATTTCTAATGATATTGAACAGGACTGGGTCAAAAGTAAAGAGTCACTTGAAATTGCAAACAACACTTACGTGGGTTGCTATTTATATTTCTGGCCTTGGCAACAGTAAGTGTTGCCAGGTGCTATCTGATGTTTCTATTAGAAACTTGACATTGTTGAACATAACCTTTGAACAAACACTTTGTCATTTGACCGCAATTTGTGTTGTTTACAATAACTTGAAAAATTCATCTCGGGCAAAAAATGGAATTAACTCGTGAACATTTTCGTACGATTATTTTTCATAACTTTCGACGTGGATTATCAAGAGTGCATCGATGAACTTAATTCTTTATGCGGCTATGAAACACTATCCTACAGCATTGTAAAAAACTAGTATAACGAATTCAATCGTGGCCGACGTTCGCTCCAGGACGAATTCCGTGAAGGTCGTCCAAAATCGGTTGTTGTGCCAGAAAACATCGATGTTGTGCGTGAACTGATAAAACAAGATCGTCATGTGACATACGGTGAGATTGAGGCATCTTTGGGCATTAGTATGACAAGCATCAATAAGATATTGCATGATCATTTGGCCGTAAAAGATTTGTTCGCATTGGATCCCGCATAATCTGACAAACGCTCAAAAGAAGGCTCGTATCGATTGGTGCAAGGAAATGTTGAAAAAATACGATCAAGGTGCATCAAAGGCTGTGTATAACATCTACACAGGTGACGAATCATGGATCTGTGCATATGAGCCCGAAACAAAACAGCAATCGACTGTATGGGTCTTCCAAGACGAGCCAAATCCAACAAAAGTTGTTCGCGGAAGAAGCACATCGAAGCAAATGGTTGCCTGTGTCAGTGGCGTTAGAGCAACGTAAGACGGTCAATTCTGAATGCTACACGACCGTTTGTTTGCCAGAAGTCTTCGGAAAAAGTCGAAGAAGAGGCGAATTATTCTTCATAATGACAATGCGAGCTCTCTCACATCGGGTCAAACAAAGGAATTTTTGACCGGCCAAAACATCGAATTGATGAGTCATCCGCCGTACAGCCCTGATTTGGCACCCAATGACTTTTTTTATTCCGGCACACGAAAAACAAATTACGTGGTCAACGATTTTCGATACCCGAAGAAGCGGTTGATGCATTCAAAACGCATGTTTTGGAGTTACTTCAATCGGAGGGGAAAAAGTGCTTCGAAAATTGGTTCAAACGCATGCAAAAGTGTATTGATCTTCATGGGGAATACTTTGAAAAGCAATAAAACCAATTTCGATCATAAATATTTGTTTTTTCATTATTAGGCCAGAAATTAAATAGCAACCCATGTACCTTAAACAGTCAACATTAAAAACGAATGGATGACCCAACATATATGAAGTCTTATGGAACAACGCAGACAATGCAAAAACTAACAAGATCAGACTGATTATGCCCATTTTCAAAGAGAAATCCGTAAAGAAATACGGATTGCTAAAGAGTAGCGGCTGAAACAAAGATGTATCCAGGCCGAAAACTTGCGTCTTGGTGACACCTTCCACCTTCATAAGAAAATAAAAGAAATAGCTGGAACATATAAAAAGAATCCCTCCTCTCATATCCGAAATGAGGCGAAGGAACCGATCTTGGACCCTGAAGAACAGCTTAAATATGTGGAAAAGTTACACCTCAAATTTGTTTAACGATAATAGATCATGTTCACCCGATCTCTTAAGGGACAATCCGTCCGGCTCAGAAATATTGAAGAGAGGTGGTTCATGCTATTTCACTAATGAAAAATGATAAGGCCCCTATCCAGATGTTCTCGGAGACATTCTGTAAATTCAGTAATGATAATTTAACAAAGCTTGTAACACTCTTTAACAACATTTATGATACCGAAGGATTGGCTGCGTTCTACATTTATTACCCTGCTAAAAACAGATAGCTCTAAACAATGTAAGGACTATCGCTTAATTAGTCTCATGAGCCATTTCCTCAAATTCTTCTTGCGCATCATTTATACGAGACTATACAAGAAATACGAAGAAGTTAGTGGAGATGGTCAGTTCGGATTTAAAGAAGGTTTTTAGGATGAGAGAAGCCATCTTCTGTCTTCAAACGCTGGTTCAGAATTGTCTGGATCAGAAACAGGATACCCATTATATTGGAAGGAGTTGGCAATGATTTTTATTTCTTTAGAATCTAGCCCTAGTTCTTGTAGATATTTCATGAGGAGGTCATATTTAATGTGGTCGAATGCTTTCTCATAGTCTAGGAAGCACATGAATACATCCTGTCTCTGATCCAGACAATTCTGAACCAGCATTTGGAGACTGAAAATGGCTTCTCTCGTCCCAGTCAATCAGCAGATGTAAGACTTCAAAATGGTGATACAACGGAAGATTTTGAAATAAGAAAGGGAGTTAGACAGGGTTGGGTATTGTCACCCATGCTGTTTAATTTATATGTCGAAAGAGCCTTCGTTGAGGCAGTGTCGAAGAGTGATCTGAGTATCAAAGTAAATGGTGTTCCGATAAACAACATCAGATATGCAGATGATACTGCCATTCTGGCAGATAGGGCAGATGCTATTCAAGCATTACTGAAGGTTATACACAAAGCAGGGGGTAACACTGGATTGAGCATCAACATAAACAAAACAAAATCCATGACCATCAGTAGAAATCCAATTCAAGACGTCCAAATTCATATAAATAGCGAGAATATAGAACGGGTTAACGTGTTCAAATACCTGGGATGCCTTGTGAATGACAAATGGGATCCGGACATGGAAATTAAAGCCAGAGTTGAGCAGGCAAGAGCAACTTTCATCAGTTACGCAACTTCCTTTCTGATAAAAACCTTAACATACAACGCAGATATCGGACGCCTACGCAGGAATCTGCACGACACCTTACGAAGAAAAATAAAAAGATATAATTGTGATCATTTTTGAAGGTCATTTCAAGGTCAACTTTGATTTTTTAAATGGAAACTCATATTTTTATGACAGCATTATGTTTTTCTAGCAAAAATACACAACTTTTGTTTCAAAAATTTTTCTCGATTGGAGTCCATTCTTACTGATAAACAACATTACACTCTTAATCGCCAAATAAAAATAAAAGCAAATGAACCTAATAATCTCAGGCGTCAAGTGAAAACTGATAAAAGATATTACACTCTCAAATCCTAAAAGAATCAAAATTTTACACAACAGAAAGGCAAACGTAACAAACTCGACCAAATTGATATGATATATGATATAACGAAAACGCCAAACTAATTAATTTCAACGGACGATTTCTCCAAGAAGAAATAAAATACCTGAAAAATTCAAAATGCATTTTAAAGGGTAAGAGTAGTACTTTCAGATGCCGCAACGTATTTTGTGGAGAAAAATTAATTCGCGGCGTAATATAATCACGAATATAGTGAAAAAACCGTGTTTTTTTTTGCATCTTTAGGTTAGGATATCTCAAAAACCTAATTCTGAGGTAGGATTTAGATTCAGTGCACCAATAACCTTCGAAAAAGTATAGTCTGTCCTCAAAGTTTGAAAAAATGTTGGCCTGTGTTTTTTTAGTCTATCTGAATTGTTGAGTTTAAAAGAATTCCCTGTAGTGGAACTTTAACAGGGCAGATGGTACACGATGGTTTAAGTAGAGATGCACCAAAGTAGTCAAAAGCACTGGCCTTAAACCGAGTCCCCTGTAGCAGATTTGAAGAATTGGAGGTAGAAAAATAGGTACTGAATGTACGGCCAAGATTTGTCCACTTCTGTCCATCACTAATTGTCACTAACTCAACCATATATTCTATTAAGAAGCATTTTTTCAAGCTCAAAAATTCGAACAAGGAAAAGAACAACTTTTGAGTATTATAACCCCACCACTGTTACTCCAACTACCCCTAGCCACCTTAATCATAGATTAAACCTCCTCGCAAAGACCCTGATTGTACCTAGACAGAGTCGACGGACTTCCACTTCCTAGGCTCTCTATATCGTCCAGTCCACGGTGTATCGAAATGGCATCCAACGTGCCCTTGTCCCTGCTTGCCAAGTACTCTGCCGTTTCTAAATCCCTAATCGTCGGTTTCCGCCAAAGTTTCAGAAGTAAACTGGAAGCCACCACGGACACGGAACTCATTGCCATCGCTGCACTTGCCATCCAAGGGGCGAGCATGAGGCCTACCATGCTGAATACCCCGGCAGCGAGTGGAATACCTGAGAAAAGAAAAATTGTTAATGTGCCAATGACACTTTTTAAGCATACCAGGTGTACAAGTATGAAATGCGGATTTTTTTTTCTAAAAAAACATGTTAAATTCGGAAGAATGATAAAAAGTGCTTTATTCAAAGTATGCTCCATAGCTTGTTATACATTTTTCCCATCTTTCGGGCAATTTGTGAATACCACGCCAGAAAATATCTTCCCCTTTTGCTGCGGACCATTCATTGAGCCATTTTTTCACATCTTCGTACGAACCAAAGCGTTGCTCAGCAAGTGCGTGACCCGCAAACAAGTGGTAATCGGAAGGAGCCAAGTCTGGTGAGTAAGCCGCATGGGGTAGAACTTCCCAGCTGAGTGCTTCCAACGTGTCGCGAACTGGTTTTGCCGTAGGTGATAGAGCATTGTCATGAAAAAAATGACTTTGTTTGCCTCTTTCGGTATTCTGGCCTTTTTTCAAGCAGCGAACGGTTCAAATCGGTCAATTGTTGTTGGTAACGTTTAGTATTAACCGTTTCCCCAGGTTTTAACAGTTCATAATAGACCACGCCCCTCTGGTCCCACCAAACACAGAGCATCGTCTTTCTGCCAAAGCGATTCGGTCTTGCGGTCGATGTAGATGGTGCGCCTGGGTCTACCCATGATTTTTTGCGCTTGGGATTCTCAAAATAAAATCCACTTTTCATCCCCTGTAATTATACGATGCAAAAACGACTTCCTTTTGTACCGAGCGAGCAAAATGTCACACGTGTTTTTGCGCTTTTCCATTTGCCTGTCGTTCAACTCGTGGTACCCATCTACCGGTCTTCTGAATCTTTCCCATCTCTTGTAGCCGATTGGAAACAGCTTGTTGACTAACGCCCAATTGCGCGGCGAGTTGTTTTTGTATTTGCGAATCATCTTCGTCCAACAATACTTCCAATTCCACTTCTTCGTATTTTTTTAGCGGTTTTCCACGTTCCTTGTCTGCAACATCGAAGTCACCACTTTTGAAACGCCGAAACCATCGTTCACACGTATCTTGCGATGGAGCATGTTCACCTTAAGCTTCTCGAAGTAATCGGTATGATTCAACAGCAGTTTTCTTCAAATGAAAACAAAAAATTAATGCTGTCCGTGAATGCTTTTTGGTCGGTATAAATTTCGACATATTGAACACAACAACACAACACTATGCACACACTTTTCCAATTTATCACTCGTGCGCGTCTGACACTTGTTGATGATACAACAAAATGGCGCAACGTCAAATCTTTATAGCACAAACTGCATTGGTGCACCATCTGTTGTCTGAAATCCGCATTTTATACTTGTACACCTGGTATTCGCAAGAAAAACATGAAAATCAAAGTAAATGACACTTTGCCATACATACCTAATAAATTATACATGCTAGCAAATACAAAATTCAGCCTTATCCTGTTAACAGTCTTTCTACTGAGTTGCAGACACGCCACTACGTCCAAAAGATCATTTCTCATGATGACCACGTGAGCGGCCTCGACGGCGACGTCCGTTCCGGCGGCGATCGCCAAGCCGACGTCAGCTTGGGCTAGTGCAGGCGAGTCGTTGATACCGTCGCCTACCATTGCTACCTTGACGCCTTTACTTTGGTACCTTTAACAGAAAAAGAAACAGCCTTTAATTAATAAGTCAAATCATGTATTATTATTTGTATAGAACACTCCGTATATGAAGGGCCTTTACCTTTGTACTCTGGCGACTTTATGTGACGGAAGCACCTCTGCGTACACTTTAGTAATGCCGACTTGTCTGGCTATACTCGCTGCGGTCTGTCTATTATCACCCGTCAAAAGTATCACGTCAAGGCCCATTTTCTTTAGCGTAAACACCGCCAGGTGAGCTTCCGGCTTGACCATGTCTGCTACGCTAATCATAGCGACGATATTTCCTAAAATTGTATAGAAAGAGCGCCTTTAAAAATAATTTAAAAAATTGGCATACCGACTCTCAAAATGTTTCTTTTTTTCTACAAAACCATGAACTGACATGGTACTCACCATTTATTGCGCAAAGAACAGCTGACCTGCCTTCTTCCTCCTCGGCTACCATACTTCTGTCCACCTCTTGCATTATCGTAAGACCGTTTCTTCTCATCCACTCCCTGTTACCTACAATACAAGATATTAACCTGCGTAGTAAAGGTCTCCCCCTCTTACTACCCCCACTGTAAAATACTGAATTATTTCTTACCTACAATGACGTTGTACACTCCCAAACCAATGTCTTCTGGTGCATCTCCCATACCAATCAGATGTCCCAGTTTCACGTTCGGGGACTGATACACTTCCACTTCGACGCCTTTGACTTTAAATGTGCCCGAACTTCCTGCCGAAACTAGAGACGTGAAACTACTGAGTTCGGGACTGTTTTTGGAATTTTTAACCACTTCAGATAAGTCCGTAATGTCGCATTTCAACCCACAACCTGGAACCGCCTGAAAAATACAATTGTATTGTTTAAATTATACTGCAGTGTATACCAGGGTCATTCGATAAGTAAAGAGACGATTGGTCTCTGCTTAAACCCATTCAACGAAACAGCTCCATAGTTCTAGGAGTGCAAGTTGGCAACTTTATGATGATGAGTTTTATTCAGCTGTTCGATCCTGTAATGTAAACATAACTTCAAAATATCCAATTTACCATGGCGAATCCATCGGAAGACTGCACTTTAGAAGAGCAGCGTTCTGTCATCAGATTTTTAGTAGCAGGAGGTGTTAAGCCAAGTGAAATACATTCTAGAATTTTATTGTAGTATGAACAAAGTTGTATGAACCGCACGAAAGTTTACAAGTGAATGGATCGGTTCAAAAGTGGCCGAACAAGAGTGTGTGAAGAGCAGCGAAGTGGACTTTCCAGTCGAAGTTTACGGTTCCTCTTTGGAATCGAGGATTGATGGACTTATTCATGATAACAGAAGAATTACTGTTGAAATGATAGCTCAGACGGTTGGGGTAAGCGTTGGAGCTGTTCACAATATTATTCAGAACCATTTACATTGCCCGCCCTTATACCTTACTGACCCAAGAAAAGCTTCAAGAATTGGGAGATTTTGCCTCATCCCGCGTACAACCTAGACCTGGCTCCGTGTGATTTTTACCTGTTCGGACCCCTCAAACATGCCCTACGTGGAAAGAGGTTTACCGACGAGGAAGAAGTAAAGGAAAAAGTGCAAGAGTGGCTTCGACGTAAACCGAAAGTATTCTTTGCCACAGAAATCGAGAAGCTAGTAGAAAGGTGGGACAAGTGTATTAACGTTGGGACGATTGTATCGAAAAGTAGGTCAAATTTTGTAGCAATCTAATAAACCGTTTTTGAGCTAGAGCTATTTGTTTCCCCTCGTAGTTAAAAAAGAAAAAGGAAACGACTCTCAATAGTTCCAGAAATTAGCATGCAGAGACCCATCTTTGAGGATTTCTTACTGACTTTACAATTGCATACAGTTAAAAAATTTGCAACACTAATTTGTGTTCTCTCGAGCCCGTGTTCAATCTTCACTCTCCTTGATTTGTTTTTATTCGACGCTACATCCATAATTCCCTATTACTTTTGTAATGTCATCATACCATCTGGGTATGGGCAGCTCTGGATTTATTTTTAACTCTTTATGGTTCCAGTCCGTCATTTTCTCTGTCCATCTAGTCTTTTTCAATCTGTGTTCTATAGTGAACCGTTTGCTTTGGCTCGCTAGTTCTCTCTTTTTTCCTCCATTAATTGTTTAGTCTCGTTTTTTAATTTTTTTCCTAATTCGTATATAAAGTGTTTACTACTTAAAAAATAACGATCTTTACTGCCTTTACTATACACGCGCCACTTTAAAGCTGCGTCCACAGGCACTGAAGCAGCCCATTATTTAAAAAGAATTGGAGGCAACACAATAATTTTTTTATGCTTACCTGAAAATTCTTAGAAGTCCCGTTAACGTCACAACCCAAAGCGTCCTTTACGTACTTCAAAATAGCAGCAGCAATAGGATGTTCCGAATTAGCTTCTGCACAACCAAGCGCCGATAAGATCAAGGCCGGACTAAAACTATCACCTATGAAAAGAAAAAAATCTGTAATATAGATCGTATAAATTGTTACATGTTCAGATCGTAAACGTCTCTTAAAGCCGTTCGGGTCGCTGAAATATTGGCCCAAATGTACACAGAAAAATTAAAAGTACTAGTTTTTTAGTGACTAATGTCTAAAATTTTAATGTAAATAAATATAATAATTTAAATATGTTACCTTGAAGCCATATTTTGGAGACTTCCGGCGTCCCTTTGGTTATAGTACCAGTTTTATCAAACATGATAGCCTTTACTTTATGAGCATTTTCTAAAGGACCGGCACCTTTGATGAGGATACCATTGATAGCACCAACACCTACACAAAAACAATATACTACATGAAGTGAAAAATCCATACAGACCTCGACACGTTTTTCTTTTTGATCAATCGTGAAAGTGCGCGGCACCCATCGTGTACATATCTTTTTCATATGCAAATATTCATGCAAAATATGCCTCGCGCGTTATGTTGATATCTTCACGTTGTCAGCTATCTTTCTCACTTCCTCTCTAGGGACTTTTCACCCCATGTAGCAAAGGAGGTATATTATGTTTCTTTCGATTTGACTACCGTGTGGTCTCGTCATTAGCGTATAAACTGAAATAAGTAAGATTAAGATTTAAAACTTTACCTGTTCCTACCATGACAGCCGTCGGTGTGGCCAATCCGAGCGCGCAAGGACACGCTATAGCGAGTACGCTCAACGCGCACCTAAACACAAACTGTAATATGATCTCCGTGTTGTTAAATCCTTGTTTCTCGTGCTCAGATATAGGGAGTTTATTTATGTCTATAAAGCCAATCACCGACCATATAATGAGAGTAAGTACTGAAATGCCGACTACACCAGGAACGAAATACCTAAAAATAAGAATAGTTATATTACCTGAGGTTACACTTTGAATATATCATGAGAAATTACAAGCTAAACATCGAAAAATATTGTGAATCTAAAACATGACGTCGCAAAACTTACCCGGCTATTTTATCAGCCAAATCCTGTATGGGAGCTTTGGACGTTTGGGCTTCTTCGACTAGCTTAACTATTTGCGATAAAGTCGTGGCTTCCCCCGTATGAGTGGCCTCGAATATTAACAGACCGTGCTGGTTTATTGAGCCTCCAATAACAGTACTACCGATTTTTTTCGGTACTGGCATACTTTCGCCCGTTATGAGACTTTCATCACACATAGATTGACCCTGGGAGGAAAAAATCATGAAAGTCATTTAAGGAAGAGTCGATAAAGTGATAGATAGCTGATAAATTAGAGTTTAACATTAGAGATTTTTTTTCGTGACTCTCGTGACTTGGGAATTATGGTCGCTTTAAAGATCTTTGTTTTTAAGTTTAGGTATTCAACAAGAAGATATCTCTCATAATGTATATATTATTTGCATGTTTCCAAATAAGTAACAAACAACTTGTTTCTTTTTAACAATTAAAAATATCCTCTCAACTCTTGGTTGAAGGAAATTCATATTCAGTGAAAATAAAACACTAAATTTTTAGTATAATTTCCACTTTAATTGATTTTCTACTTGACACGTGTTTCGCTAAAACATTAGCTTCATCAAAAGTATGGGTATAGAATGAAATAATCATTTTTCGATGGTTTTATAGTAAATATTTACAGGTAGGTTGTAACCAAAGGATCGCAAAAATTAAATTTATTTGAGACCCTCGAGATCAATAAAAGAAAGAATACAAACACACTGTTAAATGATCAAATTACTTCGGAAATTCCCCATTCTTGAATTTATATAATGAATAGATAATTTGTATAATTATTAAGATTTGTCGTTATTCTTTAGTTACAACCTACCTGTAAATATTTACTTTTAAAACCATCGAAAAATGTTTATTTCCTTCCATACCCATCTATAATATATATAAAATGCGTTCTCGTTCTCTCTGTCTGTTTGTCTGTCTGTCTGTTTGTCCGTTAGTGCGCTTATCACTGGAGAACCACTTATCCGATTTACGTACTTTTTTTTTAAAACATACATATGTTCTCTGGCCAGGTTATAGGCTATATTTTATTACGATAGGTAGCATAGGGCATGAGCAGTGACGATAATAGTGAATGAAGTCGGAAAAAAAAAAATTGCCGCTAGCGCGTTCCCTTGCAATACACCATTAAATATGGAACACTATTATGTAGCAGAGAATATCTATAATCTATAATATATATAAAATGCAATGTCTCTCTGTCTGTCTGCCTGTCCATTAGTGCGTTTATCACGCGAGAACCACTTATCCGATTTACGTGTTTTATTTTTAAATTCATACATATATTCTTTCGCCAGGTTATATAATAATAATAATCTATATCTATAATTTATATATAAAATGCAACGTCTCTCTGTCTGTCCGTTAGTGCGCTTATCACTCAAGAGCCACTTATCCGATTTACGGTTTTTTTTTTTTTAATTCATACATTTGTTCCCTGGCCAGGTTATCTATAATCTTCTCTCTATAATATAAATAAAATGCAACGTCTCTCTGTCTGTCTGTCTGTCCGTTAGTGCGCTTATCACTGGAGAACCTCCTTCCGCTTTACGTGCTTTTTTTTAAAACATACATATGTTCTCTGGTCAGGTTTTAGGATATATTTTATTGCGTTCGGTAACATAAAGAATAAGCAGTGACGATAATAGTGAATTAAGTCGGAAAATAGGTTACCGTTAGCGCGTTCTCTTGCAATACACTGCCTAAACCATTAAATATGGAACAATATCATGTTGCAAAGAATATAATATATATAAAATGGAACGTCTCTCTGTCTGTCTGTTCGTTAGTGCGCTTATCACTTGAGAACCACTTATCCGATTTACATGTTTTTATAAATTTGTACATATATTCTATATAATTCGATATTACCGTAGATAATGGGAGATAAGGTGAGATAATGGCAGATAAGTATAAATAATGAGAGATAAGTAGAAATAATGGGAGATAAGCAGAGATAAGTCTAGATAATGGGAGTTATGGTGAGATAATGGGAGATAAGGAGAAATATTGCGAGATAAGTCTAGATAATGGGAGATAAGGTGAGATAATGGGAGATAAGTGGAAATAATGGGAGATAAGGAGAAATAATGGGAGATGAGCAGAGATAAGTCTAGATAATGGAAATTACGTAGAGATAATGGGAGATAAGGAGAAATAATGGGAGATAAGGGGAAATAATGGCAGATATTTTATTACGTTAAGTAAGATAAGGAATAAGCAGTGACGATAGTAGTGAATCAAGTCCATGCGAGCGAAGCTGCGGGCACTGCTAGTACCTTTAATAAAGCTAATGTTTTAGCGAAACAGGTGTCAAGTATAAAAATCAATAAAAGTGGAAATTTTACTAAAAATTTAGTGTTTTATTCTTATTAAAAATTTCCTAGTAAATAATGAGAATTTGGCCACCCTTCTCCTTCTGTTATAGTAATGGACAAATGCGTTTCTCTAACACATTTTCTCTGACAAAATGGCGAAATAGTCTGTATTATGTGCATCATCACCCCGTGGAAAATACTAACAAATATAGCTTAGCAAAGTAGCGGCAAAACAAGAATTACAAAATTCATGTAGACCATTTCAATCAGACCAATCACAGCAGAAAGGTGTCGATTATCAAATGGCCCATCTTGTTCTGTTAAAAGTATCAAAGCAAAGTCATCAGAGCGTTACTGCATCACCCACTTATATTGATCAGACTCTTACCTGTATAACCTTTCCATCTACAGGAACTTTAGCACCTGGTACCACTTTCAAAATGTCACCTCTCTGAACTAGGTCGACGTTCACGTTCTGTTCGCTAGTTATCTCTCCTTTGGCACCTAACGTTATGATAACAGCATCTGTCGCTTTTAAGGACAGCAGTCTGCTTAGAGCTTCCGAGGTTTTGCCTTTTGCTATGTGTTCGAGCCATCTTCCTGTAGAGCACAAAAAAATAATAACTATAATGTTCACACGATATTAAATTAGGTTTTTAGCGTCGCCAAGTGGAGTTTTTCTTTTCGATAACAAAGTGAGTATAAGGGCCATACATACTCACCCAAACTAATAAACACCAGTAACATCGGAGGCGTATCAAAGAATGTTTGAGGCGACGTACTCTGTCGCATAATCATGGCAGCAGCAACCACGCAAACGGAGTAAGTGTAGGAAATAGACGTCGCCATGGCGATAAGTACATCCATATTGGTAGTGCGGTGTTTCAAGGCCTTGTAAGCTTGGATGAAGAAGTGGCGCCCTCCTAAGATCAGAACCGGAGTTGAGAAAGCGAACATTATCAGGTTTTCAAGTGAAAGACCTAAAAAACAAAGCGGAATGTATCAATCATTTACCAATCAAGCCATCATCTAATTCAATTTACCTGGTATAACACAGCACATATCTTCAGGCAACATATCATGCTTCGACATAATTATCATAAAGTACAACATAGCGACCATACTGGGCAGACCAAAACCTAGAGAAAACAAAAAAACTCCTCCTCCATTTTCTGATTTCGTCTTTCTGCATTAACCTTTCGTCGTCCCGTTCTCCTGTGGACAACCGAGCTTCATAACCTAACCTAAAAATAGTTGAAACATGTAATACATAGAGATATTAGAATAGAAGAGGTAAGTTCTCGCGAGAAGGGTGGCGCTCATAGAAAGAGAAAAAAAATATTATAGTTATTCTGTCTCTTTTACTCGGCCCACGCCCACACCACTAGGTTAAAGTGCGTACCTGTGCGAGAATGTTATTCGTATTGTTCGCTCACGCTGAAAAGAGAGACAGAAAAACTCGTATTATTTCTTTCTCTTTTTAACGATGCCAAGCTTTTGCTTATGGCAGACTCTATACTTTACCTCCTCTATTCTAATATCTCTATGGTGTAATATCTGTGAATTAAACGAACTGTCATAGACGCTGTCACTTGCTCTTGCTGTAGAGCTGTGATTGGGAGAGAAACATCAGAAGGACCCCGCAATGTTTTTGATTTTCCTAATTTACAACTTTGAATAAAGATTTTGTCGAGTTTACTTTCTGACAGTTACATATAAGCAAAACCAAAAGCCTATTGAGAATACCGTCGTTAAAATTCATCGTGAATACATTTCCATCTGGATTAAGATGTACAGTTACACATATTAATCTACGACCATAAAAAATTACTATGCTCACCCGTTTATAGCCTCTATAATAGTTCTAGGTCCCGTTACTTCTGGATCATATTTGAACTTTCCTCTCTGCACCGTCAGAGCCACTTGCGCGCTTATCACGCCGGGAACCTTAACAACGTTGCTTTCGATTTTGTGCACGCAACTGGCACAAGTCATGCCTGAGATTTCTAGGTCCACCTGAAAGAAAAAAAATCCTGCAAGATTTCTAATCCATTTCACGTTTTTTTTTATACATCTTCTTCAGATAACTATAAGGTAGTCACAGAGATTTGAATTATTATTATTATTACAGAATTTATATATCTAACTTACTTCGGATTGGCCGGCTCCGGACTGGACCATAACAGAAGAAGGGAACCCCAGATCTGTTATCGAGGCTGCTATGTCGGGCGGCGTTACCAGACTGGGGTCGAACTGTATCTCCGCCCTAGCGGCGAGAAGAGAAACTAATATTTTATGGCATCCTAAAAGAAATAAAATAAAATAGTTATACAATATCACCCTTATAGCTTGCGTATGTAAATCCGAATGTAAAGTGACGACAAAAAAAAGAATAACCCATACTATTTAAGTACTATATCACCAATCGTTAATAAAAATGTAAAAGTACGTACTTTTAAAAGTTTGTTAAAAAATACGAACATCACATCTCTATATACGGTAAAAAAAATGTTTTGATAATCACTTTATATTATGACGTCAAAATATAGTTCAGATTTAAGAATGCAGTAAGAGATTACAGTTGGGTAATATTTCGTTGTTTCAATCCTTGTGCTATTGTCAAAACTTTCTTACAGTTTTACTAAAAATACAAAATGTACTGATGGAAATTTTATAAACGTAAGTACTTCAATAAGCTACATATATACAAAAAAAACTGCACTGATACCTTTTGATACTTTTAAGTAAAAACAAAAAAACCGGTCAAGTGCAAGTTAAACTTGCGCAATTAGTGTTCCGTACGTTGATTGCTTTTAAAATAAAAAAAAATTGTTACAAAGGTATAAAATGATCAGTGACTTCACAAAATACACCCCAAATGAGTTTTCAACAAAGTTTGTTTCCAATCTTTACTGAAATCTGATGACCTTGGAATTTTTGTTTTTTTATATACCATTTAACTTATTAAAGGTAATACACTCGTGATAATTTTCGTTCAATCTACACCCCTTGGAGAATATTCCAGAATTTTTTCGAAATTTTTTGATAAGTACTTTTCGAGATAAGGCCCGGGACAGCGATTTTTCGCGAATTTTTAAAAATAATACAAGGAAAAGTGCGCGCAAGTATAATATTATATATATATTTTTTACTCGTGTTTTCACAAGCTTTCATTTGACACCACACTCGATGACCTAGTAAAAAATTTTTTTTTTCACTTCCCCCCTTAAGTCAAAATTTAATTCTCAAAACTACATGGCTCTGATGAGGCCATCAATTCCTATATTATTACCAAATTTCACCTTTCTATGTCAAATAGTTTCGGAGAAAATCGGGTGTGACAGACAGACAGACAGACAGACACCGAAGTGATCTTATAAGTGTTCCGTACGGAACACTAAAAATCATCACAGATGCTTACAAAACATTTGAAGCAACATGACATTAAGTGATGCAATTTCTCTGACCGCGACTATATACAGTGGCGTGCAAAAGTTTCCGGCCAGTGACATTTCGTACTCTAATTTATTAAAAAAAAAGACTGATTTTTAATCACGAGATGTGAGTATGAGATATAGGAAACAAAATAACATAGTAAAAGAATATTATTTATATTTGTGAATATATTTATTATTATTATTCTTATATTTATATGTGCAAAAGTTTCCGGCCACTTTGTACTACGAGAAAAATTATTAGTCCATATGCTTTATAATAGACTTAAATTATATTTTTATGTTAATATTTTGTAGCCATACCCTTTGCAGCGATAACAGCAGCACAACGATGTGGCATTGGCTCAATTGATTAATACAAGCAGGTGAAATTTTATTCCATTCTTCCTTCAATGATATGAATAATGCGGCTTTATTTGAATATGTATGCTTTCGAACTTGACGATCTAGCGTTTCCCATAAGTGTTCTATTGGGTTCAAGTCCGGTGATTGAGATGGCCAGCTTAAAAGTCTCACATTTGAAGCGGAAAACTACTGTTTTAACAACTTGGATGTATGTTTGGGGTCATTCTCCTGCTGAAATATTCAATTCTGCGGCAATGTTTCTTCAACATATGATAACAAATTGTTTTCTAAAATGTCCTTGTAAATATCAGCGTTCATATTTGCGTTGATCTCGATCAATGAGCCGACTCCTTGTGTAGTGAAAATTCCCCAAACCATCACAGTTCCTCCACCGTGTTTTACAGTAGGAATTTGGTGACGTCTTATTGGTATATTTTTCGTACCAATAAGACGTCGTACATGTTGTCTACCATCGCTTCCAAAAAGATTAAATGTAGATTCGTCTGAGAAAGCTACTTTTTTCCAATCTTTGATTTTCCAATTTAGGTGATCTTTGGCAAATTGTAATCGGGCCTTCTTATTCTTTTTACTGATTAATGGTTTTTTAATACCTATACAGCCAAAAAGTTCCACATTATGTAGTCTTCGTGTCACAGTACTACGACTAACATTAGCTAGGTTTTCATCCTTTAGCTCGCGTGCAATTTCGCAGCAGTTTTCTTGACATCCGCAGTTGATTTGCATTTAATGATACGATCTACTTTTTTAGACGTTTTTCTTGGTCTTCCACTACGCGGACGATCTTTTAAACGATATCCACAACGGTATTTTACAATAATATCGTTCACGGTTGATTTACCTATCGATGCTAATGAAGCAATCTCACCAGAAGATTTTCCTTCTTTTGAAAATTTTATTACTCTTTCACGAATTTGGCTTTGCATATGCCGAGCCATGTTTATGCTCCCACGACCTTTTATGAACTAAATGTGAACATTCAACGCGCTATTATTCGTAAATACGTCTTTGAACGTCCTACTGCGTCAACGTATATTATGTGGCCGGAAACTTTTGCACATATAAATATAAGAATAATAATAATAATAAATATATTCACAAACATAAATAATATTCTTTACTATATTATTGTGTTTTGCACGCCAATATATATATATATATATATATATATATATATATATATATATATATATATATATATATATATATATATATAAATCCAACACAACCCCAAGAGAATTAAAAAAAAATTCTCGGTGCTGGTGAGATTAGAACCCACGAATTAATTTTACACTTATAAACGTAAATTATAAATCACTTTATTCGTGCAGAACCAAAGAAATTATGATATTGTAACGTAAGTTTAAATGTTAGATTGAAAAAAACCATTTCATTATTAGCAATATTACCTGGAATCTTTTGTACGTGTTTCTCTATAGCAGCGACACAAGAAGCACACGTCATTCCTTTAATTTGAATTTGGCACTTTTCTAAATTTACCTCTGTACTGTTTAAATTCGTGTTTCCGTTTAGAGTACCATTGGCTTTGGGAGATTTCTTTTCTAAAATGAAAATGTATGTTTTAGCATATATTAAGGCACTCCGCTTGTTTACACCTAAACGCGATCGAACATTAATAGTGGACTCGAGAAAGAGCAACTGGAAATGATGAGTTACGATATGGTTGAATGGAAGTTTCTAAAATTTATAATATTTAATGGTTCATCGGCTTTCGCCATATTATTAAAAGTCTAATCTAATGAAATAAAATTAACGTGTATAGTTTTAGCTAATAAAAAAGAAAGTAAATAACATTATATTTATAAGAAACAGCTCAATATTTTCTAAATTTGTACTTCAATAAGTTACATATAAACTGCTATTAAAATTAACAAATATAAGTGGCAATACTGTCACGCATTACCACCAAGTTTTACTAGCAAACGACATGCGATCATTCCGGTTTTTAGAGGCGCTGCACGTCCGGGGGATATGGTAATTTTTTTTTTGCATAACACAATGTTGAAATTTTGTCCAGTGTTTTCTGTTTATCCTTAATGCGCTCATTGCAGTTTCTAATAGATCACAGATCTGAAGGAGAAACGATGTTGTGAATGACATACTCTGCCTATTCTTTTTCGTGTCTGGGGCACAGCTTAAAAACTGTGCCTCGATTTCATTCAAACATTGCTTTTTGATGGGAAAAAATACAGCCAGAACCCAAGAATGGCTTGACAAATGTTATGAAACATCTGCTCCGTCGAAAAGTCGATTAAGGACTCCTTAAATGGTTTAGTCAAACTTTACAAAAAAAGCTAGTGAATTGGAAAGGAAAATAGAGAACACCAAGTTTAACTGTTCTAGAAATTGGATTGAACGATATAATATTAGTGTGGGTAGATAGTAGGAGTGGATATGGCTATTGTTGATCAGCGATTCACCGATGTATGGCCGGAAATTCGAGAAAAATATGCAGATGAAAAGGGTATGTTTTACAAGATGACGCCTGATAAGACATTAAAATTTGTCGGAAAGAATTGTGCAGGTGGAAAATTACACAAGTCTGCAAAAAAAAAAAAAAAAAATTGAGAGATGTTTTGGTTTTTTTTTGCGTAATTCTTATGTTTTTGGGTGTACTGAATCCGAAAATGACTTTCATTTTGTCATAGAACGTCACGTTTTCTGACAATGTAGGTATCTATGTTAAACAAGTTATCATCTTAAAATAAAAGATAAAAGACTAAAATTTTTTTTTTTTAATTTATAATTGCGTAACAAAACTTATTTTTTTATCTAAAATACATTCATTAGTAAGCACTAAACACATTTCTTTTTCCCAGTGAGACTCCTTTTGGTACATTTTCGCTTGTAGGAAGCATCTGGAAGGTCTCTCTGAAGCGTCCAACAGTAGTCTGCCATCATTGAGACGCTCCATCTTCCCTGGTATCTTTTTTCCATCTCCTTAATATCTTGGTGAAATCGTTCACCTTGCTCTTCACTCAGATCTCCTAAATTTTCTGGAAAGTAGTCGAGGTGGGAATGAAGAAAATGTACTTTTAAACTCATTAGGCAACCTAAAGCTTGAAATGCTTTTAACATTCTTTTGACGATTTCTTTGTAGTTAGGGTCTTTGTTATTGCCGAAAAATTTCTCTATGACCTCTTTAAAGGCAATTCACCTTTCTCTTTGAGGATCCGTCATGGTTGTGATGAATTGTGGATCAGCCATAAGCCGTCTAATATCTGGTCCAACGAAAACACCTTCCTTTAACTTTGCCTCCGAGAGGCCTGGAAACTTTGATATTAAGTATTTGAAGCAATTTCTATCTCTTGGAAGTGCCTTTACAAATTGCTTCATCAATCCCAGCTTTATGTGAAGCGGTGGTAGAAGAACTTTATGAGGAGGCACCAAAGTTTCATGCAGGACGTTCTTTTCGTCAACTTTAAGCTCCCTCGGAGGCCAACACTTTTTAGTCCAGTGATTTGCTCGCCCCCCCCCCCCCCCCCCCCCGGTCTCTACTATCCCATAGACACAAAAAGCAAGGGAATTTGGTAAACCCAGATTGTTGTCCGAGCAACATGCCCAAGATTTTTAAATCACCGCACACTTGCCAACCGTGGTCTTTATATTTTAATTTGCAAAGAACCAATTCCAAGTTCTTGTAGGTTTCCTTGAGGTGTACGGAATGACCGACAGGAATGGAAGCATAGAAACCGCCATTGTGAAGCAGAATTGCCTTAAGGCTTCTTTTTGAAGAATCTATGAAAATACGCCACTGTGCTGGGTCGTATGAGATCTTAAATGTATCCATCAAACCTTCAATATTGGTACAATAAACCAACTCGTCCTCTTGGGCAAAGTAGGAAGTGAACTGCTTCTCACGATATCTAAACCAGGAGGAAGACACTCCCGGCAAAAGTAAGTTCCTGCTTTTGAGCCTTGGTCCAAGCAACTCAGCAGCGTTTTTGGGAAGATTCAAGTCTCTTACCAAATCATTTAGCTCGCCTGGGAAAACAATTTCGGACTGCTGTCATCTTCAAATTGAAAACTTGACTTGTCATCGGGTTCACGTACAGCACCATCTTCGTCAGAACTTGGAATCTCTTCCAAGGTAGCAGGGGCCTTGGGCACTGGTATTTCGGTCCCATGAGGGATGGGACGAATAGCTGATTGCAGATTGGGGTATGAAATGGACTGCTTCCATTTTGAATTATACCCTTTCACATTACACGAACAAAAGTAACAATCATCACTAGGGTTCTTTTGCTCGCGCCATACCATAGGAATCGCATATCGGAAAGCTTTTTTCTTGCTCTTAAACCAATTTCGAAGGTCTTCAACACATCGTTTGCAGACTTTATGAGGTGCCCAAACTTTATCCTGATCTCCAAGTTTTAAGCCAAAATACGTGAAGTATACTTTTTTTACAAAGTCTGTAATATTAAGTTGTTGCTTTAATACCATATATTCGCCACAAATATAACAGAAACTGTCAGACGAATTCACACACTTCCGCACAGATGACATTGCACTATATTGAACCAAGATCTATAAAACAATGACGAGTTAACACGTAATTGTACCGCGCCACTTTCTACACTATCGGAGCGCGCACGTTCTGGGTACAACGTTTATGTTTGTTAATTTAGCTCACACAGGGCGTTCTTTATTTAGACAGTAATGATAGTTATGGCCTGTATACATTTAAAAACAGTAATCAAGATAAAATTGTATTTATGACTTCAAGTTAGCCCAAAAAAACCCTTTTTTATAATAAAATTTTGCGTTTTGCAAAATAACCTGACGTTCTGGAATTTTTTGAGTATTTTTTTAGTTTTCAGAACACCTAAACACATAGAAATCAGTTGAAAACATCCAGACAGCATTTTTGTTGCAGACCTGTAAGGATTACTGTTTTAAGCATGGCGGATTTTTAGGGAAGGAATGTATAGGACTCAGATGATGAGCTACCACTGACTCAATTGATTGAAAAACATCGAGAAGATCCTACTGATTGTCTAGAATTTGTTTACGATGCTGACATTCAACAAAGTACAGTGGAAATCGAGATTAAAATGATGTTTAATCACTTTAATTTTGACGAATATGTATGTGCTGATAATGAATTAATGACGAGAGAAATATTAACTGATGATCAAATTGTGCCATCAGAGCCTTCTGGAAAGATTTTAAGCGATAATGGCGACGAAGACGAGCTTGGAGAAGGAGATAATATTTATGTTCCATTAATTTCAGAAATGACTAAGAAAATGACCGAAACTCGCAGTTTTTTGGAATCTCGTGAAGTTCCTGAACATATATGGAGTAGTTTTTGTGACAATTATATAAACACCATTTCTTTTTCAAGTAAAATTGTACAAACGGAAATTACTGATTTTATTGTATAAACTACGTACTTTAATGTTTTCGTTTATACTCGCACATACACATTTTTAGTAATTTTTTGGAGTTCGTTATAAACGGATTTCACTCTATATTTGTGTAAATTGTAGATAAAACATATTTTTTCTAAAATGTGTACTTTTCATAGGCTTCTAAATTAGAGAGGGCATGTAAATCGCACTGATAAAGTCACATTTCAAAACATATTCATTAGAGTGATCATAAAAAAAAAATTCTCACATTCGTCAGGCTTAGCTTGAATATAATTCTACCTTTAAGAAAAGAATATTCCGTGTGTAAAAGGCTAATAATACAGGTAAAGATCTTTATAAGAGTTGGATTTTATTACAGGTTTCGCTACTATATAGGGTTTACTGCGGTTATGACGTATATTTTTCAACAGCGATGGGATTAATTTAACATACATAATATAAGAAATATTAACTGATTATCAAATTGTGACATCAGTGACTTCTGGAAAGATTTTAAGTGATAATGACGACGAAGACGAGCTTGAAGAAGGAGATAATATTTATGTTCCATCCATTTTAGAAATGACTAAGAAAATGACTGAAACTCGCAGTTTTTTGGAATCTCATGAAGTTCCTTAACATATATGGAGTAGTTTTTGTGACCTTGACAATTATATAAACACTCTTTCTCTTTCAAGTAAAATTGTACAAACGAAAATTACTGAATTTATTGTATGAACTACGTATTTTAAAGTTTTCGTTTATACTCGTATATGTACCAACATACATAATAATAACTTTAGTGTGACTTGGAAAAATTATTAAAAATATCACAGAGGAAAATATAAAAGGAAAAATTGGAGAAGACCAAGCGGGCTTTACGGCCGGAAAATCATGTATAGACCACATATACCCTATAAAATAAACAATGGAAAAAAAACTGGCAAGGAATAGACAAGTTCATTTAGCCTTCATAGATACAAGAAAGGCCTATGACTCAGTACCAAGACAAAGATTATGGAAAGCAATGAACAGAAATAGGCATTGGCAAAAAACTAAAATATGCAGTAAAACTCTCTACGAAAACAACACAGTGAACATAAAAATAGGACATAAAATAGGGAAGAGACTCCAAACATCAAAAGGCCTATTACAAGGATGCTCTACATCCTAGATAACGAAACAATAATCAAAGGAACCGATAGATTTAAATATCTAGGAATCATCATTTCAAAAAACGCAACATCAGAAGAAGAGATTAAAGCTAAACTAGGACAAACGCCAACATGCATAAGACAATTAAATTCGATCCTGTGGGACAAGCACATTACAAAGAGAAACAAAACACGCATATACAAATCAATAATACAAAGCATAATGACATACGGGTCAGAAACATGGACGATTAACAAAAGAAATAAATCTAAAATTAACGCGGTAGAGATGGAGTATAGGAGAAGATGTTGTAGAGTGACACGTATGGAGAGAATAACAAATGAAGAAATAAGAAGCAGAATGAACATCAAAGAGAACGCAATAAATACCATTGAAAAAAAACGATTAAAATGGTATGAACACATAAGACGAAGCGAAGATAATAGGTGGATAAAGAAAATAACGGAGTGGAGCCCTATAGGAAGAAGAAAAAGAGGAAGACTCGGACGATCGTGGAGAGACGATGTGGACGAGGCTATGGAGGACAGGGATCTAACAGATGGAGACTGGGAAGATAGAAAGAAAGCTTTGATAAAAGCACAAGTCCTGACAAAGAAACCACTGAGAAAGGAATCACTCGCCGCCTAGACCCACCACCATCAATCCCAAATGCAACCGACGAAGTATTTAATCAAAAACTCCCGCAACGACAAAGAAATCCCAACAGCACAAAACCAAAATTCAAACGGCAAATAAGAATAGAAAACCAAATCAACAACATCAGGAGATATCTAGGACACCTTACCCAGTTTATCAACGGGAACGTGTCCAAACGAGTCACGCAGAGTATAAACAAGATCAAGTCCGGGTCTCCCGACAGAACACTGCCAGAAATCCTGGATACTCTGAAACAAAAATTATCCGTATATGCCGCAAGACTTCGTAGATACAAAGAACCAAATGAGAGGAAAGATACCAACAACCTCTTCCGAAGAAGCCAAACACAGTTCTACCGGAAAACTATGCACAGCAAACAGACAGCGGTGACCGAACCATCAAACAAACAAGAACTCGCAGATCATTGGAAAAGTATCTAGTCAGAACCCAAACTACCCAATAATAACACCCCCTGGATCAAAGCCAAAGAAGGCAAAGATAATCATGTGACAGAACAGGAAAATTCCACATTAACTACTGTGGGACCAAAGAGCATGATGAGGCGCCTGGATGCAAGAAGTTCCGGAGGTAGAATGGCCCCCCGTTCGGATCTCCGGGTAGGGGCTGGTTCGGAGGCGTCGACTTGCAGACATCATAATTTTAAGATAGATTTTTGCAACATACGAGGTATAAACTCGAACATAAATTCAGTGCATCAACACCTGCAATCAGATAAACCTCATGTACTCGCTCTATGTGAAACCAAGGTCAGTCCATCGACCAGCACGGTCAACTATCTTTATCCTGGGTACGACTTCTATTCCCGATTTAGGCCTAACTTTGGAATCTGTCTTTTTGTCAGAAGCGACCTCTCTTGTCAACGAGAAAAAGCTCTGGAGCCCCCAACTTTGATGTTATGTGGTTAAAAATAACGACCAAGGTTCATCTGTATCCTGTATCGACCACCAAGTGATACCAATTTTCGAACACTTTTCGCTTCTCTTGCAGACACCATCGATCATTTACAAAGTAACTATCCAAGTGCCGAAATTGCCATCCTGGGCGACTTTAATGTCCACAATATCAACTGGCTCAAATATTCAAATACTACCGACGAACAAGGTCGTGAAGCTGAATCATTCTCAATCAGTTGTGGCTTAACTCAGCTTATTGACGAACCAACACGGATCCCTGATCGAGACGGGGAGTTCGCCAGTCTTCTTGATCTGTTTTTAACCACCAATCCGGAGATTTACACGGTCACCGTAAATCCGCCGTTAGGTTCTTCCGACCATAAACTGCTTTCGACATCGAGTATCCTGCCAATCAGTGACAGAGAGGCGCCTAGGCCGCGCAAGATTTGGCACTACAAATCTGCTAAATGGGAAGATCTCATGGAATACTTTCGAACTTTCCCTTGGATGGACGTTTGTTTTCGATCCGATAACCCATCTGACTGCGCCAGGGAGGTCTCCGATGTTATTTTGGCTGGTATGGAAGCTTACATCCCTTTTTCGAAGAAATGCTCCTCCAACGGCAAGCCTTGGTTCGACCGAAAATGCAAAGAAGCTGTTGCTTCTAAACATATTGCTTACCGACAATGGCGTGAAAATCCTAACACCTTAAATCGAAACATCTTTGTTCATGCCCGGAACAGATGCAAGGGAATTATCGACGAAACCAAGGAGGCACACAATCAACGAATTAGAAACAAACTTCTCGCTTGTCCCAACAATTCCAGGTCCTTTTGGGCAGTCGCTAAGGCAGTTAGTCAAAACTTTACCAAATCCACGATACCACCACTCACACGGCCAGATAATTCCATTGCAACCACACCTGTTGAGAGAGCGAACTTGTTGGCTGAACTCTTTGCTTCACATTCTACTGTCGATTTCCAAGGAAAAACACCACCTACTATTCCCATATTGCAGTCAAGGATGCCCGATGTTGTCTTCAGACAGCGCATCATAAAGCGTATTTTAATGAAGCTAGACACCAAGAAGGCTTCTGGCGCTGACGGAATACCTGCCATAGTTCTCAAAAACTGTGCAAGGGAACTAACACCAGTTTTCTGTAGACTTTTTAACCTATCCTACAGAAAGGGAATATTTCCGTCCTGCTGGAAATGTGCCACGGTTCAGCCGATACCTAAAAAAGGTAAGAAGACCTTGCCAAATAACTACCGACCAGTTGCACTGCTTTCAATAATATCGAAAGTCATGGAAAAGGTTATCAATGAGCATCTTCTAAAATATCTTGAACGATTCAATATTATTAGCGATCACCAATATGGTTTTCGTAAACATAGATCAACAGGAGATCTTCTGACTTATGTAACACATGTTTGGAACAACGCAATTGAACACTTTGGAGAATCTCGAGCGGTTGCTCTTGACATATCCAAGGCATTCGACCGTGTTTGGCACGATGGACTGTTGGCTAAGTTGCGCTCTTATGGTATGTCTGAAAGGTTCTGTTTGTGGCTCTCATGTTTCCTCAGAGAGCGTTCTTTACGAGTGGCGGTCGACGGATTTCTTTCAAACACCCTCACTATCAACGCCGGTGTGCCCCAGGGCTCCATACTGTCTCCTACTCTCTTTCTCATTTACATTAACGATCTGCTGGAAAAGACCGGGAATCCAATCTATAGCTTTGCAGATGACAGTACGCTTGTCTCTTCATTCACCTTGAACGCTCGGACAACGGCTGCTCAGGCGAATATCCGCAGACAGCAGGAGGTCGTTCAACTTAACAAAGACCTGGAAGAAATTCTATCTTGGGGTGACAGTAACCAAGTGGAATTTAACGCTACAAAAACCCAAGCGGCAGTTTTTTCTAAAAAAGTTAACGTTGCTGAACCCGACATAGTTATGTCGGGGCACTCCATTCCCCTAGCATCGTCGCTCAGTTTGTTGGGCGTTAGTTTGGGAGCAAATATGTCTTGGCATGAACATGTTGCAGGCATAGCAAGGAGAGCTTCTCAAAAACTGGGAATATTATTTAGAACCAGAAAGCTTTACACCCCACAGCAACTGTTAATTCTTTACAAAGCCCAAATTCGACCAACTATGGAATACTGCTCCCACGTTTGGGGCTCCGCTCCCAAACATACACTGCATTTGTTGGATTCTGTTCAGAGAAGAGCGGTCCGTCTGATTGGGGACCCGGAATTGACCGGCGGCCTTGATTCGCTGGAACATCGAAGAACGGTTGGCGACTTGAGTCTGTTCTACAAGTATTTTCATGGAGAGTGTTCGAAGGATGTAGCCCGCTTAGTTCCTCCCAAAGCGGTGCATGTTAGAAATACACGTCGCGCTGGTGCTTCGCATCCGTGTGAGGTTCAGCTTGTTACTCCGCGTACGACGCTTTTCAAGCAATCTTTTATATGGAGAACGTCATCCCTTTGGAATAATTTGCCCAGCGCTGTGTTTCCCACCGAGTACAATTTGCAGCGATTCAAGAACAACGTGAATCGCTTTTTCCGCACTCGTGCCGCTCCTGGAGCGCTTTAGGGACTTCCCTGCAGCACGTGTGCTAGACCAATAAAAAAAAAAAAAAAAAAAGAAACGGATGGAACCAAAGGCTGAGAGAAGGAAGACAGCGTCAGCTGTAGAAAATCCTTGTTATATATATATAAAAATGTGCCATCAGTGACTTCTGGAAAGATTTTAAGCGATAATGACCACGAAGACGAGCTTGGAGAAGGAGATAATATTTATGTTCCATTAATTTCAGAAATGACTAAGAAAAGGACTGAAACTCGCAGTTTTTTGGAATCCCGTGAAGTTCCTGAACATATATGGAGTAGTTTTTGTGACCATTTCTTTTTCAAGTAAAATTGTACAAATGAAAATTACTGATTTTATTGTATAACTACATATTTTAATGTTTTCGTTTAGACTCGTATATGTATCAACATACATAATAATAACTTTAGTGTGACTTGTTTTATTTTCCTTTGAACGTTTTCTTTTATATAATAATTATTATTATTTATTATTCATTTTTCTAAGCATTAGCGATATTAGATTTTGTTTACTGTTTGTAACGAACTTCGGATATAGCGAACCATTTTTAGTGATTTTTTGGAGTTCGCTATAAACGGACTTCACTTTATTTCCTATTTTATTATAAAACTTTTGAAAATAAAAACATTAATAATAAATAATAGTGGTGTATTATGTATAGCACAATAACCTACCTTTTTTAACCTCTTTCCCATTAATACTTTTCAAATACGCACTGAAACCCATGTCTTCAATTTGATCCACTATCTCGTTAGGTTTAATCGTGTCAGGCGAATACTGAACATACGCCTCCTTTTCTTCTAAATTCACTTTTACGTGAGTTACACCACGTTTTGTAGCCAACATACCTAAAAAACAATTTTTCTTTAGTATTTCATTATTCTAAATCGAAAGAAATATTCTCTTCTTGTAGTAGATCGAGCTAAAATTTGGCCCTCTCTCAACAAAATCAACGATATACCACTGAAGACAAATATTTAAACAAACAGATAAGTATTATAAACTTATTAGTTAAAACCAAAACTAATATTATAACAAAACTAAAACTGCAACCCAGCACACAAAGACATCCTCCCCAATATCACAATAAACAAACAACAATAAACATTTCTTATCCCAACTCATTCCTATAAGAAGCACAACAGGATTTACTCAGTGTGTAAAATGCTTTATTCAACAAATAATTCATCATAATTTTTTTTGATTTAGAGACTTCGAACTGTGAGCGGAAAACTATTATAAATATTTAGGATTTATACTTAGGCCCCAGAATTTCTAGCAAGGGGGGGGCTACAAAGAAGAAAATTCAAAGAAGGACAATGCTGACCAAAACTGCAATGACAAGCCTAAGAAAAGTATGGAAAGATCACAGAACAAATAAGATGACTAAAAAAAAGGCCTGTGAATTCATTAATATTTCCTATAGCTACATACGGAGCCGAAACATGGACTATTAATGTAGCATGCAGTAAAAAAATAGAGGCTTTCCAAACTATATGCTACAGGCGAATACTCAGAATTTCCTGGACAGCTCATAGGACAAATGCGTCTGTTCTGAGCCATCTTAACATTCAAAATAGTGACCGGCTGTTACCACCGATTCAGAGAAAAATAACATCATTTTTTGGTTACATATGGCATGGAAAAGTTGCTGATCCACAGGGGAAAGTCGCCGCACAGTGATTCGGCAAGAACATGCTAGCGGGACAATATTCATGACGTAATTTCCAGGAACCACTTATAACGACTTGTAAACAACCCCCCCCCCCCCCCATCACCTCATAAAGGTATCTTATCAGGGGGTCAAAGTAACCCTTATAAGAGAGGTCATTTTCATTTGCAAATCAGTTGCATTTTATGCACACTTGTGATAACATATTTTAAAATTGGTAGCAAAGTGAAACGAGTTTTTTGTGATGAAATATTCTGTTGAAGGTATGTACTCTATTATGACTTATATTTTTTATAAAAAATATGTATACTTTTGGTGTAATATCAATTTGTAAATGTATAGATAAATCCAGCAAATTTTACATTAATTGTAAACTTTAAAAGTAGCAACTTTTTTTTATCCACATATATCCACCTAGATTTTTCTATATGTAATACCTACAACATTCAGGCACAGATTCATATATATTATAGACCCCGAAAAGGCCCGAAAGTAAAATTATTTAATTTTTTTCAGAACTAGTCGTGACTATGACGAAAATGGAGTTTTTTGAAGAATGGCTAAAACATGAGAAAACTGAACGAAACAGTGGCATTTTTTATTATATAAGTGAAAAATTCAATATGTCTGATGTTTCTGACGATTCTCTAAAACGACTCAAAATGAAAATATCAAGCCTTTCAGCAAAATTCAATCAAAAGTGGACTTCTTTAAAGTGTAACAAAGAAATGTTTCTAATCAAACATAAAGATTGGTTAGAGGGATCCGGAATCGAAATAAAGATGTGTGTTAACCAGCCGTGCACTTCAACATCATCAGCGGCTCTTTCCGTAGGGCGACCCAGAAAATCATTTGAAGACTCATCAACGAAAACGAAGAGACGGAGAGTAGAAGATCTTTTGGAATCGCGAAGTGCAAGTGAGCTAATTACAGCAGTTGAGTTAGCTACTCGAAAAGAAGGGCATCGAAGTGTTGCTAAACAGATCCATAACGTCGCGCTCAGTGAAACTATAGAAAAGAATAAGTGTTCTGAACAAAGTCGGCAGTTAACACCAGACGAAGCTTTAGCTTATTATGTGGACTCGAAATCGACTTCTCACTCATATAAACAAACAAGAAAATGGTCAATGAAAGCGGGACATCAAGTGTATCTATCGTTTTATAGTTTAGGTAAGTCCAAAGCTTCTTGTTGTCCTTCTGACGAATATATTTCTGTGACTGAATCTCGAGCTGAAATTAAACTTCACGCAATTTTGGATAAAACGGCTGAACGATTAGTTAAAGCTCAGACGGAAGTCATTAGAAGTGTGTTACCTCGTTCATATTATACGTTGGTAAGCAAATGGGGCTGTGATGGGAGTTCGGGTCATAGCACGTATAAGCAGAAATTTGAAAACACTAACGCTACAGACGAATTTTTGTTCGTATACTCATTTGTCCCTTTGAGACTGCTTGATGGCGAAACTGTGATCTGGCAAAATCCAAGACCTTCTTCTACTTTATATTGCCGTCCTATTAAGTTTATTTTTGCCAAGGAGATAAAAGAGTTTACGAAAGAAGAAACTTCTAAAATTTTAGATGAAGTCAGCTTCTTCCAACATTATGTAACGTTGCTGGATCTCAAATCTCTGTTAAACACGATTTGTTGTTGACAATGACTGATGGCAAAGTGTGCAATGGCTTAACAGACACAAGTTCAACACAAAAGTGTTATATTTGCGGTGCCACCCCGTCTACTATGAACGAGGAGTCAAAGAAATATCCCAGCAACGAAGAACGCCTTGCATTTGGTTTATCTACTTTACATGCATGGATCCGCACGTTTGAACGTTTGCTTCACATCAGCTATCGTTTAGAAATAAAAAAGTGGCAAGTCAGGGGAGATAACGACAAAGCTATTGTGAAGCAACGCTCACAAGAGATACAAAAACTGTTTAAAGATCGTATGGGTCTCATTGTAGATAAAACAAAACCTGGGTATGGTAACACAAACGATGGAAACACAGCACGTAGATTTTTTTTCCAAAGCTGAATTGAGCAGCGAAATTACAGGATTAGACGTAAACCTTATTCGTAGATTTCATGTAATTTTAAGAACTTTGTCATCGGGATATGACATAAATTATATAAAATTCGAAAAGTTTTGTGTTGATACTAGAAAATTATACCTTGATCTGTATTCGTGGTATTCCATGCCCGTTACTGTGTATAAAATTCTTGTACACAGCGCGGAAGTTATAAAGTCTTTTCTTCTTCCCATTGGACAACTCTCCGAAGAAGCCCAGGAGGCAAGAAATAAAGACTGTCGTAGATTCCGTGAACAGCACACCAGGAAGCGGTCACGTATTGCCACAAATACAGATCTTTTGAGAATGCTTATAATTACGTCTGATCCTGATCAACTCGTATAGAGAATTACCGCGAAGGAAATTTACTTCTTTGCCATCGGAGGTT
This sequence comes from Pachyrhynchus sulphureomaculatus, assembly GCA_019049505.1. Lineage (NCBI taxonomy): Eukaryota > Metazoa > Arthropoda > Insecta > Coleoptera > Curculionidae > Pachyrhynchus > Pachyrhynchus sulphureomaculatus. The sequence continues at coordinate 133,057,936 of CM032448.1, read as the reverse complement.
CTGCAGTTGATTATCCCACCTTCATTGCCATCCGAAACACCATCGGTAAGTCATCATCACGAATTAAATGAGGAGGATTATTTACTCTCTGAATATTCTACTGAGCGGAGAGCGGTGATGACGACTCATCTGATGGTGATTAGTAGGTTTAAGTATTTTTTTATTGTAATTATTATTCTTATTTTATTGTGTGTTGTAGTTGCTTATAATTCATGCCTTAGTATATACGTTATTTAATATTATATTTCTTTTACTTATACACCTTGTTATTGTAAATAATTGATATATAGATACTGTTATTGTACTAGTTTATTTTAAAAGAAATAATATTTTGTAAATTAATAAATGTGGGTACTATCATTATGATTTTTATTTTTTTCCTAGAAATTTCTTTGTAAACAAACATGATTGTGCTTTTCACACATAATAAGTTGGTAGACGTATGTAGCTAATTAAAGAACAATTAGCGACAATAGTGAACAAATGAGACACATTAGTAAACCACTTCCGTCTTGCAGCTACATATTTCGATTAATACACATACAGTACACATTTTTTCTTAAAATAGCTTAAGATACCTGGAATATACATAAACAATTGAAATAAGTGAAGAAATAATATTGTCCCGCTAGTTTGTACTAGTCGAGACACTGTGCGCCGGTAGAAGAAAAAGAGGTAATACGTAGGCTGAAATGTTTTTGGACTAGCTACTTTAAACACATTTTTTTGCAAAATTCGACTTTATTAATCAACATAGTCTCCTTCAAGAGCGGTACAACCAGTTCAACGCTTTTCTAACATTTCTATACCTTTCTTGTAGAAGGACTTGTCTTTGCCTTCAAAACAGGCCTCAGTTTCGGCGATAACTTTTCTTTGGAGCTAAATCTCTTTCCCTCGAGAATTTTTTGGAGGTCTGCGAATAGATAATAGTAGTTGGGGGGATTCTGTGGATGGGGAAGCAATTCGAACTTCAATTTATGCAATTTTGCCATCATAATCATTGACTTCTGACACGGTGCATTGTCTTGATGAAAGAGCACTTTTTTCTTGTCCATTAGGGGCCGTTTCTTTGCGATTTCTACCTTCAAACGCACCAATAACTTTATATAATATTCCCCTTCTCAGCATAGTCGATAAAAATTATTCGATTCATGCGCATTCCAAAATACAGAAGCCAAAACCTTCCCAGCTGACTGTTATTGTCTTTGGTCGCTTCGGGCGGCTTTTACCGGCTGCTGTCCACTCAGCTGACTGCCGATTTGATTGCGGTGTGTAGTGGTGGATCCATGTTTCATCCATTGTCATTCTTTTTGTTGCGCTTAAACAGGTCCCAACAGCGCTCGGAATCATCACATGTTGTTTTTGGTCCACTGCGAGTAAAGCGGTACCCATTTCGAACAGAGCTTTTTCATGCCCAAATATTCATGCAAAATATAACGAACGCGTTCTTTTGATATCTTAAGGGTGTCAGCTATTTCCCGCAATTTCACTTCACGATCATCCAAAACAATTTTGTGGATTTTTTGATGTTTTCCGGTGTAACCACCTCATTTGGGCGTTCAGAGCGTTCAGTATCATTTGTGTCTGTACGACCGCGTTTAAATTCAGCATACCAGTAAATGATGAGTGACTTTCCAGGGGCAGAGTCACCATTACACTTATTAAGCCATTGCTTTGCTTGAACGGTATTTTTTCCCATAAAAAAACAGTGTTTAATCAACACACGAAATTAGATTCTTTCCATTGTATTTCCATCGTATTCTCCTTTTGAAAAATGACACCAGGACTTTAAGAAGAAGGACCTACATGGCCGAAGGTTCGTTGGGGAAAAAAAAAAATTACGTCACCCCTGCACTGCTGTCTTTTATGCCGCACTATTGCCAATGTTTACGTTTCTCGGACAATCCATTAGCACAATAACAAATATTTTATGACTAAACAGTGACCCTAATAAAACAAAAACATCCCCTGTGTGAAACGTACCTTCTACAGTTTGCACGCAACTGTTGCAAGTCATTCCGTCTATGTGCACTCTACATTCACTAACGCCAGTGTGATCCCCGTTCAACAATGGAAGCGAAGTGTCGAAGCCCATGTCTTCTATCCAATCGCATATTTCTTGTGGATCCGTTATCTTTGGATTGAATGTTACCAGTGCTGAGTTTTCTGGAAGACTAACCTTAAAAAAAAACATGTAAGATTAGTAAAATTTATAAATTATGCGGTTCGATCCAAAACTACCTTATAAAATCTGAAGTAGTTACTTTTAAGTTTCGTGGTTCTGTCATCCTTAAAGTAGCCCCCCAACAACCGAATCCATCGTTTTTTCCAATTGCATCTCTTCGACTGTCTCGATGCGACCACTTTACAACTTCATCTTCATATGGGGGACCTACCCGAAGTTACAGGAGGCCAAATAAGGCGAATAACGTGTATGGGAAATAATAGTTATGGAATTCTTCGTCAAAAACTGTTGCGTACACAAAGAACTGTGGGCCGATGCATTGTCGCGTTACAGGAAGAAACACATCTCGCTCCAAAGTTGTTATATAACCAAAAAAAATTTGTCAGTGATGCTCAGAATTGTCGGACGACGCTCTTTACGAATGATTTGTTGAATTTTCGCGATGATTTCAGGCCTGGTTGCAGTCTTCCATCGAAATTAGGCCGATCTTAAATCGCGAAAATCACTCGAAAGCTTGCATACGGCGCAGAACTACGTCCCCAAATGCCTATAGAATCACTCCATACGTTTCAGTTGAAACAAAACAAAAATCGCAGAAATATAATCAAACCTTTAGATAAGCGTGCATACAAAACAAGCTGAACGAACTAGCACGTTAAAAACTTGTCACGCACCGTTGTTAGGGATGTACCTACCGCCACCTTTCGACGCGAGTCGATACTATCTCGCGTTCTTATGTATAGCGTTAGTACGGAAACTTTTAGTTCGCACCACCTATAAATCTTATTTTTTCCACATCATGTTCTTACCTTTATACTCAATATGCCAGACTTTTTTCCCATAGTATCCTGTATATTCCTCACGCAAGACTGACACGTCATTCCGATGACATTTATCTTAGTAGTAGCCGTGCTATAATTTTGATCGAAAGACGGCGACGTCCCATTATAGTCTCCTGTAGGCGACAAACTGGATATGGGCTCATTATCCAAGTGCGTTCGGTTTATCAGAGGTTCGAAACCCAAGGAATCTGAGGTGCGTCTGGAATAAAACAGAAAAATTATTTCAAAAATAACGTCAGTTAGTAAGTATTCTAAGTAATAATTAAGTCAAATAAAAGGAAAACTATGCACTTCGGAAGGAGTTTTTATTTGAATGGAATCAAGTCACAGATTATTAGTAGGAAGTAGTTTTAACTACAGCCTCTGTTTTAAGAGAATTTGGCGAAGCTTCTGGTACAGTTATAACATTAATATCCTAAAGTGTGTCATTGGAAAATATTATTGATTACCCACATCATATTTAAACACGATTAATATGATGGAATTCTTGGGAGGACAGGGCGTGATTTACAGAAAGGGGAGCTTCACAGGAAGGACACCAGGGCGGCGGTTTCCTATTTAAAAGTTTGAACTGGGAAAAGGGTGTGTAACCTAAATGGTATTTTCTCTATGTGAGGGGAGGGATACGATTGGGAGGTTTTACTTTCCCCGATCTATTTGAATTCTCTTGGAGGTTCGATTAAAGTTATTGTTGAACATTTTTTGAGGTAATTGTTGTAATCATCAGGGTGTCCCAAAGAATTGACTGATATGTCCATTTTGATTGCCAATTTGGCATTCAGATCAGCCAATTCTTTTCTCTCTAGTCCCACGTGCCCAGGGATCCAAAGTAAGGGATTTGAGGAATTTAAGGGCATTTAGGCAGCTCTCGAGAAGGTCTCTTTGCTATGCATGCAACATGTCCATGCCAAGACATGTTTGCTCTCAAGTTAACGCCCAGCAACTTAACTGTCGCCTGTCACCCCAAGATAGAATAATAGAATCCAGGTCTTTGATAAGTTGAATGAGTTCCCGATGTCTGCGCAGATGTGCATGAGTAGCCGACGTTCGCGCATTCAAAGTGAATGAAGAAATAAGCGTACTGTCATCTGCAACGCTATAGATTGGATTTTTGGTTCTCTCCATCAGATCTTTAATGAGAAAGTTCAGTACATTAGGTTATCTTAAGGGGGAAAGCCTGTTTAAACGACCGTTTTTTTTTATGCATCATTTATTGAGAAACTGTAATATTTATACAAAAATGAAAAAGTACATAAAAAAGAACAACTTTTTGGCTTCAAAAATAGAGCCTCAATTTTTTAAAAAAATTCACAATGGCGGAGCCGCAGCTGTTCAAAGTTGACTCCTTAAATTTTGCGCCGTGCAACGCCCAGGTCGCTATCGTGCATTAAAAAAAAATCATTAGAGGATAATTATACGCTTTGAATGAACTTAATTAAAAAAAAAAAAAAAATCAAAAATTGCGAATTTGGGACCATTTGGAAAAAATTAACGCTTTTTTTTTTATAAACAATTGTCAAAAAATAATGTTTATAATTAACTTTTTATAATTTTACCAGGTGTACAAGTATGAAATGCGGATTTCAGACAACAGGTAGTGCACCTATGCAGTTTGTGATATAAAGATTTGACCCTGTGCCATTTTGTTGTGTCATCAACAAGTGTCAGATGCGCACGAGTGATAAATTGGAAAAGTGTGTGCATAGTGTTGTGTTGTTGTGTTCAATACGTCGAAATTTATACCGAACAAAGAGCATTCGCGGACAGCGTTAATTTTTTGTTTCCATTTGAAGAAAACTGCTGTTGAATCATACCGATTACGAGTACTTCGAGAAGCTTATGGTGAACATGCTCCATCGCAAGATACGTGTGAACAATGGTTTCGGCGTTTAAAAAGTGGTGACTTCGATGGTGCAGACAAAAAACATGATTCGCAAACACAAAAACAACTCGCGAGCAATTGGGCGTTAGTCAACAAGCTGTTTCCAATCGGCTACGAGAGATGGGACAGATTTAGAAGACCGGTAGATGGGTACCACATGAGTTGAACGCCAGGTAAATGGAAAAGCGCAAAAACACGTGGTACATTTTGCTCGCTCGGTACAAAAGGAAGTCGTTTTTTGCATCGTATAGTTACAGGGAATGAAAGGTGGATTTATTTTGAAAATCCCAAGCGCAAAAAATCATGGGTAGACTCAGGCGCACCATCCACATCGACCGCAAGACCGAATCGCTTTGGCAGAAAGACGATGCTCTGTGTTTGGTGGGACCAGAGGGGCGTGGCGTATTATGAGCAGTTAAAACTTGGGGAAACAGTTAATACTAAACGTTACCAACAACAATTGACTGATTTGAACCGTTCGCTGCTTGAAAAAAGGCCAGAATACCGAAAGAGGCAACACAAAGTCATTTTTCTTCATGACAATGCTCACATACGGCAAAACCAGTTCACGACACGTTGGAAGGACTCAGCTGGGAAGTTCTACCCCATGCGGCTTACTCACCAGACTTGGCCCCTTCCGATTACCACTTGTTTGCATCGATGGGTCACGCACTTGTTGAGCAGCGCTTTGGTTCGTACGAAGATGTGAAAAAATGGCTCGATGAATGGTACGTGGCAAAAGGGGAAGATTTTTACTGGCATGGTATTCACAAATTGCCCGAAAGATGGGAAAATGTATAACAAGCGATGGAGCATACTTTGAATAAAGCACTTTTTATCATTCCTCCGAATTTAAGATGTTTTTTTTTTTTTTAGAAAAAAAATCCACATTTCATACTTGTACACCTGGTATACATCCACGCCATATATTAGACGTAAGAAGCTTGACATCACCAAACGTAGGAAGTGATCAAATTTACTTATGTGTAAATAAGGTGGAACATAAGAAACACAAAGCAACACCAAAATATGGAGCTGAAAACAAAGATAAGAACAGAAAATCTACAAGAAGAATTAACGAGAGACCTGAACCAGAGAAGACTGAAAGAAAAAATCAGAATAAATCAAATAAATAACCATGATAACATAAATGATGGTTGGTTAAAAATTAAAACAAATGTATTAGAAGCTGCATATGAGGCATTAGGGACTAAAACTGTAGATAAAAATAAAAAAATGGAGAACAAAAACACCTTGGTTCAGTGTAGAAATCAAAAAGAAATTTTGTGAAAAGAAAGAAAGCTATCTAAAGTACAGGTCAATCAGGACAGATGAAGCTTACCAAAGATATAAAAGAATACGAACAGAAACCCACGAATTAGTAAGAAGAACAAAAACGGAATACTGGGAGAGATACACAAGAAGATTAGAATCAGACTTCTATGGTCAACAAAAACAAATTTGGAGAGTCATAAGACAGCAGAGAACTGAGATGAAAGAACCAATAGAGTATACACACGTGAAGAAAGGAACGTGGGAAATATATCTTACACAATTAAATAAAAGAGAACAGAGTATCACACTGCCACAAACACCAGAGATAACGATAAACGAAGAAACATATATACCGAAAGCAGACGTAATTGAAGCACTAGAAAGATTAAAAAACTGTAAATCTCCCGGGGATGACCAAATAGCTAATGAACTACTAAAAATAGGGGGCACTCTCTGGTTAAGTAACTCCAGGCTCTTATACAGAGGATTATAAGGTCGAATAGAATCCCAGATGAATGGAGAACAGCGACAGTAATATTAATGCACAAGAAGGGAGAAAAAGAAGATCCAAATAACTATAGAGGCATAAATCTACTAAACTGTACACTGAAATTAACAACAAATACTATTACAACAAAAATAAACGCAATAATACAACTGGAAGAAGAACAGCAAGGATTCAGAAGTGCGCGCTCATGCCCTGATGCCGTATTCGTTGTGAGACAGGTACAAGAAAAATCCATAGAATACAACATTCCATTATACTTGTACCTGATAGACTTAAAAAAAGTTTTCGACAATATGCAAATAGAAGACGTTATTCATCTATTATATAACAGGAACACCCCATTAGACCTAATTAAAATGATCGAGAATATGTTAGAGACGATCGATAAAGATAACATTTTTTCTGTAACTCTTTTGGACGCTATAAACTTTAACCATATGGCTTGGCAAAGAGACAGTAGAGAAACCATTGCAAACTGTTTTAAGCATGGTGGATTTTTAAGAAAGGAATGTAGATATAACTCAGATGATGAGCTACCGTTGACTCAGTGGATTGAAAAACATCGAGAAGATCCTACTGATTGTCTAGACTTTGTTTACGATGCTGACATTCAACAAAGTACAATAGAAATCGAGATTAAAAAGATGTTTAATCACTTTATTTTGGAAGAATATGTATATACTGATAATGAATTAATAACGAGAGAAATATTAACTGATGATCAGATTGTGATATCAGTGACTTCTGGAAAGATTTTAAGCGATAATGACGACGAAAACCAGCTTGGAGAAGGAGATACTATTTATATTCCATCCATTTCAGAAATGACTAAGAAAATGATTGAAACTCGCAATTTTTTGGAATCTCGTGAAGTTCCTGAACATATATAGAGTAGTTTTTGTGACCTTGACAATTATATAAACACCATTTCGTTTTCAAGTAAAATTGTACAAACGAAAATTACTGATTTTATTGTAAAGGGTGATTCATTTAGAGGTACTTTTTTTAAATAAAAAAAAATGAATAAAAACAATTTTATTTTATAATCTTTATTATCATATAAAAGAACCATTCTTTACAATTATTTCTTAAAGATAATTTCTTTCAAATGTTGTCCGCGACTACGGTTAACAACGTCCATTCTGAAGTTCCAATTTTCAATGACGCGTGTGAGTATTTCGAGTGGTATTTGGCCAATGACTCGAGTAATATTGGCCTCCAATGCCTCAATTGTAGCTGGCTTATCCATGTAGACTTCGGACTTTACATAGCCCCAAAGGAAAAAGTCAAGAGGTGTGATGTCACATGATCTAGCCGGCCAATTCACTGGTCCAAAGCGTGAAATGATCTGTTCGCCGAATTGCTCTAGCAGTAAAGCCATGGTTTCACGGGCTGTATGGCAAGTGGCGCCATCTTGTTGGAACCAAATTTCGTCGAGACCACGGGCTTCAATTTCTGGCATCAAATAGTCTGTTATCATGGCGCGATAACGATCACCATTCACAGTAACATTCCGGGCGGCCTCTGTTTTGAAGAAATATGGACCGATTATTCCACCGGCCCATAAACCACACCAAACAGTTGTTTTTTCTGGATTTAATGGCAGCTCTTGAACGACTAAAACGGAAACGATTCGGAAGGTCGTTCGGCTTCAGTTGTTGCACTAGTTGAATTTTGTATGCTTTTAAAGAAAGATCCTTACGTAAAATACGCCAAGTTGTTGAATATGACAGGCCAAGCTGTTGAGAACGGCGACGAATCGACACTTCACGGTCTTCGCGTACACTCTCCGCTACCGCCCCTATACTTTCTTCACTACGTGCTGGATATGGTCTATTCGGTCGAGCATTATCCAATAATGAAAATTGGGTCTCAAACTTATTGATGGTAGAGCGAATTGTGCGTTCGGTAGGCCGATTATGTGGACCATAAGTTGCTCTAAGCGCCCGATACACATTCCTCGTAGAACGCCCATTTTCGTAATAAAGTTGAACAATTTGTAGACGCTGTGCCGGGCTAAGTCTTTCCACTATGAATTGTCAAACACTACTGAACAGGAATGCCACTTCAGTTGACACGACGCATGCGCAATCTGCAATTAAATCCCCATCACAAAAAGTACCTCTAAATGAATCACCCTTTTTAAATTCCTGTTTTAATGTTTTCGTTTATACTCGTATATGTACTCACCAACATACATAAAAATAACTTTAGTGTAACTTGTTTTATTTTCCTTTGAATGCTTTTTTTTTAATTTAATAATTATTATTATTCATTTTTCTAAGCATTAGCGCATAAGCTAAATAAAAAAGTAGTGAAAAATGATATTAGATTTTGTTTACTGTTTGTAACGAACTTCGAATATAGCGAACCATTTTTAGTGATTTTTTGGAGTTCGTTATAAACGGACTTCACTGTATGTTAAAAAATTAGTAAAAATCACGGTAAATAATCAAACAGACATATCGATAGAGAAAGGAAGAACGAAGATTTAAAAAAAGTATTGAGATTCTTTGAAAATTGCGGCCAAAAAATGAATATGGGTAAAAATTACGTATGTGCGTCCCTTCCTAACAAAGTTACATTTTTCTTACAAATTAGGTTTGCCACTTAATTCCAGTAATTCTTGGCTTTTATTGCTTCAAAATATATCAGAGATATGAATTGTTGGTAATTGTTATTTTATAACTCCCATAAGTACTTTTTAAATAATCTTATTGACCACTTTACGCACGAAAAAAAAATTACGCATAATAAAACCTCGACTTACAAGTCATCATCGTCAGAATCATTTAGCAATGGCACCTTATCCATGTTTATAACAATTTAAAGAGTAATAATGGAAAAATTATATTTTTAGAATAGTTTGTTTAGATTAACAAAAATTATACTTTCCACGTGGTTCTGATATGAGGCGTTGCGGATAGTAAGGGCGAACTCAACATTCGGCCAAATTTTTTTTTTTATATAATTTTATTTTATAGTACTTTTCCTACATCACATACCGGTCTAATTGTTGAGTTCGCCCTTGCTTCGCCTTCAAATTTCAGTATCAAATAAATGAAAAATTTCGAACAGGCGATAGCCGGGCGGGTAGTAAGGGCGAACTCAACAATTTCGCGCGGAGCAACCGCCGGTATTGCGTCACTAAATGAGGTTTACTTGAAATTTTACGCTTTCTGCGTGTTAGTTCAAGTTAATTTTGAAGTTAATACGTTTATGTTTTGTTTGGTTTTGTTGCTTCTTTTTTTAAGAAAAGTATGGCGCAACCTGGACCTTCTAGTAGTGAAGTAATTGTACAACATTTAGATGGTAGTGCTGTGTCGGGTTATTCGCGAAAGAGACCTGCTAAGATGAATGATTGGCAAAAAAACGAGTGTAAGTTGAAACGAAATTCAGGAAGTGCTTACATTTCAAGAAATAACAAAAGGCACGTTGTTGCCCGCAAAATTGGACCTCCTTGCAAGTGTGGATGTTTTGAGAAAATAGGCGCTGAACTGGTCACCAATATTTTTGACTCTTTTTTGGCAAATTGGAAACTATGATCTACAGAATGCTTACTTATCAAAATTGTTGATCTGCAATGATGTAAAAAGATCTTACGTAAAGGGCCGTCCAAGTCGTACCCTGAGACGCATTCAATATAATGTGACTGTTGATCACGCTAATCGTGAAGTTTGTCGTACTGCGTTTTATAACATTCATGGCATCTCTGAAAAGCGCGTTCGAGTCGTACTTGACAAAACCAGCAGAACTGGAACTGTTACAACGGATCAAAGGGGGAGGTGTGAACCCGCGAAGAAAATAGGAAATGACGATCTTTCTAAAGTAAAAGAACACATCATGTCACTACCTACTGTCACCAGTCATTACAGTCGCGCCAAAAGCCCTCATCGAAAATACTTACCTGTTGGACTTAATATTAAAAAGCTCTATTCTCTTTACAATGAATGGCTTACGGAAAATTACCCTGGTTACAGCCCGATAAATCAGCACTATTATCGTGATACGTTTAATATGCAGTTCAATATTGGTTTTGAGCCCCCAAAAAGTGACACCTGTAATTATTGCGATGAAGTAGACATAAAAATTAAAAGTAGTCAAATGCACGATTCCGAAAATGTTGCTGAAATCGAGAATCTTAAACAAGAGAAGGAGTTACATCTGACCCGTGCAAGAGCTGCTCAGTCTCTTCTTAAGGGATTAAGGAGTAATGCCGATGACTCTTTTCTGGTCATAGCTTTTGATCTGCAGCAGGCTTTGCCAACCCCAAAGCTGACTACTGGGATTCAGTATTACAAAAGGAAGCTATGGACCTATAACTTTTGTATCCATAATGTAAAAACCGGTTCTTCAACGATGTACCTTTGGGATGAAAGTACAGGGAGGCGTGGATCATGTGAGATTGCAAGTTGCTTGTACGATTATTTGTGTAAAGTTGATGTTAATGTTAAAAAAGTTATTATGTTCAGTGATAACTGTTCTGGACAGAACAAGAATTTAAATCTTGTTTTGGCAAATCTATACTTTATACACAAAGACCAGTTCACTGAAATTAAACACTATTTTATGATACCTGGGCACTCATACCTTCCCTGTGATAGGGATTTTGGGAACATTGAGAGAGAAATACGGAATAGCACTGTGTATACCATGGATCACTATAAGTTAATGATTGAAAGCTGTCGCCGAAAAAACCAGTTTTGCGTTGTCCAACTTAGACAGGACATGATTTTCAATTTCTCTAATTTTCAAAAGAAAATTACTAAAATGCAGATGGCTGGTGCTAAGTTTAAAGATGGAAAGATCTTTGAATTTACAAATAACTTTAAGCAAGGTTTCTACATTCATTCTGCTTACAATTTGGATGTCAAAACGGCAGTCAAACTACAAAAAGGCAAGGTGAAAAACTAGGATCCTGATCATTTTCATTTGGCCAGTGAAACACTGACGAGACTTTACAGTGCTCCCATTAAAATACCAGCCCCCAAATTAAAGGACATTCAGGACTTGTTACCGTATGTTCCCCTACCTTGGAGTCGGTACTTTACTAACATTATAGCCTCTCAAGACGCAGCAACGAATAAGAGCACCGAAAATGAAAATGTTATGGACGATGACCAAATAGATTACAACTGAACTTGGCTAATTATTTGTTTCTTTTCTTTAGTTTTTTTTATGTTAGTTTCAATACCATATTTCCACTGTTTTGTATGTTGTATCAAGTAACTATTTTGTAATAACAAAACCTTTAATTAAAACAATAACCTTAAAATTAAATAAAATGTGTTCAAAATTTTTAATACCGGTCTAATTTTTTCCCAGGTATTGCCAATTTTAGGTGATAGTGTAGCATCAGAAACGAACAGTAAAATATGAAAAAAAAATACACAAATAAATATTTAAAAAACATTTAAAAATTCACGGAATACACTATTCTACTTAAGTAAATAATAAAAAGCTAATAAATTATAAATAAATAATAAAAACCTAATTTTGCCAATATTTTGTTGAGTTCGCCATTTAGATTTTTCTATAAATTCAATTTTTTCGAAACTTCATTTTGTTGAGTTCGCCCTTACTATCCGCAACGCCTCATATATCATATCAAATAATTTAACACTAATAACTTAAGATAATGTTGGGAACGATATTGTGTTTTCTTTATTGTTTTTAAACCATTCTGTTAACTTATTAAACAAAAAACACTATTTTAAGATTTCCTCAAATCCACAGAAACACGTTTTGAATTTATTAACCTAAGAAAATGTCGCAGTTATGCCGGGAAAAAAATCACGGGAGATAAGAAGGAAGCGATAAGAAACGCCTTTTAATCTGTTTATATGTATAATGACACATTAGTTCTTCAATCTCATATTATTACCTACATTATGGTGGTTACACCGAAAAACATCAAAAAAATCGACAAAATTGTTTTGGATGAACGTAAAGTGAAATTGCGTGAGATAGCTGACACCCTAAAGATATCAAAAGAACGTCTTGGTCATATTTTGCTTGAACATTAGGACATGAGAAAGCTCTGTTCGAAATGAGAACCGCGTTTGCTCACAGTGGAGTAAAAACAACAACGTGTAGATGATTCTGAGCGCTGTTTGGACCTGTTTGATGGCAATAAAAAGGATTTTTTCATGCGATATGTGACAATAGATGAAACATGGATCCACCACTACACACCGAAATCCAATCGGCAGTCAGCTGAGTGGACAGCAGCCGGTGAAAACTGCCCGAACCAACCAAAGACACAACAGTCGGCTGGGATGGTTTTGGCTTCCGTGTTTTGGGATGAGCATGGAATAATATTCATCGACTATGCTGAGAAGAGAAAAACCATCAGCGAATATTACATAAAGTTTTTGATGCGTTTGAGGGCAGAAACTGTAAAGAAACGGTCCCAAATAAACCAAAAAGTGCTCTTTCATAAAGACAAAGCACCGTGTCACAAGTCGATGGTTACGATGACAAAATTGCATGAATTGAAGTTCGAATTGCTTCCGCATCCACCGTATTCTCCAGATTTGGCCCCCAGGGACTATTATCTAATCGCAGATCTCAAAAAAATGCTCGCGGAAAAGAGATTTGGCTCCAATGCCAATCGTCGAAACTAAGGCCTATTTTGAAGGCAGACAAATCTTTTTACAAGAAAGGTATAGAAATGTTAGAAAAGCCTTGGACTGATTGTATCGCTCTTGAAGGAAACTATATTGATGAATAAAGTCGAATTTTGCAAAAAAAATGTGTTTTAAGTAGCTAGACCAAAAAACTTTTCAGCCTACGTGTTAACGATAGCTTTTTATTAAGATTTTCGAGGGAAGCACACACGATTATTAGGATTAATTAATTACTTTTTTTATAAACAAATGAAAGCCGATTTTTAGGACAAAAATGAAATTTTTTTTTCAAACTTCACAATTTTTTGAAAAATTGATATCTTTCAATAAGTGTGTATACTTCTCTAACCAAATTAATGTAAATAATAAAACAATTTATTTGTTTGCTCTAGATGGAGAATTAAAATTGTTCTACTTCCGGTTGCGAAACACCTCCAAAAACAAATGCCTCTGTTCCGCATATTAGTGCGCTGCCATTTTGCCCAATACCATAAAATAAAAAATTATTTTGTACATTTTAATACGCATATATTAAAACCTCAAGACAGATTTTGTTGCTTGTATAGTAGAATGTAAAAAAATTCCCCAAAAGAGCCTATTTTTCATGCCTTTTACGTAGATGCAACCCCTTAACTTAAATTTCGGGGGTAAAACAAGCGCAGTACATGCCTAATTAATTTTTCGTATATTGTCACACGGTATTAATATTCTCTCCAAAATTCAGCTTGATATTCAATCATGTACGTTCGTGACAGCGCGTTGCTTAAATTATCTGCCATTTGCTTTCTAAAATGGAAGAAATTATTGAACAACGAACTATTAAATTTCAATCCCAGGTGTTTTAAAAACAAACATTTACCAGTAAAGTACAAATCAAACAGTAAAGCCTGGATGACATAAGAAATTTTTAAAAACGAACTAATCGAATGGGACAAAGAATTAAAATTCACAAACAGAAAAATATTACTTTTGATTGACAACTGTCCGGCGCACCCTGAAGTTGATCTACAGCAAATAAAATTGGTTTTTATGCCTCCAAACACAAGTGTAAAGCTCCAGCCTATGGACCAAGGTGTGATACATTCTTTAAAATGTCATAGAAAGATTTTACTTATGAAAATGTTAGAGACGATCGATAAAGGTAACATTTTTTCTGTAACTCCCTTGGACGCTATAAACTTTATCCATATGGCTTGGCAAAGAGTCAGCAGAGAAACCATTGCAAACTGTTTTAAGTATAGCGGATTTTTAAGAAAGACTCAGATGATAAGCTACCGTTAACTCAGTAGATTGAAAAACATCGAGAAGATCCTACTTATTGTCTAAAATTTGTTTACGAAGCTGATATTCAACAAAGTACAATGGAAATCGAGATTAAAAAGATGTTTAATCACTTTAATTATGAAGAATATGAATGTACTGATAATGAATTAATAACGAGAGAAATATTAACTGATGATCAGATTGTGATATCAGTGACTTCTGGAAAGATTTTAAGCGATAATGGCGACGAAGACGAGCTTAGAGAAGGAGATAATATTTATGTTCTATCCATTTCAGAAATGACTAAGAAAATGACTGAAACTCGCAATTTTTTGAAATCTCGTAAAGTACATATACGAGGCTGGTTTGAAAAGTCCGTGCAAAGTCCGAAAGATGGCACCACCGGCGCGTATCGAGGTCATGTTTAGTTAGTAGCATCTCTTGAATGAACGCACACCAAGTTTCAGCCATATTGGTCTATTTCCTTGTGTTTGGCATTCGTGTGAATCAAGGAAGTCGAGTGGTGATTAAACATTACTTTATGAAAGGCAAAACGCCTCAGGAGACTAAAGAGAAGCTTGATAAACATTATGGTGACTCTGCACCTTCGATTAGAACAGTTTATAAGTGGTTTTCAAATTTTCGGACTGGCCATATGGGCACAAGTGACGCTGAACGTTCTGGACGGCCTGTGGAGGTTACGACTCCAGAAATCATTGATCAAATCCATGATATGGTGATGGATGACAGAAGAGTTAAGGTGCGTGAGATTGCTAGTGCTGTGGGCATCTCGACTGAACGGGTACATAATATTTTGCATAAACATTTGGACATGAGAAAGCTATCCGCAAGATGGGTGCCGCGATTGCTCATGCTTGACCAAAAACGGAATCGTGTGAAGTGTTGCAAGGATGGTTTGCAGCTGTTCCAGAAGAATCCGGAGGACTTTAAGCGTCGTTTCGTCACTGTGGATGAAACATGGATACATTACTATACTCCTGAGACCAAACAACAATCTAAACAATGGGTTACTAAGGGGGAATGTGCACCAAAAAAGGCGAAGATCGTTCCTTCGGCCGGAAAGGTTATGGCGACTGTCTTTTGGGATTCGCAAGGGATAATCCTCATCGACTATCTGGAAAAGGGTAAAACTATTACAGGTGAATATTATTCATCGTTATTGGACCGTTTGAAAACCGAGCTGCAAGAAAAACGCCCGCGATTGGCCCACAAGAAAGTCCTTTTCCATCACGACAACGCACCAGCACACACCTCAGCAGTTGTGGTCGCAAAATTAATGGAAATAAGATTCCAACTCGTTTCACATCCCCCCTATTCTCCAGACTTGGCTCCCTCGGACTACTATTTGTTCCCCAATTTGAAGAAATGGCTGGCGGGACAAAGATTTTATTCAAACGAGGAGGTGATTGCAGACACTAATGGATATTTTGCAGACTTGGACAAATCCTATTATTCGGAAGGGATCAACAAACTAGAACATCGTTGGACGAAGTGTATAAGCCTAAAAGGAGACTATGTCGAAAAATAAAGAAGGTTTACCCCAAACACATAAGTAGTTTTTATTTTTGCACGGACTTTTCAAACCAGCCTCGTATAGAGTAGTTTTTGTGACCTTGACAATTATATAAACACTATTTCTTTTTCAAGTAAAATTTTACAAACGAAAATTACCGATTTTATTGTATAAACTACGTACTTTAATGTTTTCGTTTATACTCGTATAGGTACCAATATACTTAATAATAACTTCAGTGTGACTTATTTTATTTTCCTTTAAACGTTTTCTTTTAATTTAAGAATTATTATTATTCATTTTTTTAAGCACTAGCGCCTAATCTAAATAAAAAAGTAGTGAAAAATGATATTAGATGTTGTTTACTGTTTGTAACGAACTTCGGATATAGCGAACCATTTCTAGTAATGGTTTGGAGTCCGTTATAAACGGACTTCACTGTATATTGATAAATTAGTAAAACTCATGTTAAATAATCAAACAGACAGATCGATAAAGAAACCAAGAACGAAGATTTAAAAAAAAAATTGGGATTCCTTGAAAATTGCATCCCTTCCCAACAAAGTTACATTACGTTTGCCACTTAATTCAAGTAATTCTTGGCTTTTATTGTTTCAAAATATATCAAATAATGCGTGAGAGATATGAATTGTTGGTAATTATTATTTTATAGCTCCCGTAAGTACTTTTTAAATAATCTTATTGTCCACTTTACGCACGAAAAAAAATTACGCATAAAAAAAACCTCAACTTACAAGTCATCATCGTCAGAATCATTTAGTAATGGCACCTTATCCATGTTTATAACAGTAATAACAGAAAAATTTATATTTTTAGTATAGTTTGTTTAGGTTAGCAAAAACTACACTTTCCACGTGCTTCTGATATATCATATCAAATAACTTAACACTAATAATAACTTAAGATAAAGTTGGGAACGATAATGTGTTTTCTTTATTGTTTTTAAACCGTTCTATTAACTTATTAAAGAAAAACACTATTTGGAGACTTCGTCAAATCCACAGAAACACGTTTTGAATTTATTAACCTAAGAAAATGTCGCGGTTACGCCGGGAAAAAAAATCACAACTCGCGAGATAAGGAGGAAACGATAAGAAACGTCTTTTAATCTGTTTATATGTATAATGGCACTTGTAGTTCTTCAATCTGATATTATTACCTACATTATAAATCAATTATGCGGCTGTTTACATAATTTTTTTTTAATCAGTGATTGCGGATTGGAATTTTGCTCTGCGTGCAAAATTAAAAC
Source organism: Pachyrhynchus sulphureomaculatus (assembly GCA_019049505.1). NCBI lineage: Eukaryota > Metazoa > Arthropoda > Insecta > Coleoptera > Curculionidae > Pachyrhynchus > Pachyrhynchus sulphureomaculatus. The sequence goes on along the minus strand of CM032448.1, from coordinate 133,040,545 downwards.
TATGCCTGACGCATCTACTAGTATTGATTGTGAAAAGTTTTAAAAGTTAGTGAAAGAAAAAGAATTCAAAAGTGTCGAATTCGATTGAGAAAATTCGGATCATTGAATCACTTTACACAACTGTTGAGTATTACACTGTGCAACATTTTCGAGGTCATCGAATGTAAACTAAATTCTGACTTCAGTTTCTGGAAGTGCCCACCCAAGCTAGCAAAACCCTATTTGGGTTTTGATAGTTTAGTTCGAATTTTTTTTTTGCCATCATCAATTTTTTTTTTTTTTTTTTTTTATGGGTCTAGCACACGTGCTGCAGGGAAGTCCCTAAAGCGCTCCAGGAGCGGCACGAGTGCGGAAAAGGCGATTCACGTTGTTCTTGAATCGCTGTAAATTGTACTCGGTGGGAAACACAGCGCTGGGCAAATTATTCCAAAGGGATGACGTTCTCCATATAAAAGATTGCTTGAAAAGCGTTGTACGCGGAGTAACAAGCTGAACCTCATACGGATGCGAAGCACCAGCGCGACGTGTATTTCTAACATGCACCGCTTTGGGAGGAATTAAGCGGGCTACATCCTTCGAACACTTTCCATGAAAATACTTGTAGAACAGACTCAAGTCGGCAACCGTTCTTCGATGTTCCAGCGAATCAAGGCCGCCGGTCAATTCCGGGTCCCCAATCAGACGGACCGCTCTTCTCTGAACAGAATCCAACAAATGCAGTGTATGTTTGGGAGCGGAGCCCCAAACGTGGGAGCAGTATTCCATAGTTGGTCGAATTTGGGCTTTGTAAAGAATTAACAGTTGCTGTGGGGTGTATAGCTTTCTGGTTCTAAATAATATTCCCAACTTTTGAGAAGCTCTCCTTGCTATGCCTGCAACATGTTCATGCCAAGACATATTTGCTCCCAAACTAACGCCCAACAAATTGAGCGACGATGCTAGGGGAATGGAGTGCCCCCACATAACTATGTCGGGTTCAGCAACGTTAACTTTTTTAGAAAAAACTGCCGCTTGGGTTTTTTGTAGCGTTAAATTCCACTTGGTTACTGTCACCCCAAGATAGAATTTCGTCCAGGTCTTTGTTAAGTTGAACGACCTCCTGCTGTCTGCGGATACTCGCCTGAGCAGCCGATGTCCGAGCGTTCAAGGTGAATGAAGAGACAAGCGTACTGTCATCTGCAAAGCTATAGACTGGATTCCCGGTCTTTTCCAGCAGATCGTTAATGTAAATGAGAAAGAGAGTAGGAGACAGTATGGAGCCCTGGGGCACACCGGCGTTGATAGTGAGGGTGTTAGAAAGAAATCCGTCGACCGCCACTCGTAAAGAACGCTCTCTGAGGAAACATGAGAGCCACAAACAGAACCTTTCAGACATACCGTAAGAGCGTAACTTAGCCAACAGTCCATCGTGCCAAACACGGTCGAATGCCTTGGATATGTCAAGAGCAACCGCTCGAGATTCTCCAAAATGTTCAATTGCGTTGTTCCAAACATGTGTTACATAAGTCAGAAGATCTCCTGTTGTCTATGTTTACGAAAACCATATTGGTGATCGCTAATAATATTGAATCGTTCAAGATATTTTAGAAGATGCTCATTGATAACCTTTTCCATGACTTTCGATATTATTGAAAGCAGTGCGACTGGTCGGTAGTTATTTGGCAAGGTCTTCTTACCTTTTTTAGGTATCGGCTGAACCGTGGCACATTTCCAGCAGGACGGAAATATTCCCTTTCTGTAGGATAGGTTAAAAAGTCTACAGAAAACTGGTGTTAGTTCCCTTGCACAGTTTTTGAGAACTATGGCAGGTATTCCGTCAGCGCCAGAAGCCTTCTTGGTGTCTAGCTTCATTAAAATACGCTTTATGATGCGCTGTCTGAAGACAACATCGGGCATCCTTGACTGCAATATGGGAATAGTAGGTGGTGTTTTTTTCCTTGGAAATCGACAGTAGAATGTGAAGCAAAGAGTTCAGCCAACAAGTTCGCTCTCTCAACAGGTGTGGTTGCAATGGAATTATCTAGCCGTGTGAGTGGTGGTATGGTGGATTTGGTAAAATTTTGACTAACTGCCTTAGCGACTGCCCAAAAGGACCTGGAATTGTTGGGACAAGCGAGAAGTTTGTTTCTAATTCGTTGATTGTGTGCCTCCTTGGTTTCGTCGATAATTCCCTTGCATCTGTTCCGGGCATGAACAAAGATGTTACGATTTACGGTGTTAGGATTTTCACGCCATTGTCGATAGGCAATATGTTTAGAAGCAACAGCTTCTTTGCATTTTCGATCGAACCAAGGCTTGCCGTTGGAGGAGCATTTCTTCGAAAAAGGGATGTAAGCTTCCATACCAGCCAAAATAACATCGGAGACCTCCCTGGCGCAGTCAGATGGGTTATCGGATCGAAAACAAATGTCCATCCAAGGGAAAGTTCGAAAGTATTCCATAAGATCTTCCCATTTAGCAGATTTGTAGTGCCAAATCTTGCGCGGCCTAGGCGCCTCTCTGTCACTGATTGGCAGGATACTCGATGTCGAAAGCAGTTTATGGTCGGAAGAACCTAACGGCGGATTTACGGTAACCGTGTAAATCTCCGGATTGGTGGTTAAAAACAGATCAAGAAGACTGGCGAACTCCCCGTCTCGATCAGGGATCCGTGTTGGTTCGTCAATAAGCTGAGTTAAGCCATAACTGATTGAGAATGATTCAGCTTCACGACCTTGTTCGTCGGTAGTATTGGAATATTTAAGCCAGTTGATATTGTGGACATTAAAGTCGCCCAGGATGGCAATTTCGGCACTTGGATAGTTACTTTGTAAATGATCGATGGTGTCTGCAAGAGAAGCGAAAAGTGTTCGAAAATTGGTATCACTTGGTGGTCGATATAGGATACAGATGAACCTTGTGGTTTGTTGAGTCGTTATTTTTAACCACATAACATCAAAGTTTGGGGGTTCCAGAGCTTCTTCTCGTTGACAAGAGAGGTCGCTTCTGACAAAAAGACAGATTCCAAAGTTACGCCTAAATCGGGAATAGAAGTCGTACCCAGGATAAAGATAGTTGACCGTGCTGGTCGATGGACTGACCTTGGTTTCACATAGAGCTAGTACATGAGGTTTATTTGATTGCAGGTGTTGATGCACTGAATTTATGTTCGAGCTTTGGTTTTGCACGGCTATATCTCGTAAATTATTGGGAATTTCTCAATCTTCAGACGAAATGTTCTTCACACTAAAATACACAATTTTTGTAAACATGTCGAGGCCAGATTTTCACTCTTTCGGGGTGTTTTTAGTGCAGACAGCCCGAAAAAAATGCCATCTTTTCACATTTTCGACCATAACTCACAAACCGTGCATATTTTAGCATAACTGTCTTCGACAAAAATGTTCTCTGCATAAACACGAGTAACTTTGCTGAACATTGCAATAACCTACAATCGATCCTTATAGTTCTTTTGGCCGTTGTAAGGAATTTCGCCACCAAATAGTACATTTCATTTCATCATTTCATCAGCAAATATATCTTCTTTTGTGTTAAAGTTTATTTCGCAAATTTTTATCCATTTTATAGAGCTATTGAGAATTCAAAATTTAAAAAAAGGCTAAAAAACGTGTTTTTAATCGATTTCCATAACCGCCCGAGAAGTCGATGGTTTGAATCTGTATCATCACCATCTGAGCTCACGCTGGATAAAAAAAACTGAAGTCAAAATTTAGTTTACATATTATGTGTTGCACTGTGTTATTTTACTCCTCTCTATTAGCTTTCTGCTTTACGAGACTTACATCTGTACAATGTAGAGATAAGCATTATTACATGGGGCGACTTTTTAAAAACTAATTTGGATAAAAACACTTTTATTAAGAATTGCCATTGACATCTAACAAACTGGCCGTCTACTACGGCTCTCAAAAAAATAATCTTAATATAATATGTAGCCAAACCTGTCACATAAAAATACTCTTAAAAGTCTGGCAATTTGAGACATGTCAATTACTTTAACTTAAATATAATTTAATCTAGGCAATATAAACAAGCTAGTCTGCCGGAGGGTATTGGTAATTAATTTATATTTTACTTCTCACGTTGCATTTTTCTATACAGAGGCGGAAACGATGTTTACATTTTGAAGAATAAAATCGTTTTTTTTTTTCCAAAAAATCGACTTTATTCTTCAACATATCTTCATTCAAGAGCGATCTTCGATCATTTGGATGCTTTTCATAACATGTAGGCTGAAAAGTTGTTGGTCGGATACATAGATATCGCCCTTTTCAAAAAATCCATACAGTTTTTAGGAACCTTCAAACGATATGTGTCAAAATTACATGACATTTCGACGATTAGTTTACAAGTTACAGTGATTTTAGTGGCGCTACTTTTGATATTTTCAAAACAATGGAAAAAATCGAATTTGATCGCAAAATTAATTATTAATATTCTCTCCAAAATTCAGCTTGATATTCAATTATGTACGTTCGTGACAGCGCGTTGCTTAAATTACCTTTTTGCTAATTGATTTATAATAAGGAAGAAATTATTGAACAAGGAACTTGTATTAAGTCCTGTTTAAAAAATGGAATAAACCATTCTAATACACTCAAAATATTATAGAAGTGGTACGGTGACAACCAATTAGCGCTTTGAAAATGGCCATGAATCAGTAAAAGATCACCTGGAAGACAACATCAACACCGCAACCTTATGGAAACGTCGACAAAGTTAAAACAATCATCGAAGAAAACAAGAAATTTTCTATTTATGGGATAGCAAAAAATATTGCAATATGATTTGGATACGTTCAAAGCAAGTTACTGGAAGGATTTGGGTTTAAACCGCGTTGCTGCTGGGCCAGTTACAACAAAGCTGATATTTTTTTTACAAAAAAGTCAACGTGTTGAATTTACTCAAACAGATGATTTCCAGCCATGATTCTGATTCAACAGCCATTCAAAGCATAATTACTAGTGACGAAACGTGGGTATATGAGTATGAGACACTAACAAGAATCAAGTGAGTGGCATTATCCAGATGAGCTAAAGCTAAAAAAATTACGTCGATTTCAGTAAAAAAAATTATGCTCACTGTTTTTCTAAGGACTGTAACTGTATAAACAACAAAGGTATTATTTTATTTATCAATTTGTTGTTTTTTATTAATTAAATTTTTAATGGGACACCTGCACAAAGAGAACGAATAAATATTAGGTAATTTCAATACAGAAATACAGTACTTACGGTAATTCTCGCCTTTTAAACATATTTTTTTCGGAAATACCAACTCTAAATTAACCAAAACCCACTTTCGTATAGTACACTTGAACCTTGTTTTCAATAGCCTAGTTTTAATGAGTGATTGTGCAAATTACATGAATAAAACAAAAGGTGAGCCTAATTTTTAGACACAAAATTAACGAATCATGTACACAAAGAAATGAGATATCGGTCTTTGAAACTTTTGATCTTGAAGGGAATAAAAATGATAAGACACTTATGACAAAAATCGTATTTATATATATATATATATATATATATATATATATATATATATATATATATATATATATATATATATATATATATACATATAAGTTGGGTTGAATTCTTTCTTGAACCTTGGAATAATGAATATATATTTTTTTCAATTTCTTGGGCTTTATGGTTCTTTTGTTTTAAGGATAGAGAAATTACATCACGTTCTAGTTAGAAGTTTATTGAAGACGTTTCGCCTAATTTTTAGGCTTCTTCAGTTCATCTAAAAATTGAAATTTTCTGTTTTGGATATTTAATAGGACGCACAAATTTTTTTTTAATTATAAATATATAAAATTCTTAAACTTATAATACAATTGTATTGTGTATATATATATATATATATATATATATATATATATATATATATATATATATATATATATATATATATATATATATATATATACAGTAGAACCCTGATTAACCGAGTCGCGATTATCCGAGCTCCGGTTTAACCGAGCCAATCTAAGAACCTGATTATCCAAGATACGCGCGTCTATGCTGCGTATTAACCGAGCTTCTAAAATATGTATGTACATATTTCCATTTTAAATCGTCAGGGCCTTCGGGGAATTCCCCTGGCCCGTGTGAAGGGTTCCCCTATTTATGTTTTTGGACTCTTTCAGCATGTAAATTTGCGTGAATGCAGTGAGTTACAGTGTTTACTACGGAGAAGTACGAGTATACTCACATAATTCATTTGGTTGGAATTCTGGTAGTTAAGTGTAATTAATACGAACTGCTTTGTTTGAATTTTTGTTTGTCGTATCATAATGGAGCAAAACAAGCGTAAAAGAATCGTCGTTCCTATTGAAGAAAAATTAAAAGCCATCAGAAGAATTGAGGCAGGAAAGACAATTAAAGTTGTTGCACGAGATTATGGAGTAGGTGAGGTAACAGTTGGAGACCGCACAAAAAGAGAAGAGCGGTGTATAAATCAAGCCTCCTCGTCCTCAGGAAGAAAATCAATGAAAACCGGCGATTATGAAAAGATTAACGAAGCTTTATTCATGTGGTTTAACCAACAGAGATCAAAAGGTGTGCCTCTGTCAGGTCCAATTTTACAACAGAGAACAATAATGATTAGTAGGTAATTCCCAGAGATAGATCACTTTACCGCCAATTCTGGATGGCTTGACCGCCGGAAAAAACGGTACGATGTACAACTGACTGTATGTGGTGAAAAACTTTCTGCTGATGTATCATCAATTGAGAAGTTTAAGCAGAACTTTAAAAAGCAAATCGAAGATTGTGGATACACATGTGATCAAATTTACAACTGTGACGAAACTGGTCTGAATTATAAAATGCTTTCATCAAAAACATTGGCATCTCGACATGAAAAATCAGCTCCTGGGCACAAACGAAGTAAGGAAAGATTAACTATAATGGTATCTTCCAATGCATCTGGCAAGCACAAAATCCCACTGATGGTGATTGGCAAGTCTGCACGTCCAAGAGCTTTAAAAGACGTCTCACCCAAAGCCCTACCAGTCTATTACAAAAGTCAGAAGAGCACATGGATGGATGCGATCTTATTGACGAACTGGTTTGAAGAAGAGTTCGTGCCATCTGTGACTAAATTTTTGAACAGAAACCGTCTTCCTATTAAAGCGATTTTGTTAATGGATAATGCCCCCTCTCACCCTGGAGAAGGACTTCATGTGGGCGAAATTGTTTCCTTCAAATGTAACCAGCATAATGCAACCAATGGATCAAGGCATCCTCGAAAACAATAAAAAAAAATAATAGGCGTTTATATTTTGAACATCACACAGAAAAGGAGGATATTATCAATGGGATGAGAAAGGTTACACTGAAAAATGTTATTTACTGGGTAAGTCAAGCTTGGGACTCTGTGCGTACTATCACTATTCAAAAATCTTGGTCAAAAGTTATTGATTTTGAGGACTATAATGACAGTGAAGATGATACTCCATTAAATGAATTAGCTTTGAAATTGAGAAGCCATGGAAAAATGTCCTATTCAAATTTTGACAGCGAAATAGAAGAAAAAGAAAAAAGTTTATTTGAATTAATGCAAAAATTAAAAGGTTGCGAAAATGTGACAAGAGAAGATGTTGTTGAATGGACTACAGCAGATGATTTAGAAGAAGAAATGAGTACTAAAGAAATAATGAATGCCTTTCAGGAAACCGAAAAATCAGAAGACGATGACGAAGCGGCGGTGGATGACCAGTCTCCCACTAAGATCTCTCATTAAGAAGGTTTTGCTTCTTTGGAAAAAGCTTTGAGGTATATCGAACAACAACCAGAGGCAAACCTAGCGGATTTGCTTCTTCTTAATAGATGGAGAAACATTGCAGCGAGAAAAAGAAGATGCAATATGAAACAGAAGCGCATAGATACCTATTTCACTGTTTTATAATGTATGTACCTATTTATATGTTAAAAACGTTAATACGTTAATACATCGGTTTAAAGTATTGGTGTTTATTTTTGAATGAATAAAAAACAAATCCGGATTATCCGAGTTTTCAGTTATCCGAGGAGGGTGCCCCCCACGTTACCTCGGATAACCAGGGTTCTACTGTATATATATATATGTATATATATATATATATATATATAATATATATATATATATATATATATATATGTATATATATATATATATATATATATATATATATATATATACGAGGCTGGTTTGAAAAGTCCGTGCAAAGTCCGAGAGATGGCACCACGGCGCGTATCGAGGTCATGTTTAGTTAGTAGCATCTCTTGAATGAATGCACACCAAGTTTCAGCCATATTGGTCTATTTCTTTGTGTTTGGCATTCGTGTGGTGATTAAACATTACTTTATGAAAGGCAAAACGCCTCAGGAGACTAAAGAGAAGCTTGATAAACATTATGGTGACTCTGCACCTTCGATTAGAACAGTTTATAAGTGGTTTCAAAATTTTCGGACTGGCCATATGGGCACAAGTGACGCTGAACGTTCTGGACGGCCTGTGGAGGTTACGACTCCAGAAATCATTGATCAAATCCATGATATGGTGATGAATGACAGAAGAGTTAAGGTTCGTGAGATTGCTAGTGCTGTGGGCATCTCGACTGAACGGGTACATAATATTTTGCATAAACATTTGGACATGAGAAAGCTATCCGCAAGATGGGTGCCGCGATTACTCACGCTTGACCAAAAACGGAATCGTGTGAAGTGTTGCAAGGATGGTTTGCAGCTGTTCCAGAAGAATCCGGAGGACTTTAAGCGTCGTTTCGTCACTGTGGATGAAACATGGATACATTACTATACTCCTGAGACCAAACAACAATCTAAACAATGGGTTACCAAGGGGGAATCTGCACCAAAAAAGGCGAAGACCGTTTCTTCGGCCGGAAAGGTTATGGCGACTGTCTTTTGGGATTCGCAAGGGATAATCCTCATCGACTATCTGGAAAAGGGTAAAACTATTACAGGTGAATATTATTCATCGTTATTGGACCGTTTGAAAACCGAGCTGCAAGAAAAACGCCCGCGATTGGCCCACAAGAAAGTCCTTTTCCATCACGACAACGCACCAGCACACACCTCAGCAGTTGTGGTCGCAAAATTAATAGAAATAGGATTCCAACTCGTTTCACATCACCCCTATTCTCCAGACTTGGCTCCCTCGGACTACTATTTGTTCCCCAATTTGAAGAAATGGCTGGCGGGACAAAGATTTTATTCAAACGAGGAGGTGATTGCAGACACTAATGGATATTTTGCAGACTTCGACAAATCCTATTATTCGGAAGGGATCAACAAACTAGAACATCGTTGGACGAAGTGTATAAGCCTAAAAGGAGACTATGTCGAAAAATAAAAAAGGTTTACCCCAAACACATAAGTAGTTTTTATTTTTGCACGGACTTTTCAAACCAGCCTCGTATATATATATATATATATATATATATATATATATATATATATATATATATATAGACAAGGGAGGTGTCAATTAAAAGTATCATAGTAGAAAAAAAAAATTAATTGTTATTCAAATATTTAACCAAAGTATAGAAATAAAAACTAGACCAAAGTCGACATCTAAATTATTCATAATTTCTATCTAACCTCATCTTGAAATAACACCTTTATTGCTGCTACTTACAAAAATTTCTAATGAAAACTGGTTCTCAGTTCCTAATTATACACATTTTGTAAACAATAAAGTGAAAAAGAAATTGTCATATAATTAAAGACGATTTAAATCACTTCAATCAACTTACAACGGAAAGAAATAGTTTTACTTTCATTCGCTTAATTTACAGGTAATACTAACAAGTATATTTTCACTAAAACCAATAATAATCTGAAAGAAGAAAATATTAAAAACATTTTTGTTTGTTCCAATTCATATCTTTTTGGTTTGAATATCGCATATTGTATCACTTCAAATAGGAAGTGTATGGTTTATACATTTTATTTATATTTGTGATCCGAAAATATCAACGAGAATACTGTCGACAATTCTGGGGTTTATTTTAGTACCCCTTATGTCGGGTGCCTCGGTATATTTCCACCCTATTAATCTTGATGTATAGGTATATCAGCTGGTAAGATTTTCCAGTATATTTAATTAAAATCAGTTCAGAAATAACGTACATGGTACAAAAATAGAGTGGAAGAATTTTCTTTTCAGTTATTCAAATCTCTTTCTCAAAAGCTTATCGTATGGGGCCCAGAACAGACTAAGGAAATTGGTATTAATACATACATGTGAGCGAGGTCTCTGTGCAACGAACCGTAGAAGAGGATCCATACTATAACTCCTACGTGATGAAAGTACAACAAATGCTAGCAAAATCAAGAGAGTTGCTACTTGCAACTTGGTTCTATGTTGTTTAAAAAAAAGAGAAACTTCGAACCGCCTCGCGTCACGATTTTACGCCTACGCCCTCGAAGATCTCCCCGTTGTAGCTATGCAGCAAACTTTCAAGCCAGTGTTCCCGCCCTAAAAGTTGTTTTCAGCAACTTATGCGTTGCATCAATAATTGTGTAGCAGTGGATGAAATTTGTACTCTCTGGAAGACCGTATATCTTTCATTAGGTCAGCGCATCGGAGTACACCAATCATCTGATCGAAAACTGCCTGTTGGATAATGTCGACATGTTTCGGCCCAAAGAGTTCCGACTTTCTAACAAACCGGATTTGAATAAATATATATATATATATATATATATAATATATATATATATATATATATATATATATATATATATATATATATATATATATATATATATATATCAATCGGTTTTATAACGTCTTCCGTCTTCCGATGCCTAATTTCCACTCCTCCCGGTTTCTCCATCCCTCCTCCTCTAGATCTCTCTCTAGTACTTTCTTGTTGATTCCTGCTCTCCAGCTTTGGCGTGGTCTTCCTCGCTTTCTTTTTTCATGAGGGTTCCAATTTAAAATCTTTTTAGGTAGTCGGTCTTGTGACATTCTCTGTACATGTCCGTACCATACCAACTGTTGGGTTCTGATTTCGTCCACTATATCGTGCTTTATTTCTAAAGCTCGTCTTATCGTGTCATTTAGTATGCGGTCTTTTCTGGATTTTCTGGCTGCTCGTCTCCAGAAATCCATTTCTGTAGCTTTTAGTATTTTTTCTGTTCTTTCCTTCAATGGCCACACCTGGGAGCTGTAAGTTATTATACTTTTCACTATTGAGTTGTAAATTCTCTTCTTATTTTCAATGGTTATGTTTTTGTCCCATAGTATACTATTAAGCATTGCAATCGCTTTTCTTCCTTGGATATTCCTCTCGAATATTGCTTCTTCCAGTGTTCCGTCCCTAGATATTCTCGTTCCCAAATACTTATAACTGGCACAGTGATGGTGTGTCCTGTGGCCAGTTTAAAGTCCTGCTGTTGTCCTCCCGACGCACATGTACTCGGTCTTTTTAATATTGACTTCTAGGCCCCATTTTTCATATTCCTCCATAAGTTTTCGTATCATGTAAGCCATATTATCGATGTCCTGAGCGACTACTACCTGGTTGTCTGCAAATGATAGCGTGTACAATGTAGTATCGTCATCCAGTGGTAATCCCATACTGCTGCATTTCCTTTTCCAGTTCTTCAGTGCACTCTCCAAATAGATTTTAAATAGCGTTGGGGATATACAGCAGCCCTGTTTGAGACCCTTTGTGACCTAGAACCCTGTTATTATACCATATTTGGTTTTCACACTACTTCTTGCGTCTTGGTATAAGGATTTTACGGCTTTAATTATTTCGGTGCTTACATTACTCTGTTATAGTGTTTCCCACAATCTCATTTTGGATTTGAATCACTTGAACTATTACGTATGAAGCGTGGATTAAAAGGATGAGTAATGAGTCGAGACATCCCATTATAACATTTCTCCAGACCGCAATCGAAGAAGCGTTTTCCAATGTGGACAAAGGGAGGTATTGATGAGAGAGGAGCAGGTACTTCAGACCGAAGTAATAATTCAGACAAATTGGAGGAGGGGGGTTACATCGAGCAATTACACTCCAAAGGGGCCCGGGAAGTGAAACACAAAAAATTTAGTCGACTAATAAAGATCGGATCGTCGCTCAGTCCTCGAAGACCGTCTTCAGGTAACCGTCCCACCTGAGAGGGGTGGGGAGCAGTACTTTCATTTTCAGCCTTTCATGGTCCGAGCAGCCTCCTATCAACGGCCGCCCTTTTTGGCGGGTGTAAGCTTTTGAGAGTTTACCGATGTCTGCCGGCAAACACCATGAGGTCGAATGTAGGCCTCGCCAAATACACAAAGTACACCGACTTGACGGGGATCGAACCAGGTACTCTAGACATGGTAATTCAGAACTATACTAGAGAGACAAAACTGCTGACATCATAGCACTTAAATCTAAATTGTTAATTTTGTTCGGATTCAAGTGACGCCTGCTCTACATAATAAATATATATATATATATATATATATATATATATATATATATATATATATATATAAAATATTCAGTTTCTTTATACCCAATATACAGTCCAAAACCAAAATAACCCGTAACAATTCAAATAATACCTTTTTTTCTGATACGGCCACATCTTCCTTCCTTGTCTAACGCGTAAAAATCAGTATATATCTCTTTCTCCGTCCAACTTGTTACTGAAAAAAAACTTGCACTTGTATCCTTTTCTAACATACACACACGCAGTATTCTTTAACTATCTCTATCTTTTTTCTAAAGCGCGTCACTGTTGGCGGTCAGAGAAATCGCAAAACTATCAATCCAGTTGCGTTTTTCTAGTCTTATTATCGATACAGTATCTGAGCCGCAATTGGTGTGGTGCCGCGTGCAAAAGGCGTCATTTTTGCACCCGTTCTCCCATTATGGGAAAAATCATTAGCGAAATATGCGAGTGATAAACGATAAATGGTATATATGTATATTGCTGAGAAAGTTTAATTTATGGATAATTTATGATTGTGGAGATCATTCTGAAATAGTTCAAAAAGATTTTGTTTTTAAACAAACGATAATGATAAAAAATTACACTGTATTATGCCATAAGCTGCTGACATTTTTTTATATGGATTTATTATATCATTTTCATTGTACTAAGCTGCTTGTTTTAGTATCTTATTTAAATCGTTATAGTTCCCAAACGAGCTCACGGTTCTTACGAAGCTTTATAAGCTTTGAAAGCCTATTTTTAGTGTTCCGTACGGAACACTTATAAGATGACTTAGGTGTCTGTCCGTCTGTCACACACCCGATTTTCTCCGAAACTATTTGTCAAAGAAAGTTGAAATTTGGTAATAATATAGGAATTGATGGCCTCATCAGAGCTATGTAGTTTTGAAAGATAAATTTTGACTTAATGGGTTAGTTTTGGGGGGTGAAATCGGAAGTGAAAAAAAATTTTTTTACTAGGTAGTCGAGTGTGGTGTCAAATGAAAGCTAGTGAAAACACGAGTAAAAAATATATATATTGCGCGCACTTTTCTTTGTATTATTTTTAAAAAATCGTGAAAAATCGGTGTCCACCCGCCTTATCTCGAAAAGTACTTATCAAAAAATTTTGAAAAAATTCTGGAATATTCTCCAAGGGGTGTAGATTGAACGAAAATTATCACGAGTGCATTACCTTTAATAATTTATCTGGTATATAAAAAAAAAATAAAAAATTTCAAGGTTATCAATTTTCAGTAAAGATTGGAAACAAACTTTGTTGAAAACTCATTTGGGGTGTGTTGGGGTTTTGTGAAGTCACTGATCATTTTATACCTCTGTAATGAAATTTTTTATTTTAAAAGCAATCAACGTACGGAACACTAATTGCGCAAGTTCAACTTGCACTTGACCGGTTTTTTTCTTTATTTTTTTGGTAACCTCTCCTTGTTCTGGCGAAAAATTGATTTACTATACAGAGTGAAAAAGAAAGTAGGTTATTTGTAGCATTAACTCTCACAAGATTCGTGTAGAATTTTCATGTCATTTTGTCTATTAATTTGCGAGTTGTTTGAGTAAAGCTACTTTTGATTCTTGCAAAATTATGGAACAAATAGAATTTCGTGTGTTGATTAAACATTGCTTTTTGATGGAAAAAAATACAGCCAGAATTCAAGAATGGCTTGAGTAGTGTTATGGCATATCTCCTCTGTCAAAAGTAACTATATGTACAAGCAGAGAGATAGTTTGCATCGTGAAAATATCAACAAAACGAGTGAGGCATCTTTTTGGTGCCGCGCCCTCTCACGATTGATCAAAAACAGTAACGTGTCGAAGATTCAGAAGACTGTTTGGCACGGTTTCGGCGTAATCTTAAGAAGTTTTTGCGTCGATTCATAACAATGGACGAAACATGGATCCACCACTACACGCCTGAATTCAACAGGTAGTCCGTAGAGTCGCTGGAACCGCATGAAAACCAATCGAAGCGCTCAAAAACACAGAACATCAGCTGGAAAGGTTTTTTTTTTGTGATGCGTCTGGAATAATACTGATGGACTATATCTTGAGAAGAGGCGATCACGGGAGAATATTACGTTATTTTAATGGACCATTTGAATGATGAAATCAAGAAAAAAAGGCCACATTTAGTGAAGAAAACCGGTCAAGTGCAAGTTGAACTTGCACAATTAGTGTTCCGTACGTTGATTGTTTTTAAAATAAAAAATTTTGTTAGGGTGGTATAAAATGATCAGTGACTTCACAAAACACACCCCAAATGAGTTTTCAACAAAATTTGTTTCCAATCTTTAATGAAAACTGGTGACCTGGAAATTTAGTTTTTTTTTTCTATAACGGATAAATTATTAAAGGTAATGATAATTTTCGTTCAATCTATACCCCGTGGAGAATATTCCAGGATTTTTTCAAAATTTTTTGGTCAGTACTTTTCGAGATAAGATAGGGGACAGCGATTTTTCACGATTTTTTAAAAGTAATACGAAGAAAAGTGTGCGCAAGTATTACATTATATATATATTTTTACTCGTGTTTTCACAAGCTTTCATTTGACACCACACTCGATGATCTAGTAAAAAATTTTTTTTTTCACTTCCGATTTCACCCCTCAAAACGAATCGCTTAAGTCAAAATTTATGTTACGGTGATATAAAATGATCAGTGACTTCACAAAATACACCCCAAATAAGTTTCAACAAAGTTTATTTCCAATCTTCACTGAAAATTGATGACCTTGAAATTTCTGTTTTTTTTTATATACCAGATAAATTATTACAGATAATGCATTCGTGATAATTTTCGTTCAATCTACACCCCGTGGAGAATATTCCAGAATTTTTTCAAAATTTTTTGATAAGTACTTTCCGAGATAAGGCGGGTGGACAGCGATTTTTTTCGCGATTTTTTACAAATAATACAAAGAAAAGTGCGCGCAAGTATTACATTATATATATATTTTTTACTCGTGTTTTCACAAGCTTTCATTTGACACCACACTCGATTACCTAGTAAAGAAATTTTTTTTTCACTTCCGATTTCACCCCCCCAAAACTAACCCCTTAAGTCAAAATTTAGCTTTCAAAGCTACATGGCTCTGATGAGGCCATCAATTCCTATATTACTACCAAATTTCAACTTTCTATGACAAATAGTTTCGGAGAAAATCGGGTGTGACAGACGGACAGACAGACGGGCAGACACCGAAGTGATCTTATAAGTGTTCGGTACGGAACACTAAAAAAAGTGTTACTTTACTAAGATAATGCACCAGCTGACAATTCCATTAGATCGATGGTGAAATTGGACCAATTGCGTTATGAATTGCTTCCTCATTTGTTGTATTCAACAGATATGGCCTCAGCGATCATTACCTCTTTCCAAATTTGCTTTTCTTTAAAAGTCTCGGGATTTTTCACCAATATATATGGTATACACTACCGTCAGATAGTATTTGCCCACCTAGAAATTTCAATAACTCCCAAAATTTAATACCTAATTAAACCCTTTTATTATATTAGGCAAATTTAATTGTTCTTAACAAGTGTCCATCATAAAATTTATTAGATAAGCCTTTTTGGTGAAATCATAAATTAAAAACCAATTAGAACAAATGATAATCGTTTTGAGGCGATTTCTGAGAATTCCAGTTAAAGTAAGAACTCATTTCAAGTTTCTAAGGATTATGGAAACTCCTAGTGACATTTTATGATAAAAACTATGCTATAAATACCATTGCATTTCTGAAAATTAACCATTCCCAAACAGTACTTTGTTATTGATAGTGGCTCAATTGTTTTGTGAAAATGCCAAAAGCGAAAGAAGTTTCCGTTGAAAATCTGGCTCTGATAATTGCGACACATCAAAATAGTCACTCGAATCGACAAATCGCGAGTGATATGCGGATGCCAAGGACTACACCGTAAAAAAATTTTCTGCGGGACATGGAATTCGTTCAAAAACAACTCCCGCTGAAGACAGAGCTATAACAATGTCGAGCAGACGTAATCGCTGCCTAACCGCAGCAGAAATCACGGCTCAAGTAAACCTGGAGCGGCCCACCCCCATCAGCGTGACAATCATGAAGAACAGGTTAGCAGAAGGTGAATTACACGGGAGAGTTGCAGTGAGGAAACCACTTTTTAGGCAAATGAATAAACGTAAATGATTAGAATGGGCCCGAGAAACATGAACATTGGACATCAGAACAATAGAATTCCGTCCTTTTGGAGCGACCAATCTAAATTCGAAATTTTCGGTTCAAATCGACGAGTTTACGTGCGGGGGTCAGCTGGAGGGAGGATGTTGGATGCTTACAGTAAAACATGGTGGCGGTTCAGTAATGATTTGGGGTTGTTTTGGCAACAGTAAAGTTGGAAAAATCTTTAGGATAGAAGGAATCACGCGAAAAGAACAGTATCAAGAAATTTTGCTAACCCAAATGCTTCCTTTTGGAAGAGATATTTTTTAGGGGAATCTATTTTTCAGCATCACAACGACCCTATACATTTTGCTAAACAAATTAGAGAACTTTTGGACCAATAAAAATCCGATGACGTCCTGGAAGTGATGACTTGGCCTCCAAAATCACCCGATCGAATTGCTGTGGGACCATTTGGACAGGTGTGTTCGAAAACGCAATCCAACATCAGAAAATCACTTGTGGGGACTTTTACAAGCAGAATGGGTTAAAATAATCGAAGAAACTCTGAACAAACTACTGGACAGAATGCCGAAAGCGGTAATTAAAAACAAACAAAATAATAATTCATTAAAATTTAAAAAAAATATATTATTTGGGTTTTTGTTGTCTTGGCACTGAAATAACTAGGTGGGCAAATACTTTCTGCGGGTAGTGTATATACAATACATTAAAATTCCGGGTTTTAATCCGTTCGTCTGACAATGAATTTGCACGACGTTTCGCCAAAATCTCATTTGTTCTTTCTGCTTGCCGCTCGAAGCTAACTGAATTAGTTTGAAAATGACAAATGAAATTTTGGCGAAATGTCGTGCAAATTCATTGTCATATGAATGGATTGAAACCCGGAATTTTAATGTATTACATTCCACTATCCGTGAAAACCTCTATTGTTATATATATATATATATATATATATATATATATATATATATATATATATATATATACATATACTTAAAAATAAAATCTTAGTTGGGGAACTCAGCAAAAGGGCGTGATAAGAGTTTTCTTAATAAGCCCCTTATCTCTGTCGGTCAGCTGTCTCCTGTCGCCTTTGTCATTTTTCCCGTATGGCGGTGTCCATGGGTGCTTGTCTCAGGTGAAGTAATTAACAATGTTTTCAACATCCAAAGTTCTCAATCACATCCATGTTTTAAATCTGGTTTTTATAATTTTATCTACAGTGTTATAGTGTGTATTTTATGGATTAACCAACGTTTTTATGTATAAGCTACCTACGGCCATTCAGGCTAACTCAACTTCACACTACTCATGTGAGTTTTTGACTTTATTATGACTAATATCTTATTCTTGTTCTACACTAATTTTATTAATTATAACAACTTAACTTCAACATCATTAATTTAAATTTGTCCCAAACACTATCAGTGAATATGTTTTGTTCTCCTTTTCAGTTCTTGCCCTGAAGAAGGTCCCAATCTAGGACCGAAATATTGGCTTAATGAAAATTGTGTGATCTCTTATCATGCCCTTTTTGCCGAGTTCCCCAACTAAGATTTTATTTTTAAGAATTTTGGTAGATACGGAAATCTTTTGCTTTCTTTCTTTATTCTATATATATATATATATATATATATATATATATATATATATATATATATATATATACATATATATATATATATATATATATATATATATATATATATATATATATATATATACATATATATATATATATATATATATATATATATATATATATATACATATATATATATATATATATATATATATATATATATATATATATATATATATATATACATATATATATATATATATATATATATATATATATATATATATATATATATATATATATATATATATATATATATGTATATATATATATATTCGTGAGAAAGTAATAAAATTTTCAAGAGAAGGAAAGTCTTTTCGTCAGATTGCTTCATTATTACCGTGAACGATATTATTGTAAAATACCCTTGTGGATATGGTTTAAAAGATCGTCTGCGACCAAGAAAACCGTCTAAAAAAGTAGATCGTATCATTAAACGCAAATCAACTGCGGAGGTCAAGAAAACTGTTGCCGAAATTGCACGCGAGCTAAACGATGAAAACCTAGCTAATGTTAGTCGTAGTACTGTGACACAAAGACTACATGATGTGGGACTTTTTGGCCGTATAAGTATTAAAAAATCATTAATCAGTAAAAAGAATAAGACGGCTCGATTACAATTTGCCAAAGATCACCTTAATTGGACAATCAAAGATTGGAAAAAAGTAGCTTTCCAGACGAATCTAAATTTAATCTTTTTGGAAGCGATGGTAGACAACATGTACGACGTGGTATGAGAAATGATGTTCGGGTTTGGGGAATTTTCTCTGCACAAGGAGTCGGTCCATTGATCGAGATCAACGGAAATATGAACGCTGATATTTACAAGGACATTTTAGAAAACAATTTGTTATCATATGCTGAAGAAACATTGCCGTAGAATTAGATATTTCAGCAGGATAATGACCCCAAACATACAGCCAAGTTGTTAAAACAGTGGTTTTCTGCTTCAAATGTGAGAGTTTTAAGCTGGCCATCTCAATCACCGGACTTGAACCCAATAGAACACTTATGGGAAACGCTATATCGTTAAGTTCGAAATCGTACATATTCAAATAAAGCCGCATTATTCAAATCATTGAAGGAAGAATGGGATAAAATTTCACCTGCTTGTATTAATCGATTAATTGAGTCAATGCCACATCGTTGTGCGGCTGTGATCGCTGCAAAGGGTATGGCTACAAAATATTAACATAAAAATATTATTTAACGAGCAGCAGTTTATGTCAAACAATAAACATAGGTACCGCATATTCCTTACTGATGATCGCACGCCAGAAAACGGGTTAAAAAAATCACTTATTCGCGGCTCTAACGCAACCAAGGACAATTTTACAATTTCTTTAGTTTACACACTAATCTACAAAATTACTTTATCACTATTATTATTACTGCGATTTAATCCACTTGTAAACACACTACAGACACCTATAATAATTACGATTGTTACAATTACATAGCAAACGAACAATAATTCACCGGGTAATTAGCTAAAACATAAAGACTAATAAACGTCCATAAAGCAACTAAGATCAAAACAAACAGATTTATCAGAAAACAACAGTAGACGTCACGGGTTTATTTCAGGAAAGTCCAAGAACAGACAACAACTCGTTTTAATATACTGCAATATCAAGTAATTCAAGACCGGTTTAGAATACATACTTTAGTACCAACCGACGATTGAAGAACTACTTGAATCTTAAAATATTTATTTTATTTACTCTTGGAACTCTTGGCAGTCTAAACTGAAATACATGGTTTCATAGTCAAGATCTTGAAAGTTACCCAACCGAACCAAGAAATATTGTGAAAGTAGATCAAAATTGATTGTTAACGCACAAGTCAGTGGTAGTGGACGGATTTAAGAGGTACGATTTAATTATTTCAATGTCGAAAGAACCAAGTACGATGTATTTACAACATACTAAAGGAAATTTTCGCTGATTGAAATAGATTTCCTATATATACCAGGGGTTTAAATAAGTTATCTACATGGGCATAAATATAATCTGAAGACGAAGCTCACATCTTTATTTTTCAATGCAGTAACCATCTCGTTCAAGACTTTGCCTCCCGTGGTTATCCAAAAACCGTTTTACAGCTTGTTTGACTTCGTTATCGTCGGAAAATCGTCGCCCACGCAGACATCTCTTCACGTACCGAAAAATAAGATAGTTACTGGGAGCCAGTCTATAAAATCATATTCCTAGGCAGCAGTCAGTGATTTACGTGAATTATATGAAGGTATCAAATACTAAATGACACGAAAATATCGTCACCTCCCGGGGAAGAAAAAGGAAATAGTGTAATACAGTGAAGTCTGCTAATAACGAACCCGGTAATAGCGAATTTTCGGTTAAAACGAACTCTTTTATAATGCACGAAAAAATTCCCGTAAGACCAACGCGAATTTTTATCGGTTATAAGGAACTTCCGGATAAAGCGAACCAAATTTGGATGTTTTGTGTCTGTTTATAACGAACTTGCCACTCCCTGTGGTCGATGTCGCGCGACTTGAGCTAGGGAATTCACCGAAACTCGCTGGGAACCCCTATTCAATTCGTTTCCGCCGCGTTGCTAGTTCGAGCAGTACTATTTTCAATTCACTTGTTGTGTTACGCGGTTCTAATGCATATTTGATCAAAGCAGCAAAGTGAATGTTGTAAGTTTTTATTTTAAAATGAATACACTAAAACGTAAAAGACAAACACGATATTATAAGGAAATAGAAAATGGAGTTACACAAAGTGATGTGTGCGACCATTTGAATTTAACTAAATCTACGGTTTCTTCTATATGGAAGAAGAGGCAAGAAATCTTAACAATCTATGATAAAAGCAACTTTAGTTGTAAAAAGTAAGAAAATCTACACATGACCAAGTCAATAACGGACTCCTTAAATGGTTTAGTCAAAAATGACATGAACATGTTCCTATTACTGGCTATATTTTACAAGAGAAAGTCAGTTAATTTGGAACGAAAATAGAGAACACCGAGTTTAACTGTTCTAGAAGTTGGATTGAGCGAGTTAATATTAGTGGGGGTAAGATAGTAGGAGAAACTGCAGGAGTGGATATGATTGTTGCGGATCAGTGGTTGGCTAATGTATGGAGAGAATTGTGATGGTGGAAAATTAACAAAAGTAAGGATTACTGTGTTGGTAACTGCAAATATGTCTGGAACAGAGAAAAAAAATTGTTGGTGATAGGAAAGTTCACCAATCCCAGGTGTTTTAAAAACAAACATTTACCAGTAAAGTACAAATCAAAGAGTAAAGCCTGGATGACTTCAGAAATTTTTAAAAACGAAATGATTGAATGGGACGAAGAATTAAAATTCACAAACAGAAAAATATTACTTTTGATTGACAACTGTCTAGAGCACCCTGAAGATTATCTACAGCAAATAAAATTGGTTTTTATGCCTCCAAACACAAGTGCAAAGCTCCAGCCTATGGATCAAGGTGTGATATATTCTTTAAAATGTCATTATAGGAAGAATTTATTTATGAAAATGTTAGACACGATCAATAAAGGTAACATTTTTTCTGTAACTCTCTTGGACGCTGTAAACTTTATCCATACGGCTTGGCAAAGAGTCACTAGAGAAACCATTGCAAACTGATTTAAGCAAAAACATCGAGAAGATCCTACTGATTGTTTAGAATTTGTTTACGATTCATCTTCCTTTCCAATATTCCAAATACACTAAAAAACGAACACATTTGATCAATGCGTGTTGCCAGTATTGACATACTGAGCGGAAACGTGGGTACTGAATCAAGAAAAAAATATAAATCGCCTACATGGAGGATGTTGGGAATGTCGTTGAGGGCTGAGGCTGAGTAATGAAGAAATTCGAGGAAGGTCCAAGATAACTGATATAGCTGAGAGGGTGAGCAGGTTGAAGTGGAGCTAGGCGGGTCATATCGCAAAACTCTCTGATAATCGGTGGACCCATAAGGTAATCAACTCGAGGCCCTGGAGTGAGAAAAGAAGTAGAGGACGCTCGTAAACCCGATGGTCTGACGACATCACAAGACTAGTGGGATAAAAGTGAATAAACAAGGACCAAAACCCGTATTTAGGGGAGGCTTATGTCCGACAATGGACTACGTAGCTAATAAAAAAGAAGACAAACGTGAATCGTTTTTTCCACACACGCGTCTCTCCTGTAGAGCTTTAGAGAATTCCCTACAGCACATGGGCTATCCCCATAAAAAAAAAAAAACTGTTTAAAAATTGTTTAAATAGGTCATTTAAAGCGAATCAAAGGTTACAGTGTCTACAACTTTGGTATCACTCTACATAACTCCAAATTTTGCCTATTATGCAGGTTTATTTTTCGCACGGAGAGTTGTATGCACAGAAATATACAAAAACACAACTGCCACCCCTTTAAAGCTAAAGTTACACTAACTCAAACAAGTTGTTTTGCATAAATTGTGTCGGGCGGGTATCACGTAATTAGTGTGGAGGTCGTAATTATTTTTGCATTACAAACTAATGTTTGATAATATAAATGGTTAATTATTGGAAAACGTAATACAAATAACTTACTTTTTTAATTGACTTTTTAAAATAGATATGTTACGACTCCTGCAAAAGCGTACCATGTTATCTGAACCAAATATTACTGGTTGCAATTTTCTTTCAACAAGATAACGACCGTAAATACTCCCCGAAATTATGTTAAATTTTTACTGGGAGGACGCGGAATGCGATAATTTGTTGCATACGGCACTATCTTTTTAGGGTTCCGTACGGAAGACTTATGGGATCACTTCGGTGTCCGTCTATCTGTCTGTTCGTTCACCCTTTTGGAACGCAGCACATGGACGCAGTCTCAAGAAATTCAGAGAGGATAAATGTTAACATCTATAATCCGTCAAGTAGAACGTGTCCGCGATAATTCATTTTTGGTGCGATTCTAGTGATTTAACAAAAAATCAGTAAAGGGAAGCTTTGTCTACGACGCATTTTACTAAAAGCATTAGTCGACTTCGAACTTTCGTCGAAATCACATTTGCGCGTTGGTTCTAGGCAGTCTTTCTTTGTTCCCGTCCAAAGGGGCCTAAAATGACATGTTCCGCGGCTGCTAAATACAGTGCCGACAAAAAAAATATTTACACTTGTACGGCAAAAAAAAACTTGACATGTAAAATCCGTGTCGTAACGGGAAGAACCTAGTGATGACATGCGGTACTAGCACACCTTAGGCGACCTTCTCCCACTCAGCCAACACTCAATTCGCCTCGTGGACTTTTACGGCGAGGTTAACCGTTCTTTCTCCGGTCGAACAGTGTTTTTTTTATCATTTCTTAAAAGTTTGAGGTCTAACATCTTTAGTCCCACTGCAAACAATAGGTCGGAAGAAGCTTAAAATAGAAGAGAAATTCCGTGCCTTCAGTCTGCTAGAGTTCAGTGATTGCTGTAGCCAGAGATCTGGGCGTGTTCAGAGAGAGGATAAAGTGTGAGGGAATGCATTTGCAAATTTGACAATGGAATTGAAACATAGAAACAAACATCCCATTATCTTAGAAACTGTTGCCGAGAGCAACATTTACCAAGAGAGCTTTTTAGACAGGGGAAGGCGGAAAATACGAATTTAATTAAAAATATCATACAGAGTGGTATAAAAAAGTTATGACAATTTAAAAGTATACACAGTGCAATAAGTGGCGTCCCGTACAATTTACAACAAAATTGTGAGCTGATTTCGATTTCTCATCTCAGAAAACCCCTAAACAATTGTGCAAATAGTACAATTATTAAAAAAGCTCCTTAAGAAAAACTAAAATAAAAGTATAACTTTAACACCCTGTATATATATATATATATATATATATATATATATATATATATATATATAGCAGTATTATGTTCTTGGGGTAAGCGGTTTTTGGAAAACAACTAAAAAGTTTTTTACACCTTTTTAGTTACGCCAAGCTTTCGAAAATATTTCATTTTCTTCATTATAGTAGATTATCAGTATTTTTGAGATTAAAAGTAAAGAACAACCCTATTTTATATATAACATTAAAGTACTTACTACTAAGTGGGTGTGATCAAAAATTATTCTTTGTAGGGGCACTTTATTTCACTGATTCATAAGAAAAATATGAGAAAAATTCGACATAATCCTCTCTGGGAAATATAATATGCTTTTACTTCATTTTGTTCGTAGGGTACGAAGAATTGTGTGGTTGTAAAGTGATTTTAATTTATAAAAGATTTTTTTTGTTATGTTTTCTTGTCATTTTGCTAAGGGCAGTGTATTTCTATCTCTTAGTTAGGTTGTGGTTAATTTATATTTGAAAGTAGAATGACGTCGACATTTTTGTTTGATTGTCTTTAAATTGGAAAGCTAGTAAAAATCAGTGGGATTATTATTAAAGAGATATGTCAGATATGTTGTAAGAATTTTCATTTTGACTGCCTATTTCTAGTAGATTGAGAAAAATTAAACTCAGATCTTCAATGTCAGTTTTTTTATTGATCGAGTTAGGTTCAAGGTGGATTTACACCATCTCCTTAAAGATTCTCCTGCCGAGATTTGGTTTCGGCAAAATTAAATCCATTGGAAAATTGGCTACTATGCTGAGCAAGCGCGCAAGAGTTTTTCTTATATATATATATATATATATATATATATATATATATATATATATATATATATATATATATATATATATATATACATGAAGGGGTCAGAAGCAAAGGGATGTAAGTGAAAAATTGTCTAAATTAAGTTATGTCCTTTAGAGGTTTCTTTACCCAACATCTGACTCCTGGCAGGCAGACAGACCTATTCTCTGTACTAGACGGTGGTGCTCCAAAAATGTTTTTGTTAGAAGGTTCAGGTATTGCCAAAATCTCATTTGGCATCTTAAAATGCTCTTGCTGCTGCTGCTCGACACTATGATCTTGCTGCTGCTGCCGTTCGAAGCTCAAATTAAGAGTTAGCTGCGAGTGGCAGCAGCACCAAAATCACAGTATCGGGTAACAGTAGCAGCCAGAGCACTTGAAAATACCGAATAAGATTTTGGCGGAACGTCGTGCAAATTCATTGTTAGACGAACAGATTGAAATCCGGAATTTAAATGTATTATATATATATATATATATATATATATATATATATATATATATATATATATATATATATATATATGTATATATATATATATATAAGGTTGTTTAACAATTTTATATTTTCACATTTTATATGGTTATTTTCTTAAGATTTGCCCTTGCTGTTTCGTGATATGAGAATAGCAATCCTTATTTCTATTTTTAAAAATATTTTTGTTTTTTTTCTCTATGAAAATAAACGAACCAAAAAAGGACAAAACTAGGAATATAATAATTTAGTTCTGATGCTTAGAAACTGATCGGATACAAATTCCTATTTGTTATTTTTTTTTTGTGAAGTGGTAAATTCGCCCTTATCCTTTTTCTGGGCAGAATCCTGTATCGACCTTCTCGTGGATGGAGCTTCGGGCAATTGTTAAGAAACTCTTATAACTTTATAATTAATATTGCTAATAAAATTATTTTTGTTCATAATTAATTTGGGTTCGGTCAAATTATCTTGTAAATTCACAATACGTACAATGAATATACAAACAATAAGAGTTCATTAATTGTATTTTATTTATACTTTCAAATTATACAATGGGGAAATACATGATTATTTCTTTTTTAAATTTATTTATTAACTTCTTAGAAGGAATTTGTATATAATTAGAATGAGATCATGCCAAAAATATATGAAGCACAACTAAAAGTAGTGGGAATCTACCAAATAGTTTGATATCAAATGACTTTGTTGATAATACAGTAGTAAGTATGACTGCGATAGAGGAGGACGGTGACTCATTACCCAGCTTGTAAAAGTTACCAAATAAAATTTACAGTCAGAGATTGTGCTCTCAACTATTTTTTGTTTTGTTTTAAAAGATATTTAACGCGATTCAAGAAATTCAACATTTCAAGAAAATCGCAGGGAGGTACCATATGACATTTACGTAAAGATACATACAAAACAAACTAAACGACCTACCCGGCTGAAACTTGTCATGGAGGAGTGATGTACCTACCGTCACCTATCAGCGCGAGTCAATACTATTTCAAGCATTTTCTATATTGGGTTAATCCCGGAATTTTTGGATGGTACCACGTATGTCTACATGCATGTACGTAAATTTGCCCACAAATATTTACAAAACTACTGCAAGGATTTTAATGAAACTTTTTATGTTCGGTCGGTTATTTTTCTCTATGTGTGCTACTTTTTATATTGGCGTATCTCTTCTCTATTTTTTTGGTATCTCTTTTTGCCAGAACTCTATCCTTTGAGAGGTACTCAAATATATTTGATTTTTATTAAGTATAAAAGAGTTTACTGACAATGGGTAGGACTCTGAGAAGAATACGAGAATGTGGTAACGGTTTCTCAGGTGTCCCCTGTTAGCTTAAAGTCTGAACGTCCCTTGATGGACCGTTTAGCTAACGTTTCGATTCGTTTGTTCTTTTTCAAAGCGTTAATCACTGGATGATGTATTGGTGACTAATGTTGCACTAATCACCAGGACATCGTCCAGTGATTAACGCTTCGAAAATAATAGATGAGATTCTATCGAAACGTCGGCAAAACTGTCCATCACAGGGCTTTCAGCTAAAACGAGACCCTACTAACCATATATATATATATATATATATATATATATATATATATATATATATATATATATACATATATATATATATATATATATATATATATACGAGGCTGGTTTGAAAAGTCCGTGCAAAGTCCGAGAGATGGCACCACCGGCGCGTATCGAGGTCATGTTTAGTTAGTAGCATCTCTTGAATGAACGCACACCAAGTTTCAGCCATATTGGTCTATTTCTTTGTGTTTGGCATTCGTGTGAATCCAGGAAGTCGAGTGATTTTCAAGAAATGGACGAAAAAGAATTTCGTGTGGTGATTAAACATTACTTTATGAAAGGCAAAACGCCTCAGGAGACTAAAGAGAAGCTTGATAAACATTATGGTGACTCTGCACCTTCGATTAGAACAGTTTATAAGTGGTTTCAAAATTTTCGGACTGGCCATATGGGCACAAGTGACGCTGAACGTTCTGGACGGCCTGTGGAGTTACGAATCCAGAAATCATTGATCAAATCCATGATATGGTGATGGATGACAGAAGAGTTAAGGTGTGTGAGATTGCTAGTGTTGTGGGCATCTCGACTGAACGGGTACATAATATTTTGCATAAACATTTGGACATGAGAAAGCTATCCACAAGATGGGTGCCGCGATTGCTCACTCTTGACCAAAAACGGAATCGTGTGAAGTGTTGCAAGGATGGTTTGCAGCTGTTCCAGAAGAATCCGGAGGACTTTAAGCGTCATTTCGTCACTGTGGATGAAACATGGATACATTACTATACTTCTGAGACCAAACAACAATCTAAACAATGGGTTACCAAGGGGGAATCTGCACCAAAAAAGGCGAAGACCGTTCCTTCGGCCGGAAAGGTTATGGCGACTGTCTTTTGGGATTCGCAAGGGATAATCCTCATCGACTATGTGGAAAAGGGTAAAACTATTACAGGTGAATATTATTCATCGTTATTGGACCGTTTGAGAACCGAGCTGCAAGAAAAACGCCCGCGATTGACCCACAAGAAAGTCCTTTTCCATCACGACAACGCACCAGCACACACCTCAGCAGTTGTGGTCGCAAAATTAATGGAAATAGGATTCCAACTCGTTTCACGTCCCCCCTATTTTCCAGACTTGGCTTCCTCGGACTACTATTTGTTCCCCAATTTGAAGAAATGGCTGGCGGGACAAAGATTTTATTCAAACGAGGAGGTGATTGCAGACACTAATGGATGTTTTGCAGACTTGGACAAATCCTATTATTCGGAAGGGATCAACAAACTAGAACATCGTTGTACGAAGTGTATAAGCCTAAAAGGAGACTATGTCGAAAAATAAAAAAGTTTACCCCAAACACATAAGTAGTTTTTATTTTTGCACGGACTTTTCAAACCAGCCTCGTATACCATTATAAACTACTTTAATTATACTAACAACATATACAACTAAAAAATCTTCTACGCTAAATAACAATCATTCCTAACAAAAATAACATTTTTCGGTTATTCACAAGTATCGGGCCAACTTCTTAGAAACTGTAATTTACTCAGTTATATTTCCATTTTTGATCGTGAATCCAGGTAAACATCAAGAATTTAGTTCACTTCATAATTGTGTATCAGTATCATTGAAGGAAGAAGCTGAAACACACGTCATTAAACATTGGAAAACTGTTATAAGGTTGTCCGGTAAAGGAGAAGTTTCACGTGAACTTTTATCCATAGGAAAAACACCGGTTAATAATATAATTAAAAAATGGGAAACTACAAGTACTCTGAATGATAAACCATGTTCTAGAAGACCAAGAAAAGTAATTATTCTTGTCGATAAAGTAATTAAAA